>OX336389.2:1153165315-1153751448 GCA_946902985.2 Meconema thalassinum
TTTAAGAGCTGTTATGCGAACAGCTGATTGATAATTTGTTTATTTAATTTTATTTAAGAAGTGGAGTACTTCTAACGTCCATGGGACGATGATTTAATTTCATAATCTTATTATAGGAATTTTCGCAGAATCATTTGCGGATTACATGTAAATGTTATAGGAATATGTGTTAATTCAATTTTATTTATTATCACTTCGTTAATAAATTTATTTGTTAGTTTTGTAACTGCGTTTTGATGATTTATTTAAGTTATGAAGGAGGATTATGTTTTGGTGCATTTGAGGTTTTATTGAACCACTAATTTCGCCCACTTAACCGAGAATAGTCAGTATCTCGAGCTCTTCGTTTATTTAGTTGATATACCCATTTTGCTCTACCAAAACATGATCTTAGAAAGTGTGCACCCCCCATTTAGCTATTGTTGGTAGGATTTCCAGGTTTTTGAGCCGGGGACCTCGAGATTCTGCAATCTAGCTGATCTTCGGATACGACAAGCAGCTCTAATGGTTTAAACGGGTACACATTAAATGGCAGCCCAACGTTTAGGCTTGAACTGTGGTTCGTAGCGACGTATTTCGTGATGTCAGGCACGATTAGGCTTGTTGAGGCTTAATTGGGCGTGATTGGGTGCAATTGTTTTAAATTTTGGAAGATTAGATTGAAAGAAATCCTGTGTAAGGAAGAATAAGTCGAGAAACAGAAAGCTGACTTATAATCTAAATCTGATGGTTTGATAATCCGGTTGTTGACATTTCAGTCACAGTCATGTAACGTAAATGATCAAAATTAATTAATAATAATAGAATTAGGACTTCATGATTTAAGTAAATCATTAACAGAATTACTCTAGGGTTTAGCATAAGTTTGGTAAACAATAAAATTCCCAAATATTAAGTTGAAAATGGTTGCTCTTTGGTATTTTAGTTCTGCAGTGTATGCCATGTTCCCGTAGCAGTTGAAATATTTGTAATTGTTGCAATGGCAATGAAGATTGAAGAGGTATATAAGATGTTTTCAGATGTCCAAAATAAGATGGACAATCTGACAAAAGATGTGGAAGGTGTTCGCACGTACACCCAGAAAGGTTTTAAGAGTGTTAAAGAGGACGCTGAAAAGAAATTTAAGTCTGTTAGGGAAGAAGCGGAAAGAAATAGGGACACTATTAAAGAATCTGTAATTGAAAGTGTTAAAACAGAGGTAGATGCTGTTAAAGAAAGTGTTAGGGACACTATAGTAGAAAACATTGCTGACACAGTAAAGGAAAGTGTTAAAGACAGTATTAAACAAGATCTAGGTGAATTACAAGAGTCTTTGGAGAAATTACAAAGCAGTGCTACTTCCGTTAGCAGCGATGTTAATAAATTGCAAGTTAGTTCTACACAAGTCACGAACACAGTCGACAAAATACAGGAAAACGTTGACAAGATACAGAGTAATGTTAGAAAGGCCCAGGATGAGTCTACATTACTCAAAGAAAGAGTTATTAAAATTCAGAACAACACCGTCGATTTACAAACTAACACAGAACAAGTTCAATCAAGATTAAGTATGATAGAGTCTAACACAGAACAAGTTCAATCAAGATTAAGTATGATAGAGTCTAACACAGAACAAGTTCAATCAAGATTAGGTGGGATTGAGTCCAACATGCAACACAAGTTTAAAGAATTAGAAACAAGTAATGAGAATTTCCAGACTGAAATCAGAAAAGAATGGGAATCCAATAAACAACAAGCTGAGGGAAACACATCACAAACTAACATGAGGTTAACAGAACTTAAAATAGTTGTTGACAGTTTGAAAACACAAGTACAGGATCACAGTAAATTGTTGAAAGATGGAATTGATGTAGACATGGAAAATATTGTCAAGAAAAGTTTGGAAGCATTGAAAGATGATTGGAAGAAACTCAGTTCCGATCAAGTTTCAAGCATCAAACGTGATATGGAAACCAAGATAGTTTCAACTGAAGCTAGATTAAATAAGGATGTTTCTGATGCAAGGGAGGATTTAATTAAAAGAATCAATCTTGTACAGAAAACTCAAAGTGATGATATGTCAGGAGTAAGAGCAGATCTCGATAGAGAAATGAATGAAACTAAGTCTTTAGGGGATAAAGTGAATCGAATGGATAATGACTTGACGGACGATAGGGAAAGGAGGTTAATTGAGCTTGAGGAAATTAAAAGGGGCATTCAAAATATTAACTTAGGCGATGCATTGACGGCAGAAGCTATTAAGATTTCATTAAAGGACGAACTTAGGAAGGAGATTCAGGAATGCATAGGAAATCAGGTCTAGACCGAAAACGAAGTAAAGGAAACAGATCAAGCTAGGATGACACGATTAGAAGATGATATTAGAGATGTTAGAGCGAAACAAACTCCGATAGGACTTTCGATGCAACAAGATATAGATATAGGAGAGAATGATTTCGGGATAGGAAGTCTAAGACAGGTACACCCTTCGAACAGAGCATCTAATGTCACTATCATTAGAAATTTTGAAGAAAAACCACGAAAAATTAATGATAAAGATGGTCTTACACCATTGAGTTCGTTAAGCATCTCCGTGATTATTTTTATGAAAATCATATATCTCAAGATAGCGAAATGCGTATCGTGGAACGATATCTCGAAGGATCACCTTTGGAATGGTATCGTGCATTCAGATATACGTTCGGAGACTTTGAGGAATTTGCCGAAGCTCTAGTCAAGAGATATTGGAGTGTGGAAAGACAGCAAGATTTGAGAGCGGAGGTTTATTCTAAGAAATACTTAGGTACTCTCCCAACTAAGTACGCTGATTTCTTTAATATGCAATTAGCGAAACTACGTTACCTTCAACCCCCTTTGACACAAACAGAATTGATAGAAGCTATTTCTAGGCAGCTTCCGGTCGATGTCAGACGTAATTTAATATCGTCAGGAGTCAATGATCTTGCCAAGATGGATGAACTACTTCGTAGACTTGACTACACAAGCTCCATGCCTAATGTAATTCCTAGAAACAGGCAGGATAGTAGAGAGGTGAATACGATAGTCATTGATCAGACCCAACAAACGGAAGAAGTAACGAATCAAGTTCAAACTAAATCAGGTCCTGATAGGAACAATTACTTTAGAGACAGACGGTATGAACCAAGGTACCGCCGATTCAGAGAAGGTAGACCTTACCAGCAAGAGGAGCGTAGCAATGGAGAAAATAACAGAAGGACAGGTTATTTCCGCAATAACAATAACTATAATAACGACAATTATAGGAACTACAACTCCAACCAACGAAATGATCAGAATAATCGAAACAATAGAGGTTATAGCCGCTATAAAAACTATAACGATGATGTATTCTCTAGACAGCAGTATAATGAGAGGTATCGTGAAGGTCAGGAGTACATTAGAAACGCTAACCAGGGGAATACAACTCGAGATTCCAGAAATAACAACAGGAGTGAAGTTGACCCTAAACCAGGCACTAGTCAACAGGGAAGAGCTGAAGAAACTGCCCCTGAACAACAAAAAAAACTCCAATCACGAAGCGCAATTAAATGAAGGTCACTTGGCATATCACAATGTCACGATTAATGAGATTTACCAGGTCACTGACGAAGACTTACTCTTTGAGGAAGAAATTATAAGAGAGGAAAGGAAAACAGAATTACCCATTATTAATATTCATGTGGAAGAGGAGAAATGCAAATCTTTGGTTGATACTGGGGCAGTAGTTTCGATTTTGTCCGAGGAATGTTATTTGAGGCTTTTGAAAGGCAACAGTATGACGATTTTGCCAGCGTCAACGGTGAAGGTGAGGGGTATCTTTCAGGATAAGACGGTCAAATGTAAAGTACAAGTATTGTTAAATTTCAAGATCAATGAGAAAGAGTACGAACATGTCTTTATCGTGGTACAGAAAATCAACTTTGATATGATTCTGGGAATAGATTTTATTGGAAAAGTAGGAGCAGTTATCGATTTGATGAATCGAGTGATGAAACTATACGAGAATAATTTGGAAGCGGAGAATTTGGAAGGACAGGAAATAAGTACAGATCTAGATACAGATTATAGGGAGGATGTTTTAGAAAACATTGTGAGTGAAGTGGAAAGAGAAAGAGAATATCATACTCAATCGATTGAAGGGTTCGAGGACATCCAAGAAGAATTTGAAGATTTTATAATCGAATTTAAAGACATTTTTGATGAGAAACCAGGTCTAATTAAAGATTTTCAGTATCGTATTCGATTGACCAATGAAATGCCTTACCAGAAAAAGATATACCCTATTCCTGAAAAATATTACGAGGAAGTGAAAGGAATTATTAGGAAAATGGAAGAGGATGGTATAATTAGAAAGCAAGCATCATCCTATATCAATCCTATAACTGTTGTGAAGAAAAGCAATGGACAATTACGTTTATGCCTCGATGCAAGAAGTATCAATGCGTTGATTTTGCCGGAGACAGATAGACCACCGAGGATTCGAGATTTATTAAGAAGATTTAAAGGAAAGTCATGTTTCAGTGTACTGGATCTCACAGCTTCCTTTTATCAGATAGAACTCTCAGAAGATAGTAGACAATATACCGGGTTTTTATTCGACCAATCGAGCTACGTATTTTTGAGATTACCTTTTGGTATTGTCAACAGTGGACCAGCTTTAATAAGAGCTTTGGACAGTAAGCTTAGTGACGAGGTGAAGGAAAACACAATGTGTTATATTGATGATCTCATCATTTCATCTGAGAATGAAAGGGAACATTTGGAACATTTAAAGAAGTTGTTTTTGGATTTGAGAGAAGCAAATATTAAGGTAAATTTTGGCAAGTGCCACTTTTTGAAGGAAAGAATAGATTTCTTGGGTCACACCATTGATCAGTTTGGCTACCATCAGAATGAGAAGAAAGTAGAAGCTATTGTTCGATTCCCTAGACCTACAAAAGTGAAACAAGTTCGAGAATTTGTAGGCATGTGCCAATTCTTGAGTAATCACTGTAGCCGATATTCAGAGGTCATGGCACCATTGTATGATCTTCTTAAAAAAAAAAAATAGATGGAAATGGGGTTCCGCAGCAGAAGAGGCATTTGAAAAAGCAAAAGAAATGCTTAGAAATAATATTAAATTGGAGTATCCAGAGTTCGACCGTATATTCTATTTAGAATCAGATGCGTTGAGAGTGGGAATCAGTGCTGTGTTATATCAGAAGGATGAGAGTGGAAATAAGCATTATATTGGATTTTGCAGTAGGAAACTGAGGAAACATGAGGAAAATTATTTTACCACTGAGTTGGAGGCGCTAGCCTTTGTAACGGCGTTGCAACAATGGAAGAAAGTCCTGCTGGGACATCAAATTGTTATTTTAACTGACCATAAAGCTCTCCAGTTCATGATGCAGTCGGATTTATCCAGCGATCGATTAACAAGATGGACTTTGTTTGTTCAGCAGTTTAATGCGACCATAATCAATCAACCTGGTAAGGATAATCTTTTAGCTGATGCTTTATCGCGCAATCCTGTAGAGAATATCCAGATAAATGCGATACAATTGGAGCCGAAAGATCAAGAGACTTTGGTGAAACTTGAGAGGATCAATGTATCACAGAAAAGATGCACTCCAATAAGGATCATGTATCGGTTTTTGAAAGGTTATATGGATAATGCTGATCCAGACTATGAGAATATCCGAAGACGCTCGAATCGATATGTTTTGTCAGGAGATATTGTTTGCAAGTATGTCGATAGGGAGAAGACAAGAGTCAGAGTTATGGTTCCTCCCAATTTAGTAAAACCTTTGGTTTGGTTGACACACCACAGTATAGGCCACGGTGGGTTGGATAAGACTGTCAATACTTTACAGGAAATGTTTTATTGGAAGAAGTTGAGAAATTCGGTGGCTGAGATCATTCGAACTTGTGAGAAATGTCAGAAAGGGAAATATACATCGGAGCTTCTTAAGGAAAGACCTAGGTCCATTATACCATCTAAACCCCTGGAACTATTCGCCTGCGACATTTTTGGTCCATGTCCCAAGGGACATAGAGGAAATCAGTTTGTGTTAGTAACGATAGACGTATTTTAAAAATTGGTATCTTTGGATCCGATCCAGAAAGCTACAACAAGGCAAGTTTTGAATAGAATTGAGAGATCAGTAATTCCGAAGGCAGGAAAGCCGGAATTTATTTTAACTGACCATGGGCCTCAGTTTACGTCTATGGGATTTCAGGAAGCCATGGAAAGCATATATTTTCTAGTGTGCGATGTCCGGAGACGAATCCCAGTGAGAGAATTATGTCAGAATTTGCAAAATTCTGTAGGATTTTTTGTCCTAATGATCATCGAAGTTGGGTTAGATTCGTTCCCATCATTGAAGAATGCCTTAATACAACGTTTCACGAGAGTTCGGCGGATGTTCCGTTGATGCTCCACTTTGATAGGAAGCCAGAGAGGCCTTGGAAGAATTTGTTTGATACCATACCTAAAGATCCAGAAATTCCGGGAAGAGAAAGATCGAGAAAGCCAAGGATAATTTAAGAAAGGCAGCAGACAAACGTATGAAGAGGATTCGGGGAAAACGATTCAGTGCACCGTTTAACGTCGGAGATTTAGTCCTGATTAGGAAACCAACGAAAGCTGATGTAGCTCAGAAGATATACACAAAATTTTCGATTGTATACATGGGTCCGTTTAGAGTGGGCACTGTTTTTGGAAACAACTGTTATGAAATTTTGGAGATTGATAGTGATAATTCTGTGGGAAGATTCAATGCTAAGAATCTGAAGAAGTTTAATGAGAGAGTGGATTAACAAACGAATTTAGAATTCTATTTCAAAGTTTGTTTTATGAAACCCGAATAAAAGCATTGGTCACGCTTTGATTCAAGCGTTAAGGGGAAAATGAACTCGAATTCTAAATGATTCAGGATGGACAGGATGCTATTTAGGACGTTTTGGTGGAATTTGGAGAAGATTGCGATATTTTTGGAGGAATTACGACATTTTTAAAATTTTTATACGAGAGGAAGCTTCAGATTGTGTTTGACAACAGCAAAATGGCGAGCGAAGCCGCTCTTGGGCAATGCTGCGTAGTATTTTCGCTAGGCTGCCCATAGCAACTTGTAGAGTTCGAAGAGAAATGCGTTGATTGGCTAATCCAATTGCCAGAATTAGGAAGGGTAGAAGATATGAGCGCGCTTGATGAGGAGCTTCGTCGATTTATAAAATGCCATTTATTAAAGAAGAGAGAATCTGCACATTTAAAACCATTGAAAAAGGATCTAAATTAAAAGGATTTATGATAGTCACCCAGAGATGGAAGTTGGATAATCCTGTAAGAAGATATAAGTTATGATTGGTTTGCCGCTTCTTTTCATGACGCGCCATTCGTTTGGTTTTGAGATGCGAGGTGACGCTCCGTTGATCGAGGTCTTTTGTGTTGAGGTGACGAGCGGAACGGACCTGCGACAATTGAGTTCCTGAAACTAGCGTGTGCGCGAGAGGGGTCTCACGCAAACATAGTTTGTCGGCGAGAAAGGCAGTCCCGTCGGTCAGAAGTTAACATGGGAAGTCCGGTGAAGATGTGGGGAACAGAATATCGTCGTAATATCAGTTCTCGTGTGAAACTAGTATTGAAAGTTTGACTAAACTAAAGAGAAACATCGTGTGCACATTACATGAAAGTTTCAAGACGAAATTCGAAAGAATAAGATAGTTTTCTTTGTTGAAAGCACTTTCGTTAAATAAGCACGTTTCGCTTGGTGCGTGTCAGCTATACAGGCGAGAAGGCAAGGCCCGTTATCTGCCTGTGCTAACATTTGTGGGACAGCAGCTCTCATTTACAGCAAGTCATGTTTAGTGGCAAGCTTTTTATCGAAATGTTCGACATGCAAGCGTTAAGGGGAACAGTTAACGTTGAGTTTAACGCAGTAGTGATCATGTTTTAAGCCAAGTTATGCGTAGGGAACGTGATGTTACAATGTTGGACTGGGATACCGGGCAACCGAAGTTAATCTTAAAATTATAAGATGTGGTGTAACGATTATAAGGCTACAATCCAACATTACGAGATGGAACTTGATTACCGCGTCATGGCTAGATATTATCAGACCCGAAGCGAAGCAGTTCATTATACTTCGAGACTGGGGGATTCTTGCGGTTCCGCTGATCGAGGCGAGCTCCGTGTTCGAAGCCAGCCAGGGAGATTGACGAGCGGGGAGCAGAGTTCGAGTCGTGACAAAGCAATCTTCCGGAGAAAGAGGATGAAGATCAGTAAGTGTGGAATTGCTGGTGTCGTCAGTAATTCCCTCCATACTCCTTCTACAAGATGTCATCGCAAGGTAGAAAGATACCCTCATTAGTAGCTATTGTTGGTTCTTATTGTAGTTAGTCGTAGATTAGAATATCAAGGAGCATGGCACCATTTCAACGCTAAATTATTTTGTTGTGTGTGAAATAGTTTAAGCCCAGAAATTAATTTTCGGCGTTGGACATTTAAATATTAATTTTCTTTTAGTGAGATTTTCGGATAGTAACATTGGGATTTTGACTTATAGGTTTTGAGATTTAAGCTCATTTTATTAATAATTTCGTTTATCGAAGTTCTTTCGATCCACGTATCTTTGGGAATTTTATTGCACTTTAGTGAATTTTATTGCACTTTATTGAATTTTATTGCGTTTTATCGTATTTTATTGAATTTAATTGAACGCTTTTGAACATTATTGAACATTATTGGAACATTATTGGATTATTATTGGAATATTATTCAATATTTTAGGAAATGGTAGTACTTTACCCAAGCAACTTAGACTTTGAAAGGAATATTTATTTGGAAATGAATTATTATTTGGACATTTCCAAGACTTTATAGTCATCTTCGAGTCTGACTTCGCTCAAGTAATTGTTTAATCAAACATTTTGAATTGGTGGAAGGATGAAACATTTCTGTGGATAAATTATTTTATTTTATTTGAGAGATCTTATCTGCTCGGACAAATTAGCACATTTGAGTATTCTACGAAATTTTATAACACTCTTGGAGATTGTTATTGACTTTAATTGCATTAACGCAATATTTTGGAAAGACCAGAGAGAAGTAACGAATGTTTATATTTATTAAATGTTAGCAACAATTATTTGAAATCTAAAGTAACTTATACTAGTAAACCATTACGTCATTACTGTTTATTAGAGTCGATTATTATGTATTTTCACAACATCTGAAAGAGCTATACGCTGTAATTATTATAAGTAAATATATTATGAAAGCAAGGCAATATATGCAATTTAAATAAGTTGTTATACCAGAATACTGTATTAAGAGATTGAAGTGAAGAATTATAGCAGCTATATTTATTTAATATCAAGCTGAGGAAAATGTTATACGGAATTTACCTATGTAATTGAGAGAAGTCGTTGTTTAAGTATTCTGTGGATATTTGTTCAGTCTATTAGAGAAGGGAAGGTCATTATACGCGTTGTGAGCGTTTATTTGGAAATTATATGTAAATATATTACAGTAAAGAATTAAGTAAGACCTTAGTTGTCCAGTATTATTGTAAAACGACTCTCAGTTGAATTGATTAGTTCTATTGGCGGAAAATATTTGGGAAACGGATGGAAAGTGAAAATGTTGTTAATTATTATTAAGATATTATCAAGGATAAGACATTAATTATATATGCTTAACTTAACCGTTCGGCGATGTATGTATGCCCAATTATGAAACGAAACATCTTTATTACGATGATAGTGATATGAAATTGTAACAGTGACACTCTATTTAAGAGCATAAAAATTTGGGATTGTCAGTAGTTGAACAGAGGAGGAAGGTTGGATGATTGAGAATCATCACGAATTATGTAAATAACATAAGACATTTGTTAACAATATTTAAATATAATACTATTAACAACTAGGAGAATTTAACGATATAATAAAGTTAACTGAATAACTTTCTTAATAAATATCTGATCCTAAAACAATAATAATAATATGGTTTATTATTTGGATTAACATTATTAATAATTATTTTTAATAATTAATAAACATTTAAATAACGAACATTTTACAAACTTAATTAATAATTTGGAAATATTAATAGTCTTTAATTAAATTATTTAATAATAATTTCTACCATTAATCATTAAATAATTTTGGGAACCTTAGTTGACAATTAAACGAAAGTTTAATATACTTAAATGTTTTTAAACGTTTAAACCATAAATAGGAGTGACGTTTAAAGAACGTGACGACGTTCTTTAAATACAGTAAGGTTGTTTACTATTGTGTAAAGGTGATCTTATGGAAGATCAGTATAAAATTAATTTCTATTAATTTTACCAATGGAGGACATTGGAATAGTAAGTAGAAATGTCATGGGAAGACATTGGATGTATTAAAACCAATCTTTGTTCATATATTACTAGGGAACAAGAGTAAAATTTAAGAGCTGTTATGCAAACAGCTGATTGATAATTTGTTTATTTAATTTTATTTAAGAAGTGGAGTACTTCTAACGTCCATGGGACGATGATTTAATTTCATAATCTTATTATAGGAATTTTCGCAGAATCATTTGCGGATTACATGTAAATGTTATAGGAATATGTGTTAATTCAATTTTATTTATTATCACTTCGTTAATAAATTTATTTGTTAGTTTTGTAACTGCGTTTTGATGATTTATTTAAGTTATGAAGGAGGATTATGTTTTGGTGCATTTGAGGTTTTATTGAACCACTAATTTCGCCCACTTAACCGAGAATAGTCAGTATCTCGAGCTCTTCGTTTAATTAGTTGATATACCCATTTTGCTCTACCAAAACATGATCTTAGAAAGTGTGCACCCCCATTTAGCTATTGTTGGTAGGATTTCCAGGTTTTTGAGCCGGGGACCTCGAGATTCTGCAATCCAGCTGATCTTCGGATACGACAAGCAGCTCTAATGGTTTAAACGTGTACAGTAGGAGACAAAAGGAAAACATATAAGCATAACCAATATTGAAAAGTTAATTTCTCTTGAGGAAATGGTCTTCAAAGAGTTGATAGCAGGCAACACTAGCGCAGCATGGTGGGTGAAAAAGTAGACGAAGTTCTCTTGATCACGGAGATGATAGCTGGCGATGGCGACGAGATCTGGTGGCCAGATTGATAAGGAAGTCCTCTTGCACAGGGAAGAATTAAGGAACTTCAGAGATTCGCTGCTAGATGACGCTAGGTGGGTCATGGAAGATATATATCCAGAACAGACTCACAAGTAACATAAGAGACATGACCACCAAGGAGAAATTAGAAGATCACTGTTGGTGTTTGAGAAAAGGAAGGAATGAACTATCAAAGAGAAGTAAAAGTTTACTCTATCTTACCGTGTATTCCAAGAATACACCAGGGGCCGTTAACCTAGATGTTAGGCCCCTTAAAACAACAATTATCATCATCATTAACCTAACAGCAAAATTAAGAAGCTTGTAGATAACTTATGTAATGCAGCCGCCGTGATTTGTACGAGCCTCGCCTGGGTCACAGTGGCGAGTAATGGCTTTTTGGCTAGCTATTTCCTTCATAAGCATGCCATTGTAAGTCTACTCCATCTTCCAGCTACGTACAAATTATGGATAGATAATCAGGTAGGCTCGGCTTCGATTCCAAAGCATGGACATCATTGCGAGGTGGCGTGTTTCACTGATTCTATAGATTTTTTTACAGGCAAACACTGGCGTTACAACGGTATGGCTGTTGTATCAAAATTGTCTATACACACCGCCTTGGATTCCAAGAATATCATTAAGATGATATTATCCCACTAAGAACTTGTGATCTTTACACATTTAATGGAGCACGTGTTCGTTAAATATTGCAGTAATCCAGCGCATAAAAGTTAAGGTTTTCAAAAATGCAGCTCTCCACTTGCACAATTATAACAATAGTTACTGTTTCAATGTAAACGTTGAATTGATTTCACAGATGTAATAATTTTTCCCGCAGCCATGTGGTCGCATACGGTCCTGAGTTTACACACCTTGTTCAAAATTAAATATCTAGCAAATATTGCCTCAAAAATCCATTTGTCGCCAAAATAACGAGCTCCTGCACCACTACTAGCAGGGATGCACAATTCCAAACACTTTCAGAACCAGATAATGTTCTGATTTATGTAACCACGTGTTCAGAGCAAAAAATGCAACAGCATGTCCTCGCTATACGAGGATGGACAAATCAAATGATGTCGGGGTAGACGGCGGAACTCAAGTGGTCAGTTATCATTTCAGTTCGAGTATCTGCAATGTTATACCGTCATTTAATAACGTAGAAAAAAATCCCAAAAATGCAAAATATTGCTTCCAAATAATTCAAACGCCCTTCTTAAACATTGTAAATTGAAAATCAATGCAAAAAAATTACGTGCCTTACAGTAGTCGCATATATTCTATCTGACATAGAAGAAACCTCACGTGAAATTGTTGATACAGCGGTATTTTATACTATTATTGGCACAAATATTAATCTATTGTAAAAGGGAGTGTTTTACAGATATTGTACTTTATAATACGGAACTCATTTTATTACATGATATGTAGCTTCCATCAGCACTAGCCTAAATAAAGAATACGATATGGATCAGCTAGATTAATAGACGCGACACCGCTCATAACCTTAAATTCCTTATTAACAGGTCCTCTTCATTCACAGACCAACACGTAATTTCATATGGATTCTGTTAAAATCAGTCATATTGATATGATAAATATAGTTTAAAATGATAATCTGGTAGCAAATATATCTACCCCGTCCGGGATTCGAACCCAAGATCTCTAGATTCACAGAGATAAGCACTAACTCCACTGCTATTTCGACTACGAAAGTTTTGTGCACAAGATGGTGACTTATTTCCACATTCCAATAATACTGCATTATGGAATTAAGTTTCATTTATATTTTGCTTGTTTCGATAATGTTCCTGTGTGAAACTGAGTTTAAAATAGGCCCTCTTGTGGGTAAAGAGAATGTATTCAGTAATAGTTCATGAAGGCTTGCTCAATTCTCGTATAACCACAACGATTATATTATATTGATGACCGCATTATCGTTATGTGGGTTAATATTTGAATAGTCATTGTGCAGAAACATAATACCGGCAATGCCGACTACTTACAATGTTTGATATTAAGGCATTTTACCATTTAAATACTGATACGAAGACTCCGAACATGTACCATCACTTGACACCAGAGTTCGCATGAGCGTTTCCGTATTCCACATGGCCGAGAGTACGTCATGGTATTTATTTCAGACACCACGCGCTCATTGTTTCTCGTACCGCTGCCAGCTGGGTCTTATCACTGCCCGCTGGATCGACCGATCGAGTGGGCAGTGCATACTTCCGTTTTCCACCACTGCTGCCAGATAGTACACTTCCGTTCGATCTATCGAGCGGGCAGTGCATTCTTCCGTTTTCCACCACTGCCAACTAGTACATTTCCGTTCGATTGATGGAGCGGGCAGTGCATACTTCCGTTTTCCACCACTGCCAGCTAGTACACTTCCGTTCGATCGATCGAGCGGGCAGTGCATACTTCCGTTCGATCCACCACTGCCAGCTCGATCGTTCCGATCCTCTTCCGTCCCCTATTTTCAAAATCACTCCCACAAAACTATCCAGCAACCAAGCGGAAAGATGTTACACATCAAAAAATTGCCAGACAGGTAAGATCAAATGAGTGGACACCAAAAGGAAAATATTACGTTCCTAAGAAGCTTGGCGCTCTTCCGGCGCTGCTTATGACCAGTCGATCTCCATCAACCATCAATCAACGCATCGAAAATGAGCAATCGGGATCAGTACGTGACGCCATTTTGCTACGTCTCTTATACAACCCTAGTATGTTTTTTATGTTATTTGTCTTGAAAAAGATTCCCGAGAGCAGATCTCTGTCGTGAGAAACAGTACATAGTTCATTACATAGATGACGGACTAACTATACATACGCTAAATTATAATACATTGAGAGTACAGTATGCAAATAAGCAGTTGAAGTGTATTCAAAGCGACGCTTTTGACACAATACATGACCAGGGAAAAAGCGGTATAATATAATTGGAGAAATGACACTATCAGCTACTGAGCATGCTTTGAAGTTATGAGTCAATTAGTGTTGATAAACATAAAATATAAAGATTATTTGGAAGAATGTGGTATCACAAGAGTGAATTATTATACATTTAGAGTAAATTATTATACATACATTATTATACATTCAGAGTCAGCAAATAGTACTTTTTCAACTTTACACGAAATGGCCCAATTTGAGAGTTTCTTGCTAGATCAAGTGGTACCAGGTTGTACACTGAGATGAGCGAGTGCTGCAGTGCATTGACTCCAAATTTAGTCGTTCTATTGCTGACTACATGTAACTTACTTTTGTGTCTTTTGCAGTGCATGTGAATTTCAATAACAAAAGAGAATGTAGTGTTTGTGGTCATGAGACTATGAAATATGTTATAAATAATTAAAGTAGAGTTGAAAGATACCAGCAGTTTCAACGGCAATATATTAGTTTCAGTGTACATTCTACAGCGAGGGTATAAGCGATGGAATCCATACATTGATCTTAGAGCCCTGGTTTGTAGAACCTCAAGATTATTCAAATTAGTTTGTGAGGCTCTTCCCCAGATGAAACATAGGTATGAGAGCCGAGACTGAATCATTGCGAAGTATATTACACGTAGTGTCTGAGTTGTTATATAATACTTTATTTTAACAAAGATTCCAACAAAAGCTGAGATTTTATTTTTTAGATTCGTTATATGTGATGCCCAAGAAAGAGTATTGTCTATTATCAAGCCAAGGTATTTAACCTCCTTGACGCACTTAAATCAGGTTGTACCAAAAGAGATATTTGTTGTTGCATTTAAATCATATTCACATTTATGGAACATCATGCAGACAGTTTTTGAGTAATTAGGTGTTAACAGATTCATTCTTAGCCATTCCTCCAAGAGATAACAGTCATGCTGGATATCAGATATTCATTCATTCATTAATTCCTTTATTTGCAATGGGGGGTGTATCCCCCGGTGGCAAATTGGATATACATAACAAATAAATAATTAATTCAATAACAATTATACAACAATTAAACTGGAGTATTTAAACAAATAGTCAGTCTTTTCTTAAACACACCTATATGTTTGGGAAAAGGCTCTAAGACTGCGGCAGGTAGAGAGTTCCAGTTATCAATGGCACGGTTTACAAAATAATATGTACCACAAGTTGTTCGCTGTGGTCGGCCCTTAACTTTGAAAGGATGATCGCTCCTACCCATGTAAGTGGGCTTTCCCAATTGTTTGCTATGCTCACCCCATGCTGGTTGATTTGTATACGTGTTGTACATAGCGCAGAGTCTAGATTTCATCCTCCTAGCCTCCAGTGATTCCCACCCAAGTTTCTTTAACATATGGCTCACACTGCTCCTGGGATTAAAGTCACTGAGCACAAATCTAGCGGCCTTTCTTTGTACCATTTCCAACTCATTGATGAGCCCTACTTGATATGGAACCCAAACTGCCGAGGCATATTCCATAATAGGTCTTACAAGTGACAAATAGCCTAATTCTTTAGCAGAGGTACTACTTCCTTTTAATACCCTCATTACAAAGTGCAGGGATTTGTAAGCTTTTGAAACTACACATCCTACATGACTACTCCATTTCATATCATTCCTTACGTGAACGCCCAAATATTTGCAAGAATCTTCTTCTACAAGTATTTCCGAGCCAATGTTATATTGAAAATCTTGCCTTCGCACTTTCCCTATTTTTAAGAGACTACATTTTCTTGTGTTTATTTTCATTTTATTTTCAATCGCCCACTTATAGACCCGGTTCAGGTCCTCTTGAAGCACTGCATTGTCTTGTGAGTCATGTATCTTTCGATATATTACACAATCATCCGCAAACAATCGGCAGTCACTGCGAATCCCATTTGGTAAGTCATTTATAAACGCCAAAAATAACAAAGTTCCGATTACGCTGCCCTGAGGGATACCCGACGTTACGGTAATTTCATCCGAGAATATGCCTTCGACTTTCACTTTCTGTGAACGACCCGTCAAAAATTCTTTGATCCATAAAATTACTCTTCTATCAATCTTCGTCGAAGCTAATTTATGGAGTAGAATGTCATGCGGCACGACATCAAATGCCTTCGCAAAATCTATAACCACGGCGTCGACTGAAACTCCATGGTCTAACGATTCGCTAATATCTTGAAAAAGTGATAGCATCTGACTCTCGCATGAGTAACCTTTCCGAAATCCATGTTGCCTATCATTAAACCATGATAATGTTTCCCACTGTTCCCTCAAGTAGTCGCAAATGAGATGCCCCATCTGTTTACAAACGATGGACGTAAGGCTAACCGGCCTGTAGTTGCCCAATTCAAGTCTGCTCCCTTGTCAGATTTAGAGAAGTAAAACAACGAAGTATCGTCAACCAAGAGATATAATCTACCCTTAAAAGGGCATAAGGTTATGTCATTTATATATATGAGGAATATAATCGGCCCTAGAATAGATCCCTGGGGCACACCACACGATACCCTTTGTAAGTTACTTCTATTAGTTCCTATTTTTGCAAATTGTTGCCTGTTTGCCAAGTAATGTTTAAACCACAACAATGCCACACCTCTCACTCCCGTCTTCTCCAGTTTATATACAAGCAGTGGATGACTAACAGTATCAAAGGCCTTTTTTAAATCAATAATGAATCCAGCAGATTTATTCCCTTTATCTATATTGTTTTGTAATTCGATTATGATATCAAGAATAGCAGAATTAACCCCAGCCTTCTCGCGAAATCCACACCGAAATAAAAAAAATAATGGCATTTCTCTAGATACCTCAACAGCCATGTTTTCATAATTATTTCTAAGATTTTTGATAATTCAGATGGTATTGAAAAGGGCCTGTAATTACCAGGATCTGACCTGTCATTCTGTTTATGTATGGGTACAACACGAGCAATTTTAAGGGGATCTGGGACGATACCATTGACTAGTGAGCAGTTGACAAATTTTGAGACGGGTCCTGAGAGGGCACGGTTGAAAGTCTTAAGTAGTTTACCAGTTATGCCATCAGTAGATGTGTTGGTTATCTTAAGATTGTTAATGATATCAGATACTTCTTGTGGGGAGCAAGGATCTATGAATAATGAATTAGAACCTTCAATGATTGTTGCTGTTCTCTCCGGTAATGGAAAAATATTAGAAGATAATGTGGCAGGAACTGACACAAAGTATTCATTCAGAACATTACAGATCTCAATTTTGTCTTCTATGCACCTATTATTTACTTTTATACTTTTAATATCAGTTGTTGTATTTGAGGGTTTATTAAAAACTTCATTGATAATTTGCCAAGTACGTTATGAATTGTGTATGTTACTTTGAAATTTATTATCATAATATGTGTTTTTTAGTGATCTCAATGCTGTTATTCTACTACAGTAAGCCCTGTACTCTTCTTTTATTATTGTATTATCGGGGAACTTTTTTTAAATTGTTGTAACTATGTAATTTTTGCTTGCACAATGCAACAAGTTCTGGTGTGCACCAGGGATTCAGGGGATAGTTGTTATTCATACGCTGAGCAGTTCTAACTCTACTTGCACAGACTAGACCATCTTGGATAAATGTAGTTAAGGCTGTGTATGATGGATTAACATCATCCTCTACTACATCAAAAGTATGGCTTTCATAATAGTTTAGGGCAAGTGTATAATCAATATGTGAGTGTTTGTAAGTTTTTGGTGCTTTTGGATTATTGGTTGCTGTTTTTGAGGAGTCTAAAGGGAAAAGCAATGTGTTATGATCACTGATGTTGTTGTTTGAGTCTACAGTCTTTTGACTGGTTTGATGCAGCCTCCATGCCTCCCTGTCCTGAGCTAATCGTTTCATCTCTACATAGCTACCACACCCTACATCTGAGGCAATCTGTTTAACATATTCTAACCTTGGTCTACCCTACAGTTCTTGTCCTCGACCCTTCCTTCCATAACTAAGCTTGCTATTCCTGGGTGTCTTAGTATGTGTCCTACCAACCTATCTCTTCTCTTCATTAGCAGTCGCCAGAAACATCTCTCCTCTCCCACTCGTCTTAATACCTCTTTGTTTGTAACCCTATCTGCCCATCTGATCTTCATCATTCTCCTGTAACACCACATTTCAAATGCTTCAATTCCCCTATTTTCTGCTGCACCAATAGTCCAAGTTTCTCTTCCATAGAGCGCCACGCTCCAGACCAAGCTTTCAAAAATGTCTTCCTAATACCTAAATCTACATTCGATGTCAGCAGATTCCTTTCTTGTAGAAATGCTTTCTTTGCCTGAGCCAACCTACTTTTTATATCCCCTTTGCTTCGTCCATCACTGGTTATTCTGTTTCCTAAGTAACAGAAGTCTCCTACTTCCTTCAGCTGTTCACCTGTCAATTTGATCTCCATAGAGGTTTCTGATTTATTTCGGCTGCATTCCAGTATTTTTGTTTTACATTTATTCATTTTCATCATGAATTCTTTCCGTAAGACGGAGTCCATACCATTCAAAAACTCCTTCAAATCCTCAGGCTTGTCGGCCAAGATGACGATGTCATCAGCAAATCTCAGAGTTGAAATTATTTCTCCTTGAATCTTCACTCCCACTTTAAATTTTTCTCTAATTTCCTTCATTGCTTGTTCAATGTAAAGATCGAAAAGTATGGGTGATAAGTTGCAGCCTTGCCTTACACCTTTCTGAATACCAGCTTCTATCTCATGTCCTTCAACTCGAATGACTGCTGTCTGGTTTCTGTATAGATTGTATATCACCCTCCTATCCCTGTACTTTATTCCAATCGATTTCAAAATGTCAAACAATTTAGTCCAATCAACGTTATCAAAAGCCTTTTCTAAGTCTACAAAAGCCATGAACGTTCTCTTATCTTTCCTTATTATACCTTCCAAAATCAGCCTAAGACTTAGTACAGCTTCCCTTGTTCCTACATTTCTCCTGAAACCAAACTGGTCTTCACCCAACTCCGTTTTTATCTGGCTTTCAATCTTCTTGTAAATTATTCTAGACAGGATCTTTGAAGCATGAGTAATCAAGCTGATTGTACGGTAATCTTCACATCTGTCAGCTCCCACTTTCTTTGGTATAGGGATGATTACATTCTTCTTGAAATCAGGGGGTACCTCACCTGTCTCATAAATCCTACACACCAAGTGAAATAACCTGATCAGAACTTCATCTCCTATGCAGCGTAGCAACTCAATCGGTATATCATCTATGCCTGGTGCTTTGTTCCTGCTTAAGTCTTCCAAAGCTCTATCAAATTCTGATCTCAATATTAAATCTCCTTTCGCATCCTCATCAATTTCCTCCTCCCTTTCCATTACATGATTCTCAATCTCCTTTCCCTTATACAAACTCTCTATGTAAGCTTTCCATCTCTCAACGTTTCTTCCCTATCTGTTGGAGGCTTTCCAATTGTGTCCTTAATATTACAGCACTTAGTCTTATTTTCCCCAAAAGTATTCTTAATCCTTCGATAAGCTGTGTCTACTTTTCCTAATTTCAGACAATTTTCTATACCTGCACATTTCTCTTTCCACCATTCTTCTTTCGCTTCCTTCCACTTCTTGTTAACCTCATTTCTCAGACGTCTGTATTCTGCTTTCCCCTTTTCATCTCTTACATTATTGTGTTTCCGCCTTTCATCCATCAATTCTAGTATATCCTGAGTGAACCACGGTTTTCTACCTATTCTTTCTTGCCTACCAATGTTTTCTTCTGCGGATTTTGTTATTTCATTCTTCAAAAGGGCCCATTCGTCTGCAATTGAAGTTTGTTTAGGGGTTTTCATTAGTCCTTCCTTTATACTCTTCTTGAATCTTTCGTTTACATCCTTCTCTTTCAGTCTGTCTATTGCCCACCTTTTTGGCTTTTGACTTTTCTTCAGTTTATTCAACTTTAATCTGCATTTCATTACAACCAGATTGTGGTCAGAGTTTATGTCAGCACCAGGATATGTTTTACAATCCAAAATCTGGTTTCGAAACCTCTGCTTGACCATAATGAAGTCGATTTGATAACGCCCTGTATCTCCTGGTCTCATCCATGTGTATATTCTTCTATTGTGGTTATTGAATAAGGTGTTAGCTATGACCAACTCATGCTCGGTGCAGAGTTCTACCAGCCTGCTTCCTCGATCATTCCTTTCACCTAATCCGAAATCTCCTACTATCTTCCCTTCTCTCCCTTTTCCTACCACAGCATTCCAATCTCCCATTACTATAACATTGTCATCACCCTTGATATACATCAGAATTTCGTCTATTTCTTCGTAGACCTTTTCAACATCCTCATCCTCAGCTTGACTGGTAGGCATATAGACTTGTACCACTGTGGTGCAGGTAGGTTTAGTATTGATTTTTGCTACAATAATCCGTTCACTATATTGTTCATAATATTCCACCCGCTGTCCAAGTTTCCTACTCAATATGAGGCCAACCCCTGCTTGGCCATTGTTTGATTTAGTGCTAATGACCCTATAGTCTCCTGACCAAAAGTCCTGTTCTTCCTGCCAGCGCATTTCACTAATCCCAACCAAATCCAACGTCAACCTATCCATTTCCCTTTCTAATTTTTCTAACCTTCCGCTTCCTAACAGACTTCTAACATTCCACGCTCCGATCCGTAGAATGTCACATTTCCTCTTTGTCACTTCTGTGATGTTAACCCCCCCTCGAGAAGTCCCCACCCGGAGATCTGAACGGGGGACTAGTTTACCTCCGGATTGAAATTTTACAAGGGAGGAGGCCATCATCACATGTAATTATGCATAGAGAGGTGCATATCCTCGGGAATAGCATACGGCTGCAGTTTCCCTTTGCTTTCAGCTGTGCTGCAGGACGCAGTGTAGCCATTATTTGGCTTATATTATCAATCACTGATATCATCAATAATATTGTCTACTCTCCAATTACTTAATTTTATGCAGCAATGGAAATGATTAATCAGTGAGTTATTATGACTTATTCTGGTGGGATATACATTGTTGCAGGAGATAAGACCATAGCTATGCATGAAACATTTATAATTATTAGTCAAGTCATCATGACGGAGAGTATTTATATTAAAGTCACCAGCAACAATTACATTCCTGTTTTTTATGTTATCAAGAATCATTTCTAAGTCTGCACTTGTATGATACCAGTTAGACACAAGAGGATTATAAACAGCCACAATGATGTAGCTCAGCCCTGACCTAGAAATTTCTAATGTTAGGATATTATGATCTTTCTGTATATTATATAGCAGTTTGCATTGCCAACAGTTACTTTTTGCATAGATGGCAATTCCACCGCCTCCATCTTTTGAGGTAGAATTTCTAAATGAATGAAAAGCTTCATAACCTGAAATATTATAGAAGATACATTACCATTATCTGCAGACAGCCACGTCTCAGAAATGACAACGAAATCTACATTCTGAATAGCATCCAGTTGATCAGCAATCATCTCTAATTTCCCATTTCGTAAGCTTCTAGCATTAAGGTACATTATCCTCAAAGATGGGATAGAACTTAGTGAGGAAATGAATTTACCACACTCGAAATATGATCTCCATTGTAATTCACTCATAATTTACTGATAAGTCTGATCTATAGATTGTACATTATCATTCTATGATCGTGATCCAACGATCGCAAGTAATTTGTCAATGTCCTGCTCCGTCTTAATAGTAAACACCTCTGAGGAATTGGCTGAAATTTTTGACAGAATTCTGCCTTGCCGGACAAATACCCTTTCTAGTCCCATATTTCTTGCTTCGCGAGCTTTCTTAAACAGGGTCTCGTTGTACGGGGTCAAATGTTCATTCAGGTAGATATTAACCTGAGGGCCACGAAATCCCAGCAGACAAGTGCTCAATTTCTTGAGGCGTCTAGCAGCTACTAGAAGAGCATCCTTCCTGGTTCTCTGAACAAAACGCACAACGATGGGCTTTGGAGAGTTTTTATCGTAGGATGACACCCTATGAATGTTGTCAATGTTCTGTTCCTGAATAGGCACATCCAGAATATTGCCTATCTTCACCATAATATTCACAAGGGTTTCATCTTGCGTGAAAGTAACACCTGTAATCTTCAGATTGTTCGCTCTCGAGTACTGTTTCAATTCCTCAACATCAGTTTTGAGGCTTGATACAACTCCCCGGAGCTTTACACTACATCCCTTAACACTCTGAACCTCTGCAGTAACGGCTTTAATTTCCGTTTGCATCCTGCCCATTTCGATAGAATACTCGTCAAATTTATCACTGACAAATTGGACAGAGGTTTTAAATTCGGTGTATACCGTTTCTAAATCATTAAATTTACGAAGAATTATATCAAATTTGGACGTAATAGAACTGTCAATTGATGATTCTACAGACGTGTGTTGGTTGTGATCAACTGACGCCGATACACACGATACACATACCCATGTCCGATCCTTCCCTGGGAGAGTCTCCAGATGCTCGATCTCTGTTTCTGCATTTTTAAACATTCTTCACTCATATGGCACCATTTACAACACTTCTTATACTTTAATTTCCTTTGATTCGCTTTAAATTTCTCAGAGCACACAATATATACGTCCGCCATGTTCCACAAGTTTACAATCTTGGTGATTTTCAAACTTTATAGCTTTCAGAGACTCTGTGTATTCAATTTTAATGGTTACATATTTGGGATGACTATGTATAATGTTCAATATAACAGCATTAAGCCGTAGAAAACTAATTTCCGTTATTACAAATTCTAACTCACCAAGTTTCGGGAAATTTACACTGGTAATTTTTTATATAAGTACGCTAAAATGAGATCTCTCATACATTAATCAATGGATTTGATCAATATACATAGAAGCCTAAACGTCCAATAAGACAGAAATCTGTTGTTACGTATTGGAATTGTATGTTTACCAAATGAGTAGTTATTGATTTTGATTGTTATGTTTTTAAGATGGCGATTGTGATTACGATAGTTCGAATATGAGAGTAACGTTATTGCGGTACATTATTCTTGCTAAGTTGATTAATTATACCTCTTTAGCATTCCGCGTTATTGAATTTCGTATTTTATATATACATATATTCTGTAGGTCTACACCGGGTGAATCAGCTGCCCCTATTAATTTTGTTTTAAGCAGGCCAACTAGCGTTATTATCAGGAAGGTCGATATTTCTCTGCTTACATTCCTTATGGTATTAATTCACTTCAAGCATATCCGACAAAGGACACTGAATACTATTTTTTCACTCTATATGACCACAGACTCGATTGGTACCGGTTACACTGAGTTTGATGTGACTACAGACTAATACGGGGGAAGTTAATAGTGTTCAGTATCGTTTGATAGATATGCTTCCAATGCACCATACGGGATGCAAGCACAGAAATATCGACCTCCCTGACAACACGCGTTAGTTGGTCTGCATAAAACAATAATATTTGGGGCAGCTGATTCACCTGGTATATACCAGTATATAACATCCAACATTGGTCCAGTGTGTTATTCGGTACACTATTCATGTAATTTGTGGAACTGCAATCTCTCATACAATACTCCGTGGTAATTCACTGAAGGTCATACACCCAGTTTACGTTATTTCGGACCAACTTGTAGTCGATTTAGACTATGAGCTTTCAAGCGCCACCGTTGCACTTTCGTTATTATGACAGAAATAAAAACATTGCGATGCTTGTTCAGAAGATGGTGGCCACATTATAAGTTATTTTTGTTCCATTTCCATATCTTTCTCATAGCCTACCATAAATTGAGCACAAAACTGCTACATCTCAAAAGTTGCTGATATTGAGATGCAGGTGATTCAAATAAATCTCCCTTTTCCTTTACAACTTGACATACATACTTTCGAGGTGCCCATACGAATATGGGTTCACTTTTCCACAAATAATTTAGAACTTTACTAGTCAATGCGTGGTGGGTTGTAATCAGATGGATAATTTCATTTTACAGACCTCCATGTAACAACTTTTCACCTAGCTAGGAGCTAGTTCTATAAATCTGCGCTGAAGACACAGTTAAAATATATTTCAGTTTTGAAAATTAAGATGAAAACATAATTTCTCTCTTCAATATCACCCGCCATTGGAGTAGTGGCTGTCCCTTTTGAGGCACAGGTTAGATATCCGGCTATGCCAACGGATACCCTGAGTCTGATGATGCAGTACTGAGGAGAGGTGAGTGAGATTCCCTGCTCAACTATCCTAATAGTGGTTTTGTGTGTTTTCCAACTTATTCTCTTAGATATTAATTTCGTGTTGGAAGCCATTTTTCGGTATTGCCTTAGTAATCGAATATTGATGGTCTTTAGTGAGCCAACACGATTGTACGAAATTGTAATGGGTGTTTCCCTAATCCTGAAAAACGTTCTTTACATGAGATAAATATATGCACTTGTTTGCACAGTTTCGATCGTCAAGCGGTCATATTCATATCACGTACACATAGGCTATTAAATCTATGTCTACACGTTGGGGAAAATGATATTTACAATGTATGCACTTCTTTAGTTGCAGTAGTAGTTAAAATATCACAACTAATCGAGATAACTAACGTATATTGGCCTAAGAGATCAACATATGTTCATGTGTATCTCTCTCTGTCTGTGAATCCACTTAATCATTTTTTATTTTACTGAACGATTGCAGTGGAACTTTGTAAGTACTTACTACTACGCCCATCAGACACGATTACACATTTCTAATGTCGATTAGTATCGCAAATTTAATCATGCTCGCCGCATAAAATATTTTATCACTATTCAATATAAAAAATATGTTAGAGCAATCAGATGCATACAGTATATTACGCGATAGAAAATTACATACAAGAAGTTCACAAAATTAATATGACACGTGAAACCATGTATAGCAAGAAAATAAAAAGGAGTACTTTCTCGAAACCTGTTAAAGTTGTAATCCTGAACGTATCTTGTCATTACAGTGGATAATAAAACAAGATTTTTGATATGATATGGTATGATATGATATGATATGATATGATTTTCAAAACCAAGATGGTGTCTACGCGAATTTTAGAAATTCAGTTCCCTTTTCTCAGGACATATCACACCTATAACGTAGCCTAACATTTTCTAACCACATAGACGAGTGCAAAATATTAAATTGAAATGTATTGCCAGAACAGTGTGTACCCGATATGTACGCTGACCATGTTGAAAATCATTTGCAAGAAAAGAGTGCTCTAGCGTCTTGAATGTTGCTTTTTGGGAAGGAGTAATGGCCGCCCCTTGATACGCATGCATGACGGGACATTTGCACAAGGATATTTACTACTTTTATATCACGACCTGATGCACGTGTCAAGAAAGCAGAAATTACGATGTAAATTTTATTTTTAACCCTTGTACTGGTTGAAGACACCTTGAAGGAAGCTTACATCATATAAAAGATTTATTAATTGCACTCTGAAAGGAGGAGTATGACATCAGAAGGAGTTGCATCGCCTACCCCTACTCTGAGGAAGGGAGGATAAAGTCATGTGACAAGCGAGTGGCCGGATATATGTGGCCAGTGTGCAGGACAGTTCATCAGTCTTCTTGTCAGTATCATTCGCATTCTTACAGTACAAGTTTCAGTACGGATTAGTACAGTTCGATACAGTGGAATACGGACGCGACTGGAGCACATTTCATTATCGCAGTGGTGTCCGGTGCAATGGCTTGCGAGCACAGGTGAAACAGCGAAGTTATTATTACAGCTGGCGATAGGGTACAGTCGCGAACAGACAGCGGCTTTCGTGCAGTAATGCGTTCTCATGTGAGGAGAAATATCGGGCAGTTACGAAGTGTATTATAATCGTAATCTTCACTTCAGCGTTTGTACAAATAGAACTTAAATTACGATACAATTCAGCCGTGATATTAGCAGGCTAACGAAGAATTTATAAGTGAATACATGCCGCAGCTCTCTCAAGCATTTGACGGTCACCATGTGGCAGGAACCTCAAACATATTACAGCAAACATAGCCGTGATTTCAACAGGCCGGCATGAATGCATTCTAATGCTGGACACCAATGATATTACGAAGCACTTTCTGCTTCCTTTATGTGATATGTTTTCATAAAACTTTGTTCAGAACACACTTTAGTGAATCATATACGCGTGCCTAAAAGCAAACAGAATTTATGAACGATGTTAATGTGACATTTCAAAGCGCAGCTCATGTAATAATTTCCAATTGAACAATAGGAACCGCGGGCTTCTAATATATGAACGAACACTTAACCAGTCAAGTGGACATTGTATTACGATATTTCCTATGATGAATTGTTTCACAATTGACTTTCTACTAGAATATTCGCAAACTTTCACAAACCACAGTCGTGAGTGTTACAATCTATGCCAGCTACAGTATGTGTAAAGAACTCATCGTCACGCAACATAAAAATTAATAATCGTGCAATCCTTTAATTGTTTATGGTGAATTTTTTGGTGCAATCTTGTAAATACTTATGGAACAGTGGCATGATATGACAGGCAATATAATGAGGTTACCATTTATGCTGCTGAACACAGGGAATTTTTGGAACTTTATGGAAACCACTTTTGAGATGGGAACTTTCTACATTGACATGGAGCGTTAAACACTGAAGAGGCATGATGGCCGAGTGGAGTGCCGGTCCCGAAGTCGACGAAGGGGAAGAAGATTACCGATTCCAGATCCGAGGAAAAGATACAAGATGTCGTCGATCTTTCGGGAATTTTTCATGGATCTTAGGGGTTTTCGTCGAACTCTGGAAATGAACATTCACGAACGACTGAAACATCATAAGGTAATTTGAGCATCCCCATGAGTTTTTCGCAATGAAATGATTTTTATGAGCACACAGTTATATTTAAACATCGTTGACAGCATTTAATTAGATTATTTCGTTATCGAATCACAGCCATGTGAAAAACATCTTGCAGATTCATGTCAGCATTTCTCCGATCATTTACAATGCGCTGATATGATTGAATTAAGATCTATTTTTTATGTCGAGTTATGGCATGATACTTGTGTTGATTTATTTGATCGGGTTTTTTCGTGACTTGATGCCTGCTAACTGGCGTTTGCATTCTCCACGTTTTTCATAGATGTGTGGAGCTTGCTGTTAGATATTTCTTCTTCGAATGGATCAATTTGATTTGTTGCATTTAAGTCGCTTTAGTGAATATTTATCAGTAATATTTGACTGAACAGTTATAGTTTATTCCATTCGATTCCATTCTATCATTCAGCCTGCGATGTAGGGCCTTTTGCCTGGAGCACTTGAGTGGTGTTATTCGCCTCACCTACACTAGGGAACCTTACTTATTAGCATGCGATGTAGGGACTTTTGCCTAGAGCAATTGTGTGGAGTCAACCGCCTTTACTTTACTTACAGTTAGGGATCATTTTACCATTAGTCTTCGATGTAGGGCCAATTTGCCTGGAGCAGTGGCGAGGTGTTATTCGCCTCACCTACACTATGGAATCATATTTTCATCACAATTCTACATGGACAGCCAGGGAATTAAACTATAATTGACAGTCACATATTGGTTGATTTTTTGTCAAATCCAGTAAATATAAATGTACATAGGATCACATCTCGTGAATCTTGTCTTTGGTCTAGTAGATATTATGTCAGTGTTCTAATTTTGAGAACAGTAATAAATAGGCCTACATATATTTTTCTTATGGTTGATTGAAGACTTGACCAAGAATTTGGAAATAGTTCTTTTAGCAGACAGGTTTTTGAATCAGAAATAAATCACAGAATAAACCAGATATGATCGGGAATATTGGTATAACCATTTATGAATACAGATTTTAGGAGTTTATCCAGAGTAACACTATCTTTAAATTTAATTCATGCTTGGAGCTTGTTGAGAATTATTTCAGTGATCTACGCTTAATTTAGAGGTTGTTAAACACGGTCATTTTGATCATAGCTTTTATGGATCAGCTTTGTTATATATTTGAAGCCAGTTTATAAAAGTTTGTGATGTTTATTGAATGCATATTCTTGAGGCATTTTGCGATGTTTATAATGTGAAGATATTGCCACAATTTTTGAGAGGTTACCACGTTGAAATAAATATGTTGACTGGAAGGTTATTGTAAACCCCGTCTGGGTCTTAGTTCAGGCAATGCGCTGAACAATTATGAGGAATTGTTGTGAATAAATGATGATGTTTGATATTGAAATAATGAAGTGTTTGTTTCTAAATGAACTTAGGTTCAAGTGGTCGTTATTGGATGATGGTATCCAAATGTAGAGAAGTTATGGTAATCATTTTGCATGGCAATTAATATGGTTGTTGAATGCAATATAAGCATAACCCTCTAAAGTATTTGATTATAACTAGATCTGGCAATTTTAATATATGTGATATGATATGATGACACCTCTAATTTGATCAAAGTTGGGTATTCTGGATATTTGAATTAATCCATGTTATTATGATATTTAATGAAATCACTCTGGATGAGAATTTCTGTCGCTAATCTGACCTGATGATTATTTTCTGAAACCAAAGAAACATCTGATTATGGCCGAATTAAGTAGCTGACATGCCTATTTCTTAACGAATTTATAACATATCTTGACTACACTAGATGATTAGATGATTTAGAATTGATGATTTTATAATTTAGAATTTGTGATTAAGATGATTACGAATGTATTGTGATAATGATGTTGGGAACGATAAGACATTGTTTGCTTAAAGAAATGCTCAATTTAATTTGTATATAAATGTGTGAAAAATTATAACCATTTGAAGTTCACATGAATTGCAGTTAAAATGTTAATTTTTGTATTAGGCCTCGGAGATCAAAAGTGATTGTGTTTCTTGTGATAAGTGCTTCGGTGATCCTGAGTGTACAAGCTGAATTTTTAGTTTTTTTTCCTTTGATCATGTGAACGGTTAAAGCAGGATGGAAATGGATGGAATTGAAATGATCTCTCTCAACCTAATATTTATCCACCATTTTCTTAGGCAGGAATTTCTTTGATTACTTTTGATCTTGCGAATAATTTAATAAATTTAATTTGTTTGATTTAAAATAATTCGTGATGGCATCTTTTCCCCTGTCCTTTCCTGTTTCATTGCAAGGCTTAACCATGGAGGATGAGGTTTGCTAGGAATCCAGCTTGATGGCGCCCCTTTCTTTTTATTGTTGATAAATTAAGCCCGTAAACGACCCTGAGACACTTCGTCTCGTGCTATCCATAGCAGATTTTTTTTCAACTGGATTCCGACACATTCCTTGTTTTATTTTTCAGTGTCTATGTGTTCCGTAATGCATGATGTGCGACGCCATGTCAGCTGGGAAATGCATGCCATAGCGGAACGGGTGCAAGTGATAACCTTGAAACATACGGTATATTGAGGCTGCATGAATTTTCAAAATCAAATTCTCATTCCACCATCCTGTCTCTTACTAGTCCTGGTATTTGTAGACTTATGGTGACCTGGTGCTCTGAAATCCCTCGGTGCCTCTAGCATATGCATTTGCTCTTGATTTCCCCCGGTCGTGGCGAAACGTGTTCAGTTATGTGTTTCAATTGGCGCATTAAGGCTTCCGCTTGGACCGACATCCTCTCATTTGAGGCGATCAACATACCCCCCACTTCCATGGGTAGTTCGTTTTCTGTAGCTGAGAAAAGCTCAGCCTCCATACGGGATGACTCCAGTTTTCGCATTTTATACACCTGGGCTGCACACTATTCAGCATATTTTGTAGGTGTCACTGTATTATAACGGCATTAGTACAAGTCCAACCTTTAGTCCAGTCTTTTCTCCACGCTCCAGTCTGTTTTCAAACGGCTTAAATTAATTGTTCCATGGTATTAAAAGTAAAGCGAAAACTCTTGAACCACGCGAGCAGATGACCATCAAGATGTTTTTCTACGGTTCACAATTAGTGTCTTGGATGTATTCTTGAACTTCCCCAAAATATCCTTTCGGTGACGTGGCGTTATTTCCATTGATTTTTTTCGGTCCTTCCTCGCTTGTTCTGACAATAATAATATCCTCTGAACTGGGAACAATCTGCCTCAGAGTGGAGTTATGAAATTAGTGTCAGTATTATGTTCATCGTGAATCTTCTCAGAGGTTGGTGGCTCTGTCACTCCCAACTTCACATTTCTCAATTTTATTTCTACGAGGTTCGAAACGCCATTTAGTCCCTTGGTCATCTTCTTCTTCTGGACTATAATCCTTATTTCCATATTTTTGATGTCATCTTGTCACTCCATTCAGGACGTGACCTCTTGTTTGAATCCCACTAAGTAATCTCGCTTTTCTTGCACATTTTGTATTATTCCCGTTTGACCGAAGTCTCACGACCACTTGAGCATGAATTTCAACATCCGTGATAATAGATAGGGCAAAGGCCCAAATCTGTTTATTTAAACCAAACCTACTTGTTAATTGTTACTTTAACAAAGAGAGTCATATCATTACATACATAATAATGGGAAATACAATAAATACATTGAATACATAAATTGCATTAGATTGCATAGATAAGACGTGTTTTCATCAAGAGCAAATTCAGAAGCTAATTCCGTGTGTATACAGTGCCAGTGTAAACTTTATTATAGTATTTGCGAACTGAATAACGTGTCCACTCATCATAAAATTGTTAGTAAAGGTTTCCTCGCACGATTAAATATAAAATAATAGTATATTTTCCATGTTTGGATATTTGTGACAAGTGCCGCCATATTAGAAATCGTTATACCAAAAAGCAATAATTTACAAAGTGCATAGTTTAACATCAAACCACTGTGAACGCCTTACAGCAAAAAGAACATACAACCGCCATCTCTGGCACATGACAGTAACCCATACTCGTCAAAAATCTGCGAACTGTCACAAGTGTAATAAGGCATTCGTAGGGAGCATGTGGATGTGGGAATGAGTTGAGTGACGCGGCGATTTCGAGCTCCCGGAATTTTGAAATTTATACTGTCAATCGCAGTGTTAGTGTGCTCAAATGAGTGATAAAGTAGGTAAAAAGGAACGCCTGTGCTGAAGACAACAAAAGACCAACCATAACAAAGGTAATTTGCTAGTACACATGCACAAAAGAAGACCCTTTCCGATAAAATATTAGTTAGGTTAAGTACCACTAACAGTAAAATTATACAGTAAAATTATACTTATCGCTCACTTGGAAAACAATCTCGGCTGAATTCTTTCCCGCATGAAGCGCACACAACGCACTACCCTTCGCCGAAAGTTTTACCACACTAGACGCATACAAGCTCATCAGTGATTCATTTCGGGCTCAGACCACCTTCCTGTCGCAAGTGCAACAAGACCTTCTAACAAACCCCATACAGCAAAGCTGGTACAATCAAAGTAGACAGGAATAAGAATCAAACCTATCTCATTACCAACCACACCTGCGCTTAAACAGACTCTCACATTCCGAACCGTACGAACATCACTACAAACAATGCTACCCGCAATGGACTACAAGAGATGTGCCAAATGTGATTCGGACACACCACTAGAAGACACAGCAGTGAGTTGCGACGGAGGTTGCAACCAATGGTTCCACAAGGAGTGCACCTCTATGACTACAACGGAGTATAACGCCCTTCACTCAAAAAAGAGATCTCTACTATGGATGTGCGAGACCTGTAGACTACGCCTGAAGTCAAATGGTTTGGCCCCAACGGCGACAAGCAACCAAGAATTAAATAAAGAAGTAAGAGAGATAGCCTTGGAAAATAAAACATCATGCGAAAACATCAAAGAAAAGCTAGACGAACTGTCTGAAAACCTTATGAAAAAAATGACCCTAATTCTCGAGACGCAACTGCAACAAGCAGACATACTTGTAAAACGACAAGACTTAGACTACCCCAAAACCCAAGACCTCACTGAAACTCCAAAAACATCAACGCTGCTGCACCCACCTACCACCAAACCACGACCGTCAATTAGAGATACAAACAAAAACAAATATAGAGACAGACCTTCAGCAAACAAAGAGTGGCCAGATCTGCCTAGCAAACATACCAACGAAGACACCTCAACAAACATGAACACAAGAAAACTAGACGACACGATAAGAAAACCCCCACAACATGGCACGGGAGGCTCCGAAATCGGCAGGCTGAGAGCAGCTCCACGAACCGCCTGGATATTCATTGGGAGACTTGACATCGACGTAACCGAAGATGACATAAAAGGACACCTTACTCAAAACGGCATCTCTAAGGTAATCAGCTGCGAACAGCTCCCATTCCGTGGCACCAGCAAAGCCTTTAAAATAGGGGTGCCCATGGAAGAAAGGGACTCCGTTATGCAAACAAGTCTCTGGCCGGATAGGGTAATATATCGTACCTTTCGATTTCGAAGGCAATAACACCAACGGAAGCCCCAAACTGAAAAACGCCGAAAGAAATCTGGAAATACTTTTGTGGAATGTAGAGGGTCTGAGAGGCAAAATCAGCACAGCGCCTGAAGATATCTGGATAAAGAGCGACATAATGGTGGCCACTGAAACCTTCCTGACAGAACCTCTGAACTTCACGAGCCACTACGCAATTCACTCTCTCGCCAAGTCAAACCCAAGAGGCAGACCAGAGGGAGGAGTCTCCATAATTTTCAAACCTTCCATAGGGAAAATTGAAGGATCGATAAAAGAAGAGAACCTAGTAATAATGAAAACCCCAAACCTAACAATAATAGGTATATACATCACATACGGATCTTCCCTAGAAGACACAATAGAAATAATAGCAGGGGCGATTGCCCGAACAAAGACAGACAAAAACGTCATCCTGGCAGGAGATTTTAACTGCAGAATAGACAAGCCCAACAACAAAACAAGAGCTATGTTGGATATGTTACAAGAAGAAGGCTACTCTCTTATAAACAAAGCAAATGAAATAACGTACATAGCCCACAATGGCACAAGTACCATCGACCTAGTTTTTTACAGAGGAAGCAACATCTCCATCCAAAACCAACAGGGACTCTGGAAGTCATCCTGCACCCCACTGACAAAACATATACCTATCAGGACCAATATTATAGTCGGAAATACTAAAGAGGAAATACCGAACCTACTAACCCACAAGAGCTCCAGAAAGATTGACGCAAATGCCCTAAGCAACAACGCACAAGCAATGGAGGCAACAAAACAATGCCTTAACGAAAACAATCTCAACCAAGCCCTGACAACAATTCAGGAGGCCATACGAGCATCAACAATCCCAATCAACCAAAGAAGAGCTAAACCATGGTTTGATACGGAATGCTACACACTTAGAAATGAAGTCCTCCTAAAACTACACCTGGCCAAACTACACAACACAAAAGGTCTTCTAGAAGAATATGCAGCACAAAGAAAGGAATATAAAACTCTCCTGAAAAAGAAAAAGGCTCAATACATAGAAAAACAAGCCTTAATGGAGGCAGAAGAAGCACTAAAAGACCCCTTCATAGCCATCAGAAAAAAGACTACGAGGAAATCTGGCCAAATTCATATGGATATATGGGAAAATCACTTCTCACAAGTACTGAACATAACTCAGTCACAAGCGGCGTATAACGCAACATATCACACAAGCGTGGAATTGGGCACACCCATCACATCGGAAGAAGTAATTGCGACAATCAGCAAGACAAAAAACAAGAAAGCGACAGGCCCAGACGGCATCTCCAATGAGATCCTGAAAGACTCGGCTGAAATTCTAAGTGAACTATGGTCAGATCTGTTTAACAGATGCCTAGCCACAGGGGAAATACCCGACGAATGGAGAAAATCCATAATTAAGGTTCTACACAAGGGCAAAGGAGAAGACAACGACCCAAACTCATACCGAGGAATCGCTCTAGAGAACAATATATTCAAAGTATTTTCAAACATTCTGCTCAAAAGGCTCACCCCGACAGTCGATCAACTGATTCCCGATCAACAATTCGGGTTCAGGAAAGGAAGGTCCACCCTTCAAGCTGTCAACAATCTACTGAATGACATAGAACAAGCGCTTAGATACCCTAAAGGAATTTTTCATGCCATATTTGTCGACTTCTCGAAGGCCTTCGACCTACTAAACAGATCGAAGCTCATTATAAAACTGGAGCAAATGACGGATGAAAAATCCGAAATCACGTATATGATAAAAAACATCCTGGCTTTCAACAAAGTAGAGATACATGATGGGATATCAACCTCAAGAGAGATCACCCAAACCAACGGAGTACTACAAGGCGACCCACTGAGTCCCACTCTGTTCAACGTCGCGACAGCGGATGTTATACGGACTATTGAAAACACAAAATCAGTATCTCTTTACCTGTACGCAGATGACATGGTTCTGGGGTCTACAAACAGACAGGAGCTACAGGAAGTGCTCAACAACTTGCAAGACTGGGCGGAGGAAAACGAGCTCAGTATAAATGAAAAGAAGACAGTGCATATGGCCTTCCGAAAAGGAGGAAAACTAGCCGCCGAAAACAAAATGATCCTGGGAGAGACTGAACTTGAGACAGTCAATTCCTACAAATACCTCGGCCTCACCCTACAAACAACGTGCCAATCCTTTAGACTACATATAAAGGAACGAGCAGCAGCAGCCATTAGAGGAATGTACGATTTGAACAATATTACCAAACTATCTCTACAAACAGCAATGATTCTCTTCCACGCGAAAATAACCCCCGTCATTACATATGGTCTAGAACTGATATGGGAAAGGCTATCCATGGCAGACCTAATCACAATTGAAAAAGTAAAGGCTTCTTTCCTGAAAAGGGTGCTAGGAATTGCAAGAACGTCCCAGTCCAGGCTGGCATATGTCCTAACAAAAGAAACATACTACATTGAAGATCTCAGATTAAGACTACAACTGCCATCTACTAAGCATATGAAGAAACTCCTCGAGATAAGACATCAGAAGCAGAACGAAATCCCGCTTGAATTCTACGCAACAGAAGCAATGGTGGACAGAAGATGGACAAACGAGAACCAGGAGATGAGACATGTGGTAACAAGACTCGCCATCCACGGTTTCCACCACAAGATCTGTAAAAATGTAAAATACCATGAACCGAATGAAGAATGCATATGTTCTCTGTGCAATAACATCTGCAACAAATACCACATCACATCATGCAGCAAACGGACAAAGAGCATAGTTGAATACAGTAAAGATTAATCTACCTGTAATAATTATTTGTAAGCACACCTTATAACTGTCCATTATGGCCACTTGGCTGCAATAAATATTTATTATTATTATAAATTTACAATATGGCGTTATATAAATAAACCAAACGTTCATACCGCATTTAATAGCTTCCTAGTTTTTTTCAAAAAATTAATAATGCTTTTGCAGTAGTTGTCTTCATTCAAAATATCACCGTGCAACGTTTCTGATGGAGATAGCACAAAGTTCTTTCTTGATCATAAAGAGTATAATGTGGACAACAGTGTTCTTCGTTTTTGACAGTTCTGCATGGGAGACACATTTGAGCTTCATGAATATGGCATGTTCCGTATGTACAACACAGAAAAAATTAGTTTTTATTTTCCCATCGAACCCTTACTATCTGTAAGTGACTGATAAGTTTTTAGTAAGAAAAAAAAACAAGAACATCAAACTCACAGCATGGATTCAGAACGGAAAAATCTACAGACAGCAATATATGGATGTACTGTAGTAGTAGTATACCTATTTAATACAGATAGGCTCTCCTAGGCTTTAACAAGATTTATAGCTTAGGAAGCTATATCCTGTACTTGTATGGTTAAATCACATGCATCTCTGTTCTGAATGTCATCCGACGCTTTCCTATTCCACATTGCCCTGATGGTATTGACCTGCCTTCCCACATTCTCTTCTTAGTAATTTTATTAAAGTGTGATACTCATTTGCATTTTCTATTCTGTTTAGATCTGATTTGTCTACAAACTTTGATCTTATCGTTTTAATCTCTTAGCATTCCCTGATGAGGTGTGCTGCACCCATAACCTTCTCTTTTCCTACTTCTCTCAACGCTTTGTTCTTATACACCCCATTAACCACCAAATTATCCCTCTCATTTCTCTTTTCATTATACATTGAGGCTTTATGATCATAAAGTTCCTTATTTCGCACAACTCTTTTAAGGTTCTCCTGTTGGTGTACTCTTCTCTTAGCACCTGCAACTCTACGTCATTAACCCTTCTGCACACATTTTTACACACCCTACCTTCCTCTCCTCGTATGTCCCTATCCCATAGATAACCCATTCCTAATCTTTCCAGTACACTTCCTACCCCGTTCACCCAGAAGCCCTCTTGCTTATGCTTCATTTGGTGCAGGTAGGCTATCCTTAGCGTTTGCCTCCCCTCCACCTACTTTCAAACGAATTCAAGACTTTATGACCCTTTTTATGATATGTTATCGAATGCTTACATCCTCACACAGCATTCTCGCTCCACAATTCGCCGTGCAACTAGGTAGCCCCAAATTATCTTGTCAAACCTACTTACAATAGTGTCCAGGGTTGCCGTTCCTTCCTCTAAACCCCATACTTCCACTCCATAAAGTGCTCTTGAAACGATGAGTGCGTTAAACAAATGCTTATGCACTTTGTAGCCAAGATTCGGTAACTTACGCTCTAACACTTTAACACTCGCCAATGCCGCTAGCCCTTTCAATTTTGCCCTTTTAATTTGTTCGGTCCATTTTCCATTACTCGCCATTATCGTCCATATATACTCAAGTTTTTTCACTGTCTCTAACTTTGACCCATACGTGACGCAATTTTCATTCTTAGCCAGATTAACTCCCTTTTTGCACACCGTGACTTTGGTCTTACACGGGTTAGTTTTTAAGTTCCAGTTCTCACAGTATTTCTCAATCTCGTCAATACTATGTCGGTGCGTTAGAGCGAGCAGAAGGATGTCATCAGCGAAAGCTAGGCCCTGGATATCATAATTGTCCAAGCAAGTGTTGGACCGTTGCTCAAAGCCCTCTGAATCGAAAATCTCATTGATAAATAGCACCAAAAAAAAAAACACCGGGGATAATTTGCATCCCAGTTTTAATCCTATATTATACTTTATCTCTCCTACAATTACATCCTCTTTAGTTTTAATTGCACATTTCACTTCGGAATAAACATTCTCAATTGCTTTTATCATTTTATATGACACCCCGATTTTTCCCAGTTTAGCCATGACAGCTCCCCTGCTCACTGAATCAAACGCCTTCTCCAAATCAATAGCTGTGACATAGAGCTTACCTCTTTTCCTCCTCATGTACTTGTCCATCAGCGTTTTCACCACCATTATATTGTCACTGGTCCTCATCCCTGTTCTGAACCCTGTCTGTAATCTCGAGAACACCGAACAGCCATCTGCCCATGCTATTAAACGCTTGGATATGACCCCGGTGTACATTTTCCTCAAATTGCCAAGCAAAGTTATGCCTCTATAGTTGCCTGGGTCTAGATTGTCCCCTCGCTTCTTATATATTAGATTAATTATCCCCTCATGCCACGGCCTCGGAAATCTACCTCTTTCAAAAATCTTGTTACAGATTTTTACCAAGCTTTCCATCATGAACCTATTCTTACTCAACTATTGCCAAAATTCATTTGTTATCCCCTAAATAGCCCCTGACTTTCCTCCTTTACCTTTTTCCCATTACTTCATCTATTGATATGACTTGTCCAGCATAGGCAGAACGAACTCCAGCCCCCTCGGGACGCTAAACCCATCTCTCATTCTCCAATTATCTTCAGCATTTAACCGATTTTCATCCGTACTTCTTCACTAATAGAGTTCCCACCACCACTTCTGCGCCCCCTACAGTAAGAATATATCCTGCTCCACACTTTCCTACAGTCGTTACCTTCAGAATCCTTGTTAAGTGCTGTTGCTTCCTTACCCTGCCACTCATTTTTCGTTTTGATGAGCAGTTCCCTATATTCTTTCCTTAGACGACAAAATTCTACTCTCATCGTATCATCCCCTCCTCTCTTGTATAACTTCAGTGCCCTCATAACTTCGGTTTTCTTCCTTCTACAAGATTCATCGTACCATCCTTTAATTCTCCCTACCTTTCTCCTAGCCTTCACGCACATTTTCCGCCCGGCCATCATAATTGCATTCTTAATCATACGTATTACGCCTCCAATTTGATCATTACTGATCATTAAACTTATCCCTACCTTTATCAGCTCAAAATTCTCTCCCTGGAAGTAGTTCTGGAACTCCTAGAAGTTTTCCTCCCACCATCAGAATCTATTTACCTTTCTCTCTTTAGCTTTAATTTATGGATTCCCTTTTGATTTTGTCACCGCTCCCTGCATATTGACGAAAATTGGCAGGTGGTGTGATTCCCCCCATTCTTCAACAGCGAACCTCTTAATTGGAACATATTGCTATGTCTATTACACTTCCTCCATTCTCTGTTATATATGTTAAGTTACCTACTTCTTCCCCCACACAGACACCATTTAGTATATGTAACTCTTCTGCACCACATAGTTTAAAAATATTTTCTCCGTTCTTGTTGCACTCCCTGTCTTCGCTGTGCCTATCCCCACACGAGACTTCGGCAACCCCCTTGCTGTAAAGAGGCTTTCTGTCTGCAATCCTCGCATTGAAGTCCCCTAAAAGCACAATCTCTGTCTCTTCATGTATATTTTGAATTCTGTTTATTTCAATTGCTAATTCATCGAAAAAGCTTTCTCTTGCATACGGGGAATTCTCGGGAGGGTTATAGAAAAGCCAAAATATACCATTCCTTTCCCCTGCCCCCTAATATCTGTTTTACCCACACTACTTCTTCCAGTTCTGAACTAATAAATTCTGACTATTCACTCACCTCTTCTTTAATGAAAACAACAATCCCCCCCGAGAACCTACCGGTCCTAGCTATCCTAATCTTAGGTTTTGTATATATATTGAAGCCATCTATTTTAACCACGCCACTTTCAAGGAGCCAACTCTGAACTAATCCAACAATCTGCATATCTTCTATTAGGGTCAAAACTACACCGTTCCCTCTCTTATTTAAAAACCCCTCTATATTTACGCTTGCAATATTCCAGTTAAGTTATTTTTTACCCCTACCGTCTTCGCTGGCGGTGGCTTTGCTTCTAGTAACTCCAGCTTTCTCTAGCTTTAGTATACTACCAGCTGGAGAAGAAATTACCTTCTTCTCCACATGGGACTGCTCTACCAAGGTTTTCTTGCCCCAAAGTTCTTTTAAACTAGTAAATCGTTGTTTGACAGTTTCACCTTTCTGCAAACCACGCACTTCTCCGGTGTTCTTGGAGCTGACGTTAGTTGTTCCCGCTCGCGCCACTTCCGTATTGGACTTTGAAGTCGATGCTCTCTGTTGAGTCACCATCGCACTTCCTTCTGAACCGACAGCTGCTTCCACCTGGATGCTAGGTCTAACTGGCTCCTGTTGTTGTTGTTTCTCCATATCCTGGAGTTGTGCCACTGTCCAAACACGCTCCCTGTTGTTGCCGCTAACCGCCAATATACTGCCTTTTACATAAGCCTTGAGACCCGAGTTCCTGCCTTCCTTAAATGAAACTGCAAGGTCTGCTGCTCGATTACCTCTTCTTTGCTCATTTCTCTTCTTACCCATATCCTCTCCCCCTTTCAGGTTCCTTGTGTTCGCCAGAATCCTGTGAGCCATCAGCGAAGAAACTAATGACACATTCGCGGGCCTCGTGCCCTTTCCTCGCCCTATTCTGGTCACATTGTCAATATCTGAAACCCCGATGATTATCCGCATGCCTTCACAAATCACACGGAGCACCTTGGATACTAGATCCTTGGTGCTTTCATTGACATCTTCCTTCATTCCGTAAATGAAGACGTTTTACTTTCTCTCATCCAGCTTGGTCTTCCTTAATTCTTTTACCCCCACTTCAAATATCTGCACCTTTTCTCTTAGGTCTTTTACCCCTCTACTATTCTCAGCCAGCCTTTCTGTCACTATTCCCATCTCTTCTCTTATAGATGTCTTTATCTCCCTGAATTCCTTACATTTTTCCGAAGAATGTCCCGGATCTGGTCATTTTGTGACACTTCCTGAGTTTGACTCCACTCCTCCAATTAATAGTAGCGTCGTAACAACCATCCCCATCGCCAAAACCCCCACTATAACCTTCCCGACACCGAAATCGCACTTCATTCTAGCCTGCCAGCGGCCGATGACCGCCCGGTACTGTTGAATAGCGATTCCCATTCCTCCTTACACTACACTGCACCTCTATTCACCGTGCTGTTTTGGTTAAAACTCGAATTTCAACATCCGTCGAGCATAAGACTCAAAAACATCTCGGGGTCTACCTGGGCAAAACAACAAGAAAATCTAGCCGGACGGATATCGATATTCACACTCCTTCAAGGATGGAAGGAAATGCAAATAATTCGTGAATGTCACCAGTTTCATAAAATATCCCAGATTAATTTAACTGTCCACCACCCTAAAATAAAATACAACAAGTTCCCCAGGGAGAATTTATAATTGCAGACCTGAAAAACAAAAAAACATCCTACGCTCCCCCGGGGACCCTCATCTAACTGGATTTGCCGTATTTCTCAAGTAAATCAATGACAGCCTTTTTATAACAAGCGAAACATTGTTAAATCATACGAAAAATATTTACATGTTGATGCCTGGAAAATTTTCAGTCCATCCCAGCATCTTTTAATTATGTTATTCAAACTGTACATTTTGTCCAAGAAGTGCAGAAAATTAATGGTCCATTCTGACTTCGGGATTTTCTATTTACAAGAGTACCACTGTATCTCATATTTCCGCCGTTGATATGATCTCAAAAATTGTATTTGTTTTCACATATTCAAAATAATTAATATGTAATGTCCTGTTCTCAAAAGATGAGAAATTCAAAATTTAAACTCCTTGATCAAACATCATTATTATTTCAAAAACACTGAAAATGCTCAAGACAGTCTTTCAAAATTATTACAATATTTAATTTTATTTTATTTTATCCCTTTTCTATTTTTATTTATTATTTCTGGTGAAAACTTTATTTATAATTATCCAACTGGGTTGTTATACAAATTTTCTATGAATCAGGAAAATATAATCAAAACATCGGCCTGATTCTTTTAGGTTTCATCCGACATTTAAATAAATGCCTCTCATCAATCAAATTATGTTGAATGGGACAACGGTAATATCTTTAGCAAAGCTAAAAATCCCTTATGGCTTGAAATACCAACGCAATCATTTTGAGTGCCTACACCAATGTTGGCAATTACACTGCAATTTCAGAATGTAGAATTTATCTGATTACTGGCCTCACTGGCTCTACATGTGAACGACTACATCTTCCATATTCATCAATTACCTGAGTATGGGGCAATAATTCGACCCTGAAAACTCGAATTCACATTATTTTTACGAATACAATTCTTCACAGAATTAGTCCGTTATATTGTAAAAACGACCCCTCAAACTCAATAAATCCTTACAATTTCCATATGGGATCATGTCACATGCATGTAACCCCATCAATATACCATTATTATTACTGCCAGGCCCATCACATAGGTGTAATTAAAATCAATGACTTCTCTATCACACTCCGATTGCCTGCAAAATAACCTCATACACATAACTCCACATGTTAGTCAACTATCGGATATGAAAAACCTTCCGTTCCCAGAATTTTATTTTCTTCAAACACATCATGCCTCCGGCTTATTATTATAATTAAAAGCTCCGATGTTCCTAATTAGATTCCATTATTTAACAATTATTATCCATTAATTATTACCAGGGAGGGGAGCGTGATGGCGCAGTGGCTTAGCTGCTCGCCTTTCACCCGGACGGCCGTGGTTCGAATCCCGGTGACAGCGGGGTGGAATTTTCACCTGAAAAATCACGTGGCGTCAGGAAGGGCATCCGGCCTTAAATCCCCGGCCAAAACCCAAATGAGCCTAGTTGGCTCCGGTGACCCCAAATTAACTGGGAAAAGCCGAAGAAAGAAAGAAAGAAAGAAAGAATTATTACCAGGGAATGTTATTATTATTGGAACAGGTTCCAAACATACGATCATTGCTGATTAGTTATATTGTTTGACTATCAGCCGTAATGCATTCGGGTATCACATATCCTACACATTTACAGAATTATATTACAATATTTGTTTCATATAAAAATTAACAAAATTATTATAAAGTCACAGAGCCTCCGTGGCTTAGGCGGCTGCACGCCGGATTCTCACCGCTGAGTCCGTGGTTCAAATCCCGGTCACTCCATGTGAGATCTGTGCTGGACAAAACGGAGGCAGACAGGTTTTTCTCCGGGTACTCCGGTTTTCCCTGTCAACATTTCATTCCAGCAACACTCTCCACTATCATTTCATTTCATCTGTCATTCATTTAATCATTGCCCCAGAGGAGTGCGTCAGGCCTCGGCAGCCGGCACAGTTCATATCCTCGCCGCTAGATGGGGGCTTCATTCATTCCATTCCTGACCCGGTCGGAGACTGGAAGCAGGTTGTGGATTTGTGGATTATAAAGTCACAGAAAATTGCGTTCCTGGTTTATCATTATTCCTCTGGCATATTATTCAAACATGTCATGGATGTCCGCTTTCATCCTTGAAGAAGCTAATTCACCATAACATCTCCTAATAAATGAGTCGCAAAAGAAAATAAATCATTTACATTAACAAATATTTAAACAAACTCCACTAATATTTAAAGCTCTCATGCATTATTATTTAAGTATATAATGGTTAAAATAACATCTACATCGTTGCCTAATGTCATCGCTGTGATTATTTGGCTGAATTCCAAAATGAATATTTTCCATCAAAAGGCTCCAGAAAATAAATTGTGTAAGGAAATCCATGAATATTGCTATGTCTTTCCAAAATGCATTAAATCAGTAGAATCCTATGTGGTAGACAGAATAGTCGAAATTGCGAATACAATACACTAGCTACTATAGTAAGGATATGGCTTACATTCCGACGATCTCGTAGAAAGTCTCCTTCTTAAGTTGAATTTCGGCACTCACGTGTATGCAATCACACCGGCCCATGAACAGATGTTCCACCAGCGCTCCCTGCTTGGCCTTCCTCATCGTAGATAGCGTTTCCAGATAACTTCTGACATCTCACCTCCGTTTCGTTTTACGGCACATGATGACGGTTCGGTTCATCTTGTTGTTACAAATATGATACATATCAAGCACCATAGTGTTAACCTTCGAGTTCAATATAACACTTGTAGCTTCAGCCACTTCAAAATCACCTGTCTCGACTTTGTACTGCCCGAGTTCTAGAATATTCACTCCGTCATACAATTTAACTGCCTCGACCGTTGGCTCGAATTCTCACGTACTTGCTTAGGACACTCTTTAGCTGGAGCGATACCCTTATAATCTTAAGAGGGGTTTTCAAAGTACTTCAGTACCATTGCTATCCACTATGCTATCGGTTTCAGAAAGCCTACGTGGGTAAAGAATATTATTCTCGACTAATCTGCACTCACTAAATCTAGGCTCGCCTACGATGCCGAGCGTGGTAATTGAATTGTCACGTCCAAATCATTTTCGTCGGCTAAGTTCCCAGCTCTTTAGAATGGTATCCTCAGATTTGAGTTGTCAAGCTAGACCAGATCCTTCGTGTATCAGATCTCAGGTCGTTATGCCTGCTCCTCGCACACACCTGTTGCTCGCTGCATGCCGCTCAGCTCTCCAAGTGGTCAAAATATTTCTTGCGCCAGCGATTTACCTGTCTTCAAATATCTTCCGACTCAGTTGACGGATTCAATTGATTCCTTCGAAATAATTCCTGTAAATACATTTTGCGTGTTCCCACCATTTTTAGGTGGTTCGACCTCTTCATATTAAAAACATTAACATTTCTTCTTTCTTTCGTCATGGCGATGCTATCTCCCTCTGGTGTCAGCTGGATGAAACAAACAAAACTCAGATCCGCGCGCTCTTCAAAACTCGTGGCTCAACGATGAAAAACAACCTGTGCTGTTCATCAACATGGGTACATCCTCTCCTCACGCAGATAAAAAATAAAAATGTACACATTTTTATTTTTCTCCAAATCGTTGTTTTTTTGACTTTCTCATACTCTGGCTCTTGAATATTTTTTCTTGATGGTAGCAGCATTAAATGTTCCCACGGCGTTTCCACTTCTAATGTCAGTGGTTCTATAGCTTCTGTTATCTAGGCTCTGTGATATCTTAAAAGGACCGTGGTACAGGATCGCAAACTTCGAGTACACTCTGCTACCCACATCTGATGGTAACGGTTTTCGAATTAGGACTAGAGTTCCTTCTCTCAAGGAATCCCTGAACTTCTTCCCCCGTACTCTTCTCATTCCTCTTCTCAGCTTGTCTTCGTAACTTTTCTAAGGCTTTATTTTCTCGTCCTCTTCTATCCGGCTCTATTTCTGGTGGTATCGAAACTATTCTGTCCCATTGGCGTTCTGACTTCCTTCCATGATGCATCAATACATGTATCTGCCTGGTACTCACATGTACAGTCGACTTGATCGATTGTGCTGCGATTGGGATCACGTCCATCCATCTCCAATGCTCGGTTGAACAGTATAAACGACAAAATGTTGATATCCCTGCCATAATCCTCTCAGCAGGATTACTTTCTGGATGTCTCACGGAACATATCACCTGTCGAATACCCAATGCTTCCACGGCGTTCGTAAATTCAGCTGATGTAAACTGTGAACCGTGATCTGAAAGAATAAACTCCGGTTTCCCAGCCTCTCGTATGACACCTTCTCGAATTCTCTTCATAATATACTTAGAATTGGCCTTCTGAATGGGGTGATGCATTGTATATTTGCTATATATCCACTGTAACCAGCATATAACGGTTTCCACGTTTAGATTTGGGTAAAGCCCCAAACATGTCGACAGCAAACATCTCGCAGGGTTTTGATGGAATTATGGGTTTCGGTGCCTCTCTTAACAAGTTGGAGTTATGCTTGTTCCTCTGGCACAAATCACAAGTCCTTAAAGTATCTCCAATTGTCTTCCTTAGATGTTCCCATGTAAACCAATCTTGGATCAAATGTAGGGTTTTAACGACACCTGCATGACCTGCAATTCAGTGAGCTAACCAGATTATAGCTGTGGTGGTACGGCAATCCGTAATTTGGTATGTTCAAGATCTGGGAATTTATATAGTATACCATTTACTAATACATAGTCCCTTGTTATCTTCTCCATAAGTGTATAATTTGCATCAGCAGGATCCACATCTCCATGTATAAATCGATAAACGATCCTTAAAGGTCCATAATGTTCCTGGGATTGTGACAAATTTACCAATCGCCTTAAAGTCTCTTCGTCCTCTTGTATCAATCTTACAGGCATAACTCGGAATGTTGGTTCTACTGCTCGACTCAATAAATCTGCTCTTACATTCAACTTTCCAGAACGATGTTTTATCGTCAGATTGAACTGTTTTACAAACAAAGCCCATCTCGCTATCCATTCGCTAGCGAAGTTGGTCTTGAGTATGAACTCTAAAGCATGGTGATCGGTTCTTATTATCACTGAATATCCTATCAGCAGCTTCTTCCACGTCTCCAGCGCAGGAATTATCGCCAAGGCCTCTAGCTCTGTTGTATAATAATTCTCCTTTTATGGTTTAAGTTTTCTACTGATAAAAGCGATAAAGTGTCGGGTATAATCCCATACAATTATACCCGCATCCCATTCAATGGTGAAGTTCTTTTGAAAATCGGAGTACTGGAGCTTAACGCTCTTCATCAACAATGCCTACGCTTCTCTAAAATATTGCTCACAAGGGTCGTCCCATTTCCACTTATTAGCTTTCCTTAATAATTCCTGTAACGTTGCCACAATATCAGTTTATCGGTGACAGTGTCCAGCAAGGAACTGGCATGTACCTAGAAATTGACGGACATGCTTTACTCGAGTGGGCCTAGGAAAATTAGCAATAGCTTCAATCTTCCTCTCTTTAGGTTTGTAAACTTGACCATCCAATTCGTGTCCTAAGAAATTAATCTCCGTACGAATGAATTGACACTTCTCAAGTTTAACCTTGAAGTTAGATTTTCTCAGGTCTAGGAACAGTTTTCTCAAATTCGTCATGTGTTGCTCTTCCGTCTCAGATGCCACCAAGATGTCGTCAATATAACAGATTTGCGTCAGATTTTTAGCTAGGGCCCGACGTTTTCATACCGAAAGAAAGTCTTTTGAAAACATAAGTCTGCCTCTCGAACATGAATCCAGTATATTTCTGCGAATTCTTGCTATGCTTGATGTGGTGATACGAAGTAGTCAGGTCAACTTTGGAGAAACCACTTCTTCCCTTAAACTTTCTTAACAATTCTCTTATAACAGGTGGTCTGTCGTATTGTAGCAACAATTTTGCATTTAAAGACCTTGCATCGAGGCATACTCTCAAGTTCCCGTCAGGATTTGGTACAACGGCCAAGAGATTCACTTATAACGTTGCATATTTTTCGATTATGCCGTTTTGTTCCATATCCTGAATAATTTCTTTAAAATTGCTCCTATATTTTTCAGCAATAGGATACAGTTTAGCTTGATAAGGAGTAACATTACACACCGGAATATCATACTCGAAATCTCGGATCTCCCCTGGCTTTGTATAGAAAATATCATCAGCTCCAGTAGATGGTCAGTCATTTCGAGAGGTTGAATAATCTCTTCTTTTATATCCCTGGATGTCTCTAAACTCTCGAAAACGTTTATCCACCTAATCTCCCCCTCGGTGCATTTCTCTTCTTTCTCAAAAAATCCTCTCCAGTATGATGAAACTTTATCGTGTCTGATTCCATATCAATCACAGCTTTATACTTTTTTATGAAATGGGTTCCCAATATCATATCATGAGCTATATCTCGCATGATGACAAATACGTGCTCAAATAGACATTCTCCAATTTTCACCTCCAGATACAATTGGGTTTTGCATATGGTGACGGATCTCTTCTAAATTTTCTGTCTGTTTCCATGTGGCATAAATTTTTCCGCATACCAAGCATAACATGAATCCAGTATCAATTTAAGTTTTAATCGGTTTGCCATACACGTCACAAACTATTATCGGTAACTTAGTTCTTGATTATCTCTCTACTTTTTCATTATCCTCTTGAATCAAATCTTCGTCTTCCGATTGCCATTATACAATTTTGGAAATATATCGAGTGATACTTAATTTTTGCGATTGTTCTGATCTACAATCGGCGTTTTTTCTGATTGAACCGCTGACTCATTAATCCCTGAAGTACTAGGCTGGTGTTTTACGTCCTTTAGCTCTTGCAGATATTTTTACGCTCTTCATGCCTCTGCTCTATGTTCTGTCTTTGTTGATTCGCAAATTCTGTATTTCCTTGTCTTCCCACTCGTCTATCTTGGAATGGTCTGTTCCAGTTTCTATTTCTTCCCCACGAATTCCATCTGTTTCCATGTCTTCCTCTTCTGGCGTTCGGATTTCTATTCCAATCTCTTCTCTCCCTCGGTGATTATTCTTCCCTGTTATGCTCTGGTGGTTTCTGGCATTATCTGTCGGCTAGGACTGCATACACGGCTTGATCATCCTGCTTTGTGTTTCGTTGGTGGAAAACTGTGCGTTGGAGTGATCCACACGTTGGAGTACTTCGTCGAACTCCTCCTTATTTCCTACTCCGGCAGCTAAAGAGTCCGTTGCACCTCTATCGGAAATTGACGAATTAATGCAGTGGTGCAAAGGCGGATCCAAGCATTGCAGTTTTGCCAACTGTCCTGTAAAGTAGTTAGAGTTCTGCGTCGGTAGTGAAGTGGAATACAAGTGCACACAACTCCGATCTAATGCGTTGCTGTGTTTCCAGCGACCAAATTTTATTTAACAGAGCCCGTGCAAACTCCTCGTATGTTCTCAAGTTACAACAAAAAGCTCTGAACCAACAGTGGGCAGGACCTTCTAAACACTTGCTAACCACCTTGAATTCACGTTCTTTCGCTATCTCAGTGTCATTCAATTAATCCTTAACTTCACGTAGAAATTCTACCGGCGAAACAACTACCGTTCCTGTGAACTTATTCGGCTTGTCTTCAGTATTCTGTATGTCTGTGATAGGCGTAGAAGTGTAAAAGTCTGACCTTCCCTTGATTTCCCTATCTCCGGCGATTTATCACGAATCCTAAGGGTAGCTTACGTCACCTCAACTGACCTATTCTCCGCTTGTGATTTATGTTTCACAAATTCGTGTCTTAACTCTTCAACAATCTTCTTAACGTTCTTTACATCGCTCTTACTAGCACCTTCGGTCTCTTCCTTACCATTTTCCCTTAATTCTCCTATAATTGTTTCCTGATCTTTCGTAAAAGTGGTTAATTGATTCTGCAATTTTTCGATACTATATCTTGCACTGATGTAATATCCCCCGTAATTACTTTTGTTTCAGACGAAAAAACAGTCCTCACATCCTGAACTTCCTTCTGAGTGTCCTGTATTAAATGTTCCTTAATCTCGGTTACTACAATTTCCTTCACGCTATCCTGTAAATCCTTAATCACCCCTTCTTTAGTTCACCCGCGAGGATGTCCTGAAAGTCCTTCTTTACTCTTTCTATGACTTGAGTAGCATTCTAAGTACATTCCTTTAACACGTTTCTTTCTAGTGTCGCAAGATCATCTGCAGTCTTCCTAACATTATCCTCTAGCTTATTCTCGAGTGATCGCACTACCTTCTGCAGGTCATTTTTATGTTGGACGAGATCATCCTTCATTAATTTCCTGGTATCTTGAAGACTTTCTCTCATATCCTCATAGTTCGTAAGAAGATTATCCTTCATGTTCTTTCCGTTATCAACTATCCGCGCTTATAAACTCAAAAAATTCTTGTGTTCTCCTAGCATTTTCTCTGATTTTCGTTTCAAGACTGACGACTCTATCTTATATCTTAACATCTATTGATGTCGACATTCTAGACTCTCATACTTCGATATTTTTCGCCATTCTATCTTCTAATGACCCTATCTTATTTTTAAGCGAATCCAGAGAAAGAGAATTCCCTTTAATTTGATTTGGCATTTCAATTTTAAGTGAATTAGAATTCTCCGTCATTTTATTTTCATAAGGAACAGAATTCTCCTTGATTTTGCTTCAGAGAAACAGAATTCTCTGCCATTTTTTCAACCATTGTCTTTCCAAGTTCATCAACCAATTTCTTGACCTCATCCATCACAAACACAAATCATTCAAATGGGGCAAGTTGCCTGCCGACGTCCAGAAACCTATATCTACAGCACTAGTGTACTGATTCTGAAATTTCAACCTTAAAATTAGATGTACCCTACTCATGATATTAAAATTCTAAGTTACAGTTACACTTACAATTTACTTACAAGAAACAACAAGAAAGTCTAAAAGATTTCAAATTCAAAGACAAGGCTATGAAACTGTGCATTCACCAACATTTGCATCCTACCATCAACTTCCATCTCCAATTCTGATCCAAATTCGAAAATCCTAACCAAGACTTAAAATTGAAATTGACTAACCTCTAACCTACAAAATATTGATTGCCCCACGTTCCTGGTGCTAACGTTCCTATCCTCTCTGTGCCCGTTTGACCGAAGTCTCACGACCACTTGAGCATGAATTTCAACATCCACCGAGCATAAGTATCACAAACGTCTCGAGGTCTATCAGGGAAAAACAACAAAATCAAAGCAAAAATACTAGCCGGACGGATATAGAAATTCACACTCCTTCAAGGATGGAAAGAAATGCAAATGATACGTCACTGACACCAGTTTCTTAAAATATCTCAGTTTAATATCCTAAAAGGACCGTGGTACAGGCTCGCAAACTTCGAGTACACTCCACTACCCACATCTGATGGTATCGGTTTTCGAATTAGGACTAGAGTTCCTTCTCTCAAGGGCTCCTTGAACCCCTTCCCTCGTACCCTTCTATATCTCTTCGCAGCTTGTCTCCGTAACTTTTCTAAGGCTTTATTTACTTGTCCTCTTCTATCCGGCTCTATTTCTGGTGGTATCGAAACTACTCTATCCCATGGGCGTTCTGGTTTGTTTTAAAATAATAGAAACCAGCTGCTGCTAAGGCTTGAGCGTTAATAAAAAGCATAAGCAACGTTGCAAAGGTCTCGAAACGTTGTTCCCCAGATATTAAATTCGTGGGTGTGACACCACTTGTGGCTTTAAAGCAATCCATGAATGAGCTGCTTGACATTGGTTTGTCTGTTATTTGTACACTAGCCACTTGGTTGGACAGTGGATAATAGTTCACTTGTTTGTGATGAATAATGAGACAATAAGCCGTGGTGCCTGTCTGGACATTGTCATGAGTTTAAAATCTAGTCGGATGTCAATATTGGATTGCTTGACAGACTCTTCCATGTAGGAACAGTCATAGGCCAGCAGTGGCGCCCTTGCATTAAACTCTTGGGGTGACAACATGTGGCAATTTTCTTTTTGATAATACGATATTCTAAATTTAGAAAATAAGCCATAGAGTGGGCCAAACTTATTTTTTGAAAAATCCAAATCCAGTCATTCATTGGGACAAACAGCTCCGTTGAGGAAAATACTTATGTTTCTCAATTGTAGGTGATCAAATTGAGCGACATCTTTGGTTTTTTGATACTTGCAATTCTTTTGAAAAACCACTATAATGTAGAGAGGTCTTTCTGTAGAGCGTGCTGTTTTCACAGACCAGCAGTGTGTGTTTGTGGTTGGCAATGGTGATGTAGCGCCCAGCTTCTAAATTCCATGGGTAGAGGCATATCTTTTCCCACAATCTCGAGCAAATCCAGTTTTTGCTATCCGAATGGGTAACATGTAGTACATTCCATAGAATCCGTGGTAGTGGAATTTTGGAATCTATGGGTGCATCATTGTGTCACTTGAGAGCATTATTATCGCTCCCGTCTCTCACGAGATAAAGCACTTGCCTTGCGTTTATTATAATACGGTGGTGATTTTCTGCAAAGCCTAAAATTAGTTTAAGAGGTAAAAATCCAGTAAAGATGCCATCGGTGTGAACCATCCAGTCATTGGTGGAGTCAGGACACCAACCCGCCATGCAACGTGTTTTACCTTCTTCATTACTATAAGAGGGGAATAGTTTCATGACACATGAAATGCCAACATTTTGAGTGCTATCCACCACAATATCCTTAATCACATAGCGCACCTCGGAAAACAGAAAGGTAAAAGCATGGTTGGCTAACTTGAATGTCGTGGGTGTAGAGCCATCCGCTTTTGTGAGCCGACCTTCGATTTGAATGACACTTCCATGTTGTAGGGAGTAAATATCTTGGTTGTTGATAACAAATTGAATTTCATCATTGTTATTTAATGCAGGTGTTTGAGCTTGATAAGAGTGCGGGTCAATTCTTACCACCCCTTCTTGCTCCTCGGTGTTGTTCACCACCACCAGAGAGTAGAATTTATCATGCAGGTTTACGTGGTAACGCAGATGCTGTAAAATCTGCTTGCCCTTACGTGTTAACCTGTATTCACGTGACAAACAACTAAAACCATGGCTAGACGGTGTTGTTTCTTTATACACCAACTTCATAGTGGCTTTAGAATCAACTTGTAGGTGACTGGTGTGCGGGAATCTACTGTAGTTGAATAAGTCGTTGGTCTCTATGACCAGTCTTAAAGTTATATAACTAATATGATCAACACCCACAGAATGAAAGAGCACCACTGGAGTGTTTTCACGATTAATATAGCCATTGGGCGATGTCACAATAATATCGTAGAGCGAATAAAATGGCTCTTGATTGGTGTACACGTTGCTAAAATTATTATATGTCACCGACACGTGACGGTCCTCAATCAATTTCACCTCATGGTCCGATTCATGTATTTTGCTGGGTTATAGAACTCGTGGTAGATACCACAGTAAAGGGCCGATGGAATCGGGTTGGGTTTTAAAATCAATTTTAAACGAGGATAAACTACTGCAGCGATGAGTGATGGTAGGGACGACAAGTTCAAACTTACGTGTTCCATCAAGAAATGACCTTAAACCATATTGCTTTACCAGCACCACGTAAATGTGTTCTTAAATATCGTCTATGGTATATCCACTAGGGTTGAGGGCAAGCATAGAATCATCATAGTAGAACTTGTCATTAACATTTTTACATATGTTGTAAATTCTATTGTAGGTTTCAGGAGAAACAAGCCCTAATACATAAGGTCTTTCACTAAATTCAATAGGAGGGTAAAAGTCTAGGCTGACTTCTGGTCCACGTCCATGCAGTGTAAACGTCTTACTTTCTGCTGACATACTGTTTACGTTTTTGCTTACGCTGTGTTTTATATAAAAACTTTAACACAAACACCCGGACTCTTGAGTGTTGAAATTTTGCTGACGTTTTACATTATAGTATATCTTTGAGCTGTTTCCAAAATACTTGTATAGTTCCATGGGCGGAGGAAGATTCGCGAAGCTGTCAAAGTACCACACGGTTGAACCCTCCTTGACATAGGCTACATAATGGGTTCCTGGTCCTCGGTGATGATCTAGATTAATGATGGCACATTACTGCTTCCATGGTCGTGGGGGTAATTGGTTGCGCATAAACACTCCTCAAAATGGTAAATCGTTACTTGTTTTGCATGGCTTGTGACTTCTTCATGGGTCAGGGCATGTCTTGGTATTGTGCCCAACTCTAGGAATGGGTATTCCAAGATTCAGACACCTAGATATCAAGGGAAAGGCTACAGCCGCTTTTGAAAGTTGGGATATTTGAATATCGCGCTCCATTACTTCTAGAAGGGAATGGAAATTTTATGCAGCCAAGAGCATGTCAAGTGACGTAGCGAGTAGTAGCAGAGGTCGAGACTATTTGTTGATTAAATAGTTAGCCATGGAGTACAGACTTGAGACTTGGATCAGATTACTGGCACGGCCAAATGAAAGAGAATGCACTTAGTATCAAGTAAATCGGACCAGGGATACCAGAGATATGAGGATTTCCATATTTCAGCGTGATTCAGCGTGGACCTGACCGTTTTGAATAAAAGCCGGCCGGCCCAAGCAACATCAGCTCACTTCGAACCAAGCTCTTGCATGACAAGGTGCTGCCACGTTGAGCCAAGGCACATGGTTGCCGGATCTACGCAGAAGATATCTTAAAATTGTGATAGTCACAAAAGTGCTACGATACAAGTGGAACATAATAAGTTTCCGGCAGAGAGAATCACTAAGGTGGATTCTCACATATTGAGATAATAATTAAACATATTTAAAATAATATAACTAATAATAATAATAATAATCCACTAATAATAATAATAATAATGATTTTCATAACTTTTCTAAATAATTCTTAGATCTTATATTTTATAATAATCACATTTATTGAGAGAGAGCCTATGAAGTAGTTTAATCATTTCTAGTTTGGAACAGGTGATTTTCCGAAGGAGAGTGGTTAGCGCAAGCCCGCATTCAACCAACATTACAGTTCTGGTTGAACAGTTAGTATTTGCAATGAGCAAAGTATATTTTTCAGATAACACGGAGAGGCATGAAACGGGAAGCAAATGATATTTGTATCAATTAGGATATTTTTGTATTTATATAAAATCATGACGTAAATACACATTCGAAAGTGAAATAAAGATTATCATAAGTATGGTAACTTCACGGGTTGAACTGAATGGTAAAATAAAATAAACTTGTAAGTTTATAAATCTTCCAGTGTTGATAACAAGCAGAGGCTTGATTTATTGTATAAATTTTGGGAATAAAATTTATGTGTGTGGAGTAGTTGAAATGCCATTCCCAGGTGCGCATGTTTAAGTCGCAGGAATGAGGAGGTTTTTATTCGAGCATCAATCAAATAGCAGGTTCGATGACTCAGTGTTAAAGAAGGAGTATTGGAACTACACATTGCGTCGTATGAATGACCCAAAGGTTATTTCTTAAAAACCATCAGTTCTTATTTCAACCTTGTTTACGGATTCCATTAAGACTTTGATTTTGCTAGAACCCGGATTTGTCATGATAGTATTTTATTCTTCTTCAGAGGAAGACCTTTGCCGTTGTTGTTGGAATATTGTATTCTTATAAAAATAATAGAATGGGCCACTGCCAATTAAAAATAATTCTATAACCACGAATAATTTGAAGGATGTTTTCAATCCTAGTGCCATGAAATAAATGAATTTATTATGAAGCTACAATTCTTATTTCCGCATTCTGTCGAAGATTTGCAAGTTGTGAAAATTACGAAAATGGCCACAAATATAAATATTTTTCTTAATAATGATTCCAAGTGGAAAATCAAATAGTTGAATGGTCCAACAATTTATTGATCAAGTTGATGATTCAGAAATCATATATTTTGTTAGAAACTTGAAGTTCATAATCGAGTCACTTCTGGAAACGTTTAATGTCAGAAGAACAATTAATTTTGTTGTGCTTCGATGCTATGCTCAATGGTCAGATACTTTTCAGATGTTGTTATTAATATGTGTACATAATTTGTGTTGATTCAGAAAGAATAATATTTTTTGACAATATTTTTTTGAAACTGGAAAAATAAGTGAAAGTTAAAAATTCTATGAACAATTATTCTACGAGTGTTAATATTATTTAAAAATTCAACCAGTGAACTACAGTATTTCCAGTAAAGACAATTAAATTTGTACTGGATTTAATCATAAATAATGGATATAATTTTGGAACACAGTCTACAGGACTGATAATCAGACTTGTGTTTCCAAAGATAATTGTCCAATGTGTTGGAAAATTTCTGTATATTGTGTAAATAGTAATGTGGGTCGTCACACGTGAATGATGCTCTTTTGAGCATTTTATTTTGCAGTCAATTTTAAATTCAGAATAAAATGAGATAATTTTACATGATGTGTTATGCCCAGTTGAATCTCCTTCGATCCTTATTGTTGCATTGAGCCAAAAATCAGTAAAGCATTTTTTCATTTGATGTCGTTTTTGCGATTAGCTTTAACCCATCTGGCGCCCCGGGATATTTTGACTCTCGTGCTGACTGATTCTTGGTAAAATGCATATGTGGTCGTGCGGACTCCGGTCTAAACGGGCACATAAAGGCTGTGTTTTTTTGTTGTTGCAGGTAAATTCCAAGTCCTTGTTTATAGAAGGCTGGCTTTAAATTTGCTTTCCTAGTCCCCACAGCAATGGCTTCCATGGTTTCATTATATCATTGACTCTCTTTCAATTGTTGCCAGCCCTGTTTTACAGATTTTATCGTTTTAGCCACAGCGCTCGAACCACCCAAAAGTGAACCCAAGGCTGCAAGACCGGCTAAAGAAATCGGTAAAAATCCAGCTAATTTTGGAACAGGAATCTCTTGGCGTTGTTTTGAAACCTGTCGTTTAGTTTTCGAATTGAAACGTCTCTGTGCTGCTCGGAGGGCTTTCTTTATAGTCAACACTTAATTTTTTATTTTTTTGATTCGCAAGGGCTTGTCAACATGTGTCTTAACCCCATTCTTTTGCAATGACTGAGTCTTCTTTTTAGTCTTTTTCAAAACGTATCTTTGTTTCACGACGATGACGAACATCCTTTCACAAGAAAGGTTGAGTGACAACTAACGTGTGGTATTTATTTCATGGCTGTATATTAAAGTTCAACATAAAGCTGGAAATCGTTTATCGTGTTTCCTGCTTCTTTTTCATCTAAGGGTAGAACCAAAAGGAAGATACACCCACGCTGACTGTATAATCACCAAGTAGTGACATGGCACTATGGTTTAATCGTATTGATAAATGTCTTACATCAGGTGTATAGTTCATAATACGAATACGTCTATTATACGGTAAACAATAACTCGTTGAGCGCGAAGGTAAAACATGGGTAAAATCTTCAATGTGTTTTACAAAACCTCGATGAGTCATGGTCATAAGAAATACATGAGGGTGTGGTTTTATCATGGAGGATACATAGTCTGCCACAAATTGTTTGGTTGCCACCTCATGGGATGGGGTCTAATACATTGGCTAGTCGTCTTCGCTGCATGTGTAAACTCTTCTCTTTAATTTCACACCACTTGTTCATTTCCAAAATTAAAAACTGTTTGGTTCAGACATCTTGCGGGTTCACAGGGTCGGCCACATTAATAATGCGGTTATGATTAGCCGTATAGCCATCGACAGTGAGCTGGGGCACTTTGTCATATAACTCTCGCACCTTGTTATCCACATACTTTTTTGTGGTGGCATCAGTAGGAACTTGAGGATTCTTCATATATGTTAACCGCTTTCCATTAATGTCATATTCTCCCCGATAAGTGCGTGGCACCACTGACCTAGACACAAAGTGTTTATTGGTAGGGTCTGTCTCTTGTTTAGGATCATGTAATGGGGCAGTCTTAGACTTGGCCATCAACCCACGTCCAAAGACATACATCGTCATACTGTAGTACTGGTGTACTGTTCCTTTCACAAGGCTTGGTTCCATGTATATAGACAGCCCGCTAGCCTCTATGACCATTAGTTGATATGAAGATTATTAAGCAGCAAGGGTCATTCCCCGTGGGGATATGGTTTCCTGTCTCTATCCCATATCACGTGAACAACGCCACGATTCACTGTTTTCGTCTTCCATTCGCTGCATCATAGTGGGGCCTCCAGGACGTGGAAAGACCAATCTTTGCTGAAGCTCATCACAGCGCCAAATGGTCTGCTTTTTCCACATATTTATATTTTTTGCAATCTCCCTCTATCAACCACTCTACGTGTTCTTGGATCAAGTCATTACAGACTGAGAATATGGGTTATTTTACGTTTTCCATGCAAGAAAATGTTATTGCCTCTGATGCTGTGAGGCCTGATTCACTGATGATTTTCGATCATTCAAAGCTATTTCACCATGGGTCGTCAGAAACTTATCGATTGCTTTTATCTTGGACAAACGTATTCTAAAATATCCAAACAACTTATTCGCGACAATGCCAATGTCATTGATTCATTTCAACAGGATTGAGCGGAATAGTCGCCACATTTATAATGAACATGTCAGTCCAGATATGGCCTTTCAAATCTTTACTGAATTGTGTGCCAAGTGCTGGAACAAGCAACGCTATGCCTGTTTGGTTGTTGACAAACAAAGAGAACTAGACCAAGGACGATATCGCTTAGGGTTTGATCATGTAATTACTATTTAAGGGGCTGTCTCATTCTCTCTTACATCATTTGTTGAAACACCATGGCGTTAGCAGAGAGTCAATTGAGAAAGCATATTGTTTTATCCCTCTGTTGGGGGTGGGATAAACAGGGTAGTGTAGATGTATTAATTTAAGGGATGTTTCCGAAAAAGGGTAGTTTCCCGTAATTGGGGGAGACTACTAGAGTAGTGTGTTGATGTGAGGATGTGATCGGTTGGGGGTGTTTCTACAGGATGCGTTTATCTGTTAGGGGATGAACGTCTAAGTGAGCTAATGACTTAGCCTGCTAATTAAGTAGAGCGAGCGTTTAGCGAGCTCACGTGCAGAGTCGACACTTTGACACGCTGCGGTCTGGCTGCTTGCTCGAGTACAATAGGATTACTGACGGTGCAGTTCCTGGCCTTCACGGTCAGGGGCAATTAGGACTAAGGTCAGGTCGAGTGTAAGGATGTAAAACTGGGTGTAATGAGTAATAAAGGTGTGTGTTTACTGACCAAGTATTTATTGGCCAGTAGCTATGATGTACTGTCCCTTTTAGTTGCTGGACAGGTAAAAAGTAAATTACAAGATGTAAAATACAAACCTGTTCAGGGTAGGTGTGACAATAATAAGGAATCTGAGCACACGGCTAGTTCTCACCTGGTGAAGAGCTGGAACGGACCTTCGAGGAGCAGGGCCACTGGCCACGAACAGATAATGGGGCTCTTCAGGGTCTAGCTTTTAAGGCCTTCCCCCACTGCTCGGTTAGCTTTTCCTCACCGTCGCTGCTCCATTTAGTGTGTTTATGTGTGTATTATGTAAGCTTGGCTTGTCAGCAATATTGCTGGGCCTGCTTGTGTTGAAGAAGTATGTGAAGCTTATGGCATGTCTATGAGGGTGGTTTTGATGAAAGATTGAGGGGTGGGTCTTAGGGGTACTGCCCCTGGGCTGTACAAGACCTCCTCGGCCTTTGTTCGCGGCCTCGCGAACGGGAAATAGAGTAGCCGTGTCGGCGTAGTATTTCTTCTTCTTCTTCTTCTTCTTGTCCCTCTTCCTCTTCTTCTTCTTCGGTGTCGTGTGGATGTTTCGATGTCGCGTTGTCCTTCTGGTGATGTGAGTTTAGCGTGTGCTCAGAGAGGGTGGGTATTGGATATGGAACATTTTTATGCTTTACATATGTGTAGAATGACTCATAGAAATTTGTTACATGGAGGTTAAAAATACATATCTTGAATACATAGCGTGGGAAATTTTTATTTTGCATTGTCACAGAAGGGAAAAAACATCGGTATTGGCTGTGAGGCTGCCCTGCAGCAGGATGAAAAAAATTCCTTCTGCGTTTACACTTGGTATAACACTGAAATATAATGTATAAAAGAGTGAAGAAGAAAGAAAAATAGGTGCTCTGGGGTGTAATTTTAAGGGTGTATATTAAAATGAGTTTATTGTGTTGGGGTAAATAGAACGCCTTTACAAATTATCGTTATTAGGAAGAAGGAAAAGAAAAAACAAGTGTATTGGCTGTTTAAAGTGTGGCATTGTGATAAGTGCAAAATAGAATACAAAATAAAATACAAAAAATAAAATACAAAAATAAAATACACTTAAAATACAAAATGTAATAAAATCTAATAATATCTTTCTCTAGAGCTCCTTTTGTGCGGCCATTCTTCCGCGTCTTCCTCTCTTATGCCGGCTAACCCTTATTCTCTATACCTTACCTGTTTTCCTTTTACTCGGCCTTTCTGGATCGTGGTTTAGTGGCAAATTTGTAGTACCTCTTTACCTTGTCCTAGTGAATTTCTCCTCGTGGGCGGGAGAATTTTCACCCTGATGGCTAGGTTTGGCACTTACAAAATTGTACCATTCCTGGCCATCGCATGTCGCTCATTATTTAAGCGTCGGTGTGCTTTGTGCCAGTGGCGTTCAGCGTCCCACGACCGCTGTCTGCTGCTGAGCACCGTTGCCGTCACCTTATTGGCGAGATTGAAGAACGACAGATAGTGTATTTGTATGTGAGTGATACTATAGGCGTATAGTGTTTTTGGTGTGTTAGGAAATATATTTACAATGGGTATATGTACAATTTCTGCTTCAACAGGAAAGAATGGTTAATTATGCATTTATTTGGCAATGGATGCCTTGCTGTTGCTTCCTTGGTCGTCTGAAATGGAATTCAACGTTATCATACATGTATATGCATATTATATATATTATACCTATTTAGTGCACATAAAACATATATTCTACCTTGGCGCCACTTACCCTATCTTAGTCTAAGCCGGCTGGATCTTACCATGCTATCTGTACTGCTCTCTCCTTCTTCAGTGTATTTGTAAATGAGTAGCCCGCTATAGGGCAGTGTAATGTAACAAGTGTGTTGTTATAGGCAAATTACGCTGCTTTTGAGCATTGCCATTACCTGTGACCGTGGTTTTCGATGATCTCTGCCGTAGCGATGGAGCTCAAATCTGTAATATAAAGTACATTGGTAATATGCCCTTGGCCAAGTGTGTTAACGTGCGCACATGAGGAGGTGACACGCATAGACGAACATGTCCACAAATGAAAAAAAAATGAGATACAATATGGAACGGGACGTAAAAGATGAGCGGAATATAAATAGGTCGTGCCATTTAAGCAAACTTGAATATGTCCCATGATACAAGCCTGTGAAAATACATGGTTCAGCGCAAACACGAACTTGTCCACATCTACATTTCCAGCAAAGACGAACTAGTCCATACGGCCAGTAGGAAGCGCTGATTCATGCCACGTGATTTCCATTCCGCGCGAGACCAGAGGTGCCCGCGCAGTGCAGCCGATATTAGCATTAGTTCCGTGCTTCTGTGCTCCGTCTTAATAATGTTACATATTGCTACTAAAATTATTATGTCAGTGTTGTAGCAGAATGGATGAAGAATGTGTTCGTGTTAAGATTGCAAACAAGGGTAGCAGAAAGAAGAAAATGATGATAATTGTTGTTTTAAGAGGCCTAACATCTAGGTTATCGGCCCCTAATGGTTTGGGTGATAGTGAAGGATGAGCTAAGGATGAAATACTACAAACTTACATACTAGAAGAAAAAATTTTAAACAAATAAAGGATAAGGCAAATAAAGGACAGGAAGAAAAGGAATGCCCTCAACCCTCGAAGAATGAGGATTGAGGGACTTGGAAGGGAGGAGAGCCATGAAAGGCAGATAGGAAATGGGGAAAGAGAAGAGGGCCCGTCCCAAGGTCAGAGGAAAAAGAGGGCAAAACGGACCTAGCTCAGGAATCCCTTGGGGTCGGCAACTCCCAAACTCACCAGCCGTGAGCCCTTGAAGGTGTAGCATTACCCAGGGTGCACCAGAAGTGTTGGGGCTACATAAACCCTGCCTCCTTGAAGGCCTTGTGCAGAAGGCAGGAGATAACATGAAAAGAAAAAGAAGGCTGACCCCTCGAAGAATGAGGGTATCAGGAAAGATGAGACAAGGGCCAATTAAGGCAGGAAAGTGAAAGACTCCCTAGGCCTCGGATACCCTAATGCCGTCGGGGTCGGTAAAGAACAAGAGTTGACCAAGGGAGGTCGACAGGAGAGAAGACGCAGAGGAGCCCGGCACAAGTAAGTGGAAGCAATGCCGGACACCGATGGGGCCCCGTGATCGCCAACCTGAGTCTCGAAATATTGAAGGTAAAAATAAACCGCGTAAATATAATGTCAATTACTTTATTTTGGTATCTTATGGCAACTATTAATGAATAAAATGAAAGCGATTCTAAAAAAATAAAACACCTTCCTTTTGAAAATCATTCAAAGCCGAACTTGTCCAAACGGTTCATGCAAAAGAGAACATGTCCATAATTAAATGTGCTTTTTAAACAAATATTTTCATTGTAGATTTATTTGCAGTCATGAATTGCCCTTTTTGCATGAAAATGAAATTGTTTACATTTCAATATGTTATTTTCATTATCATGTATGGCTGAAGACGTTTTTTGTTGATTGTGAAAAACTGTATTAGGTGGACATGTTCCTCTTTGCGTGTCACCTCCTCACATGTCGCGCAGCGCTGTTTTAAGGGTCGGCTTGGATGGTGACACCGCCCTTGAGACCTCTTCGGCCGTCTCGCGTTGTGCGTTCGAATAGTACCCTCAATTAAAGCTATATGGTTTCGGTCTTACCCTATACGGTGCAGAACGCCCTGTCGATAAGTAGAAGTGCTTAACCTAGAGTATATTAATTAATGCTATATAAAAATGTTTGTAGATACATGCCGAAATAGTCCTTAACCTAATGCCGAAATATGTTGTAGCTACTGTTTTACAACAGTGCTTGTTAAATTTGCTTAAATCTAAGTTGCCTTTCCAATGCAACTGCCTTACTTACTAGAATTTTGATCGGCGCGATCGCCTGAGGTATGTCGCCACCCTAAGGGCACCACACGTGCATATTTTGGGAGCACCGGTTGCTCCCAAAACTGCCAGGTTAAAAGCCGTTTTGCATTCCGCGCACTTAATGCTAATTGTCGACTTCCCCCTTAATAACTAATATAGGCCAGTGCGACTGCGTTGCTATGGAGCAAACGCTTCGCGCTGATATCCTTTTTGTTGGTATTTATATATGCTTATATTGGCATTATTCGCCATTTTATATTTATTAATCGGTGGCCCAGGCCGCTGTGAGGGCTCGCCGCATTTCTCATTTACATCTCTGGCCGCTCGCTGCGTTACCATTTAAGCTCTGGAGACTCGCTGTCATCCATTCATGTGGGCACGGGACCGAATTATCGCATTCATTCCATACGCATTATTTATCATTCATTGGTTATTATATATCATTTGTTAAATCATCTTCACCTCACTGTCCGGAATGAAGACTTGGCGTGCCTAGGATCGGTCCCGTTGAATCCTGAGGCACTGCTTCACTTCACACGATTGGAAGACTCGTTCCCCGCCTTAGGAACGCTACTTATATTACAAACTAATTAAAAGTCTAGTCCAAGTTGGTCGTCTCTAGGTTCGTCTCCTGAGTCTAATACTGAGCTAGCCAATTCTCCTACTAGATGTCGAGAGTCTCCCCTGCAGGTCTGACTTTGACGACCGCAGTGCATAATGGGTGTAAGTTTCTTCGTCACAGGGACAGGCTAGGTCTCCCAGGATTCCGAAGTTTGCCCGCACTGAGTCATCGTCACTTCGATCTTACGTCCATCTGTCATTAAACTGGGTCAGGATCCATCGCCGCCTTCTCCAGCTCTGCCCTCGTATACAGTATACCTACTCGTCACCATGCAGTGTGACCTCAGGTTCCTTTGAAAATAAGTGTGATCTTTAAATATATTTTCATGTATTATGTAAAATTCCTAGTGTTCTGGGGTTGTAGAATCTTCGAAATGCAGTGACTACTTTAGGCCTGCTATTGCCGTATCGGATTTCCAGCGCTGATGCCTTGGTACTTTTCAGGAGGTATTAGTAGGTTTATAGGGTGTTGGGTCCCTTGTTATTAGGATCCGAGGGTGTTATTTGCTGAATGGGGTTAAAGCGTGGTGGAAGGGGGTCGTGCATCGTTGGACTCCATGTTTATGGTGGCCGGGAGCCGACGAAGCTGTTAGGAGGTATTTACCGTGAGTGGACGGGGTGGGTTTTTCCCAGGTGTGCAAAATTTGAAAATGTCATGCGGGTGTGATAGTAATACAATCCCTGGTGTGTGGTTGGGATATCCCATGCAGTGAGATGGATATGAGGCGTATCTGCTCTCATTTGAGGATAAGGCATGTGCTAGGATACAATAAGTTTATGTCCCTTGCATGCGGGATTAATAATAAAATATTTATTACTATCAGTATGGCCTCATCTCTCTATATAGAGATGTGCATCGCCGCTTAATATTTATTTCCGAATCACCTCTAATACTCAGGTGTAGGCGTTCGGGTCCAAGGTGTAGCAAACCTTAATTTATGAAAAACATGAAGTCTATCAACCCCTCTGTATATTTTGCAATGTAGTGTAGGTGCTTTTATGTATCTGTATGTCTGTGTTGGATAGTGTTGTAGGTGATGGGGTGTGTAGGAGGAAGGGTATGGAGATGGTAGCCCGTAGCTGGTACCATGGCCATCCTGATGGCATTATCCACCTCTAATCCTATTGTAGTGTGTCATCCTCTCTTGGTCGTTATGTGTTTTCTTCCCGCTCTTGGGGATTTACGCTGGCTGAGTTGAGATGCCATATAGCACCTAGTGTCTCCTAAAATACTAGTCTGTGGAGTGCCCGTGGGTCTGTGATACCTACGTCGTGTAAAAATGTTTGTGTCTGTGGGCACCGCCCTCTGGCTGCCCTTATGATGTTCAAGTGTGGTGACGCTGTGTCGTTCACGGCCTAATCTGGTCCCCTGTTCATAATATGGGATGGGGTAGCATGTGGCTACGAGTATAAATCGGCATAGCATAATTGCCTGTAGTGGATTTTAGAGAAAGAAAAAAAAGCAAGAAAAGAAATTATTAGGGGGGGGTTGTTCCTCCATGGAATCTGTCTGTATCCGCCCCTAATTGTTGGGCGCGTGTGGGGGGGAAACGGCCGTGGCTGTAATTGACGCGCTTGTGTGTATGGAGTCGCCTACCGCTGACTCCTGCCGGCGCGTGCGGTGTTATCGGAGAGGGCTTTTCTCGTGTCGCGTGGCTACTTGTCACGCGCCGTGTACTGTGTGTTATCACCTTTGAAAACATGTGCCAGTCCTGTCACTGGTAGGCGTAAAATAATCTGTCTTCCCGGATCAATCCGGTCTACAAAATTTGTGTAATATTGGATGCGGAGCCTAATGTAATGCCGCTCTCACTTCCTGTATCAACATCCGTGTTGTCACTGTATACCATTACTGTTATTGTTTTATGTTAGTGTCATCATGTCTGTATGTCATTGTCACGTCCTGCTGCTACAAGAATTTCTTCCGTCAACAGTGTGTGGCAACACGCTGGAATTCGCTTATTTGCAGCGCAGTGCTTTTTGTATGTTTGTTTAGTGTCCTTGTGTACTGGAAGTCTTCAATGATATGCAGAAAGGGTAACAAAGCGTGACTTCCGCCACTGTCCGTGTGTCGACATATGTTTGCATTCTAGAAAGGCCAAAGTGTTAACTTGTCTTTTTTTCGCTCACAAGCTTGTTTGTCAATTTGTTTCCGTGATTACTTCCCTTTTGTGTCTTGCTCTATTATTTTATATCCGGGGTAATCTACATTGCCATGATTTTTGGCCGTAGAGATGTGGTGTTCCCTACTTTGTGTGAGCGTTTGTCTGTGCTCGTGGCGTCTCCTGTATTCAGATTTCGGGCGCTATGGTCCAAAAGAGTATTTTGTGGTCTCCGTAGAGGCCTGGTGTTCCCGGTACGTCCCCTATTGGTTGTCCCGGGGTCGCTAATGCCCTAAGTAGGTTGTTATAGCGAATGCCTTGGAACGGGCCTACGCCCCTGTAAGTATGACAAATGTGTGTCGTCTGTGTGAATTTTGGTTGACCCTGGTCTTAATTTGTGGGCGTAGTGTGGTTTTGAATCCCTAGTGAATGATACTCTGTCGATTGTAACACTGTGATGTCTGTGAGTGCCTTCAGACGACGAGTGTGTCACGTATTCGCGCTGAGCATGCATAGTGTTAGGTTACTTCATATGATAACGGCGCTGCCGGGACCGTATTTCCTGTCCGGCAGTTAACATTTGAAGTGTACAGTATTTATGTTGCGACCTTGTCTCAAATGGTGTGAGTGTTTCTAAAATATGTTTTCTACGAGGCCCTACGTTTCCTCATAATGACCGTGCCTTATCTTTTGGCCCTACTATCGTGATGACGCTATCTGTGTCAGTGTCTCTGCCTGTGTAATTTATGTGTTTGTACATGTATTCCCCGTATGTAAAAGGACCTTCCCGTGTTCATGCTTGAGTGGCTCAATTGTTTTTGTGCTTGTGTGTCCTGGCCATTAGCTACCATGTCACGCCCTTGAGGCTGACTTTGGGCAGTAAGCTATTGCTGTATACTCCCGTGTCGGTGTATCTACCTTGTAAAAGGACCTTCCCGTGTTTATATCTGTGCTGTGAGTGGCATTAGTGCAATTCATATGCCATCCCTGGTGTATATTTAAGATGTGTACACAATGATAATATGCCAGTCACATACATATGATGTAACCCTTCTTATGCATTCATTAATTCTTAGCTATAACTCTATGGGGCACAGTTCTAAATGGGATCCTATGGCTTTTCTATGGGATTGTGTATTCATGCTGTCTGTGCGATGCCGTCCGTGTGTATGTCTGTCCCCGTGTCCATATTCCTGGCTTTAATTTTAATGTACTTACGAATTGCCTTAGTTCTGGCCAGTTTTTGTCTAGATGGGAGTGGATTTTCCCCTGTAAATGTGTTTATCCTCGCCCGAGCGCTGTTGCCCGACACGGGGTGAATACCTTCGCCCTGTTATGAGGGTATAGGCCTCCGACTCCCATTGAGGTGCTTCTTTACCATTTTTCAGGGGTGTTTTAAGTAAAGTAAGCCTAAGCTTTCGTTCACCGCAGTGCCTGTTAATAGGCGTCGGTGTGCTGGCGCCTGTACGGCTGCGTTGGCTCCGCGCTATCCTATCAGTGTCTGTGGGGGTGTATGCCCTCCTGTGTGCCTGGCCTCGTGGGGTGGGCGGTAAAACTTCCCTTATACCCCGTGTACTTTGTTTTGTAGGCATGATAGTGCGTGCAGGCGTGTGTGTTACAACCTGGTGAATTGTAAGCAATCCCCCTGTATTTTTTGTATCGGGGTTGCACATGTTCGTGTCCACCTCCATTCTGGCGAAATCGCCCTTTGAACTGGCGGTAGGGGTCGTGTAATAGTCTGTGAGCGCCCTTCTAATGTATTGGAGGGTAGCCTAACCGATTTCTGGCCTATGTCCACGGCAGACTCCTTCCTTCGCGTCTGTCTATGTGTGTAGGTCTGTATGGGCTTATCGTGCTGTGGCACGTTCTCTACGTCCTCTGCCCATGATATAGTTTCCTCCCTGTTCCTTTCTGTGTTATCGTGCGTGTTTGAGAGCCCTGGCGTCAACTCCCTCTCGATCATTCGTTCTGAGGGGGCTGGCGTAGGTTTCGCCCCTCGGTCTGGCAAAATTGCCTCCCGGACCAGAGCTGAGGGACGTGTGTCTATGTGAGTTTGGTCCTGTAGTGTATTGGAGGCTAGCCTGACCGATTTCTGGCCTATGGCCACGGCAGACTCCTTCCCTTGTGTGGCGGTACGTGTCGAGAGGGACATCTTCGCGAATTGCTGTGTTAGCGTATCTACGCCTTTGTCCTCTCTTTGTTTCGTTGGTGGCCCTGCCGTGAAATCAAAGATGGCATTGTTGGCCTGGAGTTCCCGATATTCGGCCCAAATTTGAGCATACTGCCTATTGAGGCATATGGCCTGTTCGGCAACTTTGGTACCGCTAGTTCCTATTTGTTTATGTTCATGGATGAGTGCCTCCCATTGCTGGAACATGACCTCGTGTCGGCAGTGTAGTTTCCAGTGTGCTTTGTTGAGTTGTGTACGGAGGGTGGGGATTTTCGCCCTAGTCTTTCGATTTTTGGCGCTGCGGCGTGGCCGAACAAGTGCCCTTATAATTCTCATATACTGAGCGTGCAGGAGCTGCTGATACCTCCTGAGGTAGTCCTGCCTTGTCTCAAAGACCTTATGCCAGGCAATTTATTCCTGGTATTCCCCAATGTACCTTAGCACAGCTAAACGGTATGGGGGCCATCCTGAACTACGTTTGTGTATTTAAAAAATGTGTTTGGCTTTTAATGTATTAAATCTGCTGATTCTTCCCAGGGGGGTGGGTGGGTTGGCTAAAATTTCCCTTGTGTTCCCAGAGAGGGGAAAAAATAATGCTTTCTATCAGAGAAAAAAAATCAAATTTCGCTGGCTGCTTTGAGTATGGCCCGCTCTACCACGAGGGATCGTTGTTTGTGTCCCTTACTCTTATTTTGCGTGGTACCCGGCCTCCACCAATCTGTTTTATCCCTCTGTTGGGGGTGGGATAAACGGGGTAGTGTAGATGTATTAATTTAAGGGATGTTTCCGAAAAAGGGTAGTTTCCCGTAATTGGGGGAGACTACTAGTGTAGTGTGTTGATGTGAGGATGTCATCGGTTGGGGGTGATTCTACAGGATGCGTTTATCTGTTAGGGGATGAATGTCTAAGTGAGCTAATGACTTAGCCTGCTAATTAAGTAGAGCGAGCGTTTAGCGACCTCACGTGCAGAGTCGACAATTTGACACGCTGCGGTCTGGCTGCTTGCTCGAGTACAATAGGAATACTGACGGTGCAGTTCCTGGCCTTCACGGTCAGGGGCAATTAGGACTAAGGTCAGGTCGGGTGTAAGGATGTAAAACTGGGTGTAATAAGTAATAAATATGTGTGTTTACTGACCAAGTATGTATTGGCCAGTAGCTCTGATGTACTGTCCATTTTAGGTGCTGGACAGGTATAAAGTAAAGTACAAGATGTAAAATACAAAAGTGTTCAGGATAGGTGTTACAATTGACACCGGTTTGGCTAGGGTGGATGGGCCAACTTACCTTTTCATAGAGGTCCGCTCCGCTAACAGCAACTCACCGCCAGTTGACAAGCCCTAACAGAAGAACACCTAAAGGCGAAGGAAGGTGGAGAAGAGGAAAACGCACAGGCTCGTCTACAGATACACTCCAATAACCCACAGAACTGCCACCGACGAAATAATGCCACAACAGTTGCTTAATATTTTAAAAAGCATTTAACCACGAAAAAGGGGCAAGAAAACATAATTTAATAAGATCCTCCAGCAAACACAACATAAGAAAAAGAACTCCTATTGCCAAAAAAACTCTCTGGTGATCCACATTGGTTTAAGGCCCAAACAAGTCAATTACCTATGGAAACAAGAGAAGGCTTTACATGCTAGCTTGCTGAGCAAAACGGAAACATTTAATTTTAAAAAATATAATAAAGCCCAAATGAAAGAAAGCCAGCAGACAGGGATCACCAAATAAGAAAGGGCTTGATAAACCACTAAGGCACGCAAAACTGACTCGACATGCAGACAGCTAAGCCACGAGCAAACGAAAAGTTTAAAAAAATAAATTAATAAAATAAGACCAATTTAGAAATCCAAAACTTTCATGACGGCGGTATATTCAGGAACACTCACAAAAAAAACACAAAGGAAAATCAACAAGATTAACAAAAAAACATTCTTATCTCCCACCACAACACGTTTGAGTGTCCCGCTCGACGCCAAGAGAATTACACCCACCAGACCACAATGCACTCTGGCAAAACAAAACAAACATGGCCACGAAACAGATGACTGCATGTCTAGCCGAATTACGGCAAACAATATCCTTTTAAAATTAAACGTCACCAGAGAGAAAAGAAATAGAGGAAATAATTACACCTTAACACGATTAAAACGAGACAATTTAGGATGCTACGGACCGTAAAACAAATAAACAATAGGCCAATCCCTAAGATTACGAAAAGAAAAGAACCAACTAATCACAATGAGAATACCCATAAAGAAAATAAACTAATAAATAATAAATTACAATGTACGATAAACTTGAAACGTGTCTCCGGAAGGCGCAGAAGAAACAAAAATTTACATATCAGGTAACATTAAAAAAAAAAGAAAATTAGGCCTAGAACACGAAATTAAATACAGTATTAAAACATCAATATAAGGCCAATATCGGAGCTCCCATAACCATATATATATATATTATAAAACGTACCTTAAATCCTTCTTTTGTGGAGACACAATATTAACAAAATCATTAACACACATTAAATAATTTTAAAAGGCACCAGATTTGCCTCAAAATGGACACCCCAGCACACGCGCCGTTTTGACTACACATGAAACTTCTCCTTGCAGCAAGTTACGATAATTATCCCACATTTCCTCTTCAAGATGAAATCTCGAATTTATATCCTTCAGTGCACAGATTATTTCCTTTAGATACAATAAATCCACATTTCACGGAGGCCAGGGGACAAGCCCCCGGCGCTATCGGAGACACCTTTACACGACCAGCTAGTTTCTTGCTTTTCTTAGAAGTCCACTACCAACATGGCGGAGACCCAAATGTTATAGGCCGCAGTACATTAATGTTAATCGAAATTGTCGAATCACAGAGTGACACACAATTTAACAATGTGCGTATTATATAGTTATTTTGGCGGCATGATGCATATATAGTCTTTTGTTTAATGACGTAGGATAATATACTTTTTCAAATATGTCTCGATGAGGCGGGGCGGAAGACACAAATGTCTCGCTCTAGCGGCAGAAGACACAAACCCAGCTCGAGGAGCCGATAGGTGCTGCCATCTCGATTTCATTAGCCAAACCAAGACATCTTAGCGGGCCCTTCAAAAGGCGAAGGTACCAGGACATCGAAATAGATGCATAATAAAAATGTTGGGACGGGCTTTGCACGTAACAGTCTCCCTCCCTTAAGCATGAACACCGTTCACGAATATGCCTGGGAAGAGGCAGTACTCCATAACTAGTCGATTCACCAAGCATTTTTCCAGAAGATAATGTTCACCAGTTAATTCCAATTGATGGATAACACCGCATCGTTTTGGTTAGGAAGAGTGCAGGGTCAGATTATCAGTGAAGGGATAATTGATCACCTCGCAAATCACTTAGTTAACAGCTTCACTTTGTCCATAAGTCTTCAGACACGCATTACACCAGCACCTGCAGTGCTTTCAGAGTCCGAGACGCGTAAGGTAAATTTTCCATAAGTCCAATGTTGTTAGCTTTAGAAGAAGTAGGTGGATGCAATGTGCAAGATACCATGCGACGAGTGGGCAGCCATTTACAAAACAGTAATTAATCTTATTTCAAAAATAAAAGTTTACAGTAATTACTAATTCTTAATACATTTTACAAATGAGAAACATGTTTGAATTTATATGAAGAAAATCCTGACCATGACCTAGATCCGTGCTCACAATAGTTCATTAAATAACAAGATTAACCGAAGTAAAGTTCATTACCGAGGTTGAGTTTTTACAGACTAGTTAGACTTTTCTAGAGTACACGAGTTGAACGACCATACATTCAGAAGGAACTACAGTAGAGGAATGACCACTCAAATTCCCAAGGAAACAGGTATACAAGATCACCATGAGTTAGGTCTCCCACCGAGTCCTACTTACATGCTAGCATCTTCTACGAGAAATTCAAAATTAGTTACAATTTTATAATTAAATGGGAATTACCCAACAGTTACAAGTTGTATCCCAGTAGAGTTTGCAAATCCAATTCAAAATTCCAGAAGGAACAGATGCCTGTAGGCTTCAATGAAGGTTAGGGATATTCTACATTATACAAAATATCAGTTTACAAATTTATGGTACCATTTCTTCATTACAGATCTCTCCACCTCGTTTTATGTGTGACAGTTGCACTCTGGATATTTAATTGTCCTTAGGGCTTAGAAAAAGAAAATTAATTAAGCTGACATGTATGCACCTACATTTGTTGGTTCGTGATCGCACACATTGCTTGGCATGGGGACAATGAGGAATGCAAACGCAGTTACCGTAACGACAAAAACGAAAAGGGGAAATGGCAGCGCAGAAAACAAAACACCAGTACACTAACACAAGGAACGAAATTGAGGTTCCACACCCGATGACTATACAGCCAAAATCCGCCTGGGTGAGAAAAATCCAACATAAAAAGAACTAAGTTCAACAGTACAGGAGGTACAAAAGAGGTTTCCTCGTTCAGGTTTAAGACACGAACACGTACAACCAAAGGATGCCTAACATGGCCCGAAAATACGGTTAGATGAGAAAACAAGCCGCTATTGTTGAATGACGAGGCTAACAGAGAACACTAACGCACCATTCCTAACGATTTAAGCAGAAAAAATTGGAATTACCAGTCAAAAGCAGAAAATTTTACTCAAGTTACAGTGGCTGATGACCGTGATTGCCATAGCAAGAACTAAACAGAAGGCCTATGCCATTTACAGTTAACATGAGGCAACTGATGACCCTGATTTCCAGCAACAACAGATTACTGGCTTTAAACGCAAAACAAGCTGACTTACAGAAGCTGATGGCCACAATTTTCAACAGAAATTTAACCCCAGAAAATTTTGAAGACCCTATATTAATTAATTAACCAGAAAGCACATTACATTATGGCTGTTCACGAACTGAGACCTCATATTCACAACAACATATTTATCGCACAACATACTCAAATAGCAGCAATACATAATTTTTTTACCCACCCACAAAAATAATTCCCATTAATCTCAAATATGCGAGTTATGTAGTCGATGAGACATCACGACACAAACAAATACAATTAAAAACACAATACCCTGACAATTACATTACATCACCTATTCTTGCATGTCATCGAATAGACCAGTCCCATACCTGAGCGATTCGGACCGTGCAAGTCCTATATACAACCTGCCCAGGGATCAAACTAAGAAAGAATCCCATACTTCTAACCTAGCTAACCCCAGACTGTAGATATCTCCACGTAAAACACACCTACATATTAGGTTTAGTTCTAAATTACAAGGAAAGCAACTAATAAAAATAAGATCCTAGACTTACTTTTACAAACACAACAAACTCTAAATTACCCCACCCTATAAATCTAAATCAAAATCTAACGTTAACACAGACATCCAGACACGATTTGCACAAAATACACACTCATCCCAGAACGATTGCAGCATAAAGTAAGTGTATGAACAAAAATTTACAAACCGCACACTGCGTTAAAAACATCTCAAAACACACACTTACCTTGAATACGTTTGGGAAGAATTCCTAGCAAATAAATAGTGACATGCACGTTAAATGCGCCTTTTGGCACTACAGTAGGGACATAGGGAGGGCTGATTTCCATAGGTTAGCCCTTTTAATCGGACTACACTTCGCCATAACACCAGTAGGCGTGACAGTTCCATAATAAATATATCACGAGGAAAGCATATCACAACAGAATTTCATGCGAAAGAAACCTACAGGAACACAACAGTCTTCTTAGACACCAACACTGCCTCGATACCTGAAATTTCAACAAATAAAATCATGCACAACGTTGCTCAGGACTGCAGATGTCATCCCTTCCTTGGCTCCAGAATTGGAAGGTAAAATACAACAAATTGCTACAAATCACAGGGCGAACAGCTTCAGACAGGGCTCCTCGATGCCTTCACTCGCAGCATGTAGGCTATCAGAATATCAAAAAACCCACATTTCCTATGCCAAGAATAAAAGCCAATCACTTACCAAACCTCTTCTTCATTGGGAATGTTGCATCATAAATAGGATATAATTCAGCACAGAAAACTTGCTTGGAACAGGTCACTTCAAATATCACCACATGGAATTTTAGAGGCATACATGAAACCAAACAAACGACAAGGATTAACATAAAATAACATAAGGCACACTGACATGACACATCTCACCAGTAACCGTCCTATCAGCACCAGAAGGGTCCATAAACGAGCCTGCGGGTACGGTGGAGGGGATAGCTGCAGAAGCGATACACGAGCTCGGTCTGCTACCAAAATGACACCGGTTTGGCTAGGGGGGATGTGACTACTTACCTTTTCTTAGAGGTCCGCTCCGCTAACAGCAACTCACCGCCAGTTGACAAGCCCTAACAGAAGAACACCTAAAGGCGAAGGAAGGAGGAGAAGAGGAAAACGCACAGGCTCGTCTACAGATGCACTCCAATAACCCACAAAACTGCCACCGACGAAATAATGCCACAACAGTTGCTTAGTATTAAAAAAAAACATTTAATCACGAAAAAGGGGCAAGAAAACATAATTTAATAAGATCCTCCAGCAAACACAACATAAGAAAAAGAACTCCTATTGCCACAAAAACTCTCTGGTGATGCACATTGGCATAAGGCCAAAACAAGACAATTACCTATGGAAACAAGAGAAGGCATTACATGCTAGCTTGCTGAGCAAAACGGAAACATTTAATTTAAATAAAATATAATAAAGCCCAAAAGAAAGAAAGCCAGCAGACAGGGATCACCAAATAAGAAAGGGCTTGATAAACCACTAAGGCACGCAAAACTGACTCGACATGCAGACAGCTAAGCCACGAGCAAACGAAAAGTTTAAAAAAATAAATTAATAAAATAAGACCAATTTAGAAATCCAAAACTTTCATGACGGCGGTATATTCAGGAACACTCACAAAAAAAACACAAAGGAAAATCAACAAGATTAACAAAAAACATTCTTATCTCCCACCACAACACGTTTGAGTGTCCCGCTCGACGCCAAGAGAATTACACCCACCAGACCACAATGCACTCTGGCAAAACAAAACAAACATGGCCACGAAACAGATGACTGCATGTCTAGCCGAATTACGGCTAACAATTACCTTTTAAAATTAAACGTCATCAGAGAGAAAAGAAATAGAGGAAATAATTACACCTTAACACGATTAAAACGAGGCGATTTAGGATGCTACGGACCGTAAAACAAATAAACAATAGGCCAATCCATAAGATTACGAAAAGAAAAGAACCAACTAATCACAATGAGAATACCCATAAAGAAAATAAACTAATTAAATAATAAATTACAATGTACGATTAACTTGAAACGTGTCTCCGGAAGGCGCAGAAGAAACAAAAATTTACATATCAGGTAACATTAAAAAAAAGAAAATTAGGCCTAGAACACGAAATTAAATACAGTATTAAAACATCAATATAAGGCCAATATCGGAGCTCCCATAACAATATATATATATATTATAAAACGTACCTTAAATCCTTCTTTTGTGGAGACACAATAATAACAAAATCATTAACACACATTAAATAATATTAAAAGGCACCAGATTTGCCTCAAAATGGCTACCCCAGCACACGCGCCGTTTTGACTACACATGAAACTTCTCCTTGCAGCAAGTTACGATAATTATCCCACATTTCCTCTTCAAGATGAAATCTCGAATTTATATCCTTCAGTGCACAGATTATTTCTTTTAGATAGAATAAATCCACGTTTCACGGAGGCCAGGGGACAAGCCCCCGGCTCTAACGGAGACACCTTTACACGACCAGCTAGCTTCTTGCTTTTCTCAGAAGTCCACTACCAACATGGCGGAGACCCAAAAGTTATAGGCTGCAGTGCATTAATGTTAATCGAAATTGTCCAATCACAGAGTGACACACAATTTAACAATGTGCGTATTATATAGTTATTTTGGCGGCATGATGCATATATAGTCTTTTGTTTAATGACGTAGAATAATATACTTTTTCAAATATGTCTCGATGAGGCGGGGCGGAAGACACAAATGTCTCGCTCTAGCGGCAGAAGACACAACCCCAGCTCGAGGAGCCGATAGGTGCTGCCATCTCGATTTCATTAGCCAAACCAAGACATCTTAGCGGGCGCTTCAAAAGGCGAAGGTACCAGGACATCGAAATAGATGCATAATAAAAATGTTGGGACGGGCTTTGCACGTAACAACAATAATGAGGAATCTGAGCACACGGCTAGTTCTCACCTGGTGACGAGATGGAACGGACCTTGTAGGAGCAGGGCTGCTGGCCACGAACAGATAATGGGGCTCTTCTGGTTCTGGCTTTTAAGGCCTTCCCCCACTGCTCGGTCAGCGTTTCCTCACCGTCGCTGCTCCAGTTACTGTGTTTATGTGTGTATTATGTAAGTGTGGCTTGTCAGCAGTATTGCTGGGCCTGCTTGTGTTGAAGAAGTATGTGAGGCTTATGGCATGCCTATGAGGGTGGTTTTGATGAAAAATGGAGGGGTGGGTCTTAGGGGTACTGCACCTGGGCTGTACAATATGTTAGAGCAAAAAATAATATTCGCCAAAAGTTTCGTCAACGAAACGATCACGTGCGGATAATGCTTTGTTTATTCAACATCATTTAGCGCCTCCTCTAAAAGCCTTGTTTAAACCATATTCCAAGCCATCTTAATCGCTATCCACAGTTTCACAAGCAACGCAGACTCTACAAGAGGTCCCTGTGGAAGAGGAACAAGAGGAAACGGATAGTTCTAGTGATGTTGAGGATGAGGATGATCAAGTGATTTCTCTTCAAAACAAAAATTGTCACCCCTTCCAAAAAAAATCAGTCATTGATGAAACACCATCTAAGTCCAACCAGCGTTAATGTCAGAACTTTTTTCCACGCCTCAAAATACTGTAGAACTAAAACACATTTTAATAAAATATTATTGATCGAAGCTGGCGCCCTATTTGACAGATCTATTTACTGAAAAGAAAAACATCAGTCATTGATGAAACACCATCTAAGTCCAACCAGCGTTAATGTCAGAACTTTTGATAACGCCTCAAAATACTGCAGAACTAAAACACATTTTAATCAAATATTATGGATCGAAGCTGGCGCCCTATCTGACAGATCTATTTACTGGAAAACCCGATATTAGCTATGGTGTTCGCTGTGAAGATGATGGTTTTAAAATAGATGATTTATCTATTAAATTAACTCGTACTAGTGTCATCACTAAAATAATAAACAATAAATTAACTATAGGTGTGTTAAAGCTGTTTCTCGTACTCCATTTTCAGACTATTACACGTCTGATGATCGTGACAAATATAAATCCATTTTATTGGAAACCAATGCCCACAAAAGACAATGTAAACCCTATCAACATGTGAATGAAAATATATCTCAAAAATGTAAAACCATCATTTGAAATTTGTTTCCAATCACTCAAACTGTTCGTCGTAAAGTGTCAGCTTCGAGAGTGACATTTAAACCACTGGCATAATCCCAGTATGCTAGTCCAGTGGCTACAGCTCTTACATGCTTCACGTCACGTCGAGATTGGAAAATCAAAGAAATTGAACAAGAACTTCGTAATGCCAAAATTATTGTTTAAGCCCTCACCCATCAAAGTGGAAATAGCTCGCAAGTTGCATCGCCCGGCTAGGCGTAACTATCAGCGACTCAAAGTTATTTCCCGGGGTATGGTTATCTTTGGCAGGCTGATTTGGTAGAGATACTTCCCTATCCTAGCGTTAACGATGGTGTACGATATATGCTGACTGTCATTGATGTGTATTCCAAAATGGCCTTTCTTCAACCAGTGAGTCGCAAGTCTGGCTCTCTAGTCACAAAGGCCTTTAAACGTATTATTCAACAATCCAAACATCGACCCCAGCTATTACAAACAGACCAAGGGAAATAATTTTCTAAACAAGGATTTCTCCAGTTTCCTCAAATCTTTGATTTTTACCATTACACTACATACAGCAATCTAAAGCCAGTGTCGTTGATCGGTTTAATCGCACGCTAAAAACTAATATGTGGAAAGAGTTTACAGCTCGGGGTCCTATCGCTGGATAGACTTAATACCAGAGTTAGTGTCACGTTACAATGATACCTAACACAGAACGATTAGGACAAAGCCACGACTGGTCTCGAAAAATATTCCGCGTCTGGATAAACTCTTTAACCCCATCAAAACAGCTGATCCTTAACATCACCACCTTAACATCGCTGACCATGTTCGTGTGAGCTACTTCAAGTCTGTCTTCGACAAAGGCTACATCCCAAATTGGGGGATAGAACTATATCGTATTCGCCAAGTCAACTTAGACAGTCTAGTCACCCATTAACTAGAGGACATCAACCTTCAACCCATAAAAGGCAGGTTTTATCTCCAAGAACTCCAAAAGACAGCGTTTCCAAAACATTACCTTGTGGAAAAATTGTTGAAACAAAAAGGAAACAAAATGTATGTTATAGGTCTGGGATTTAGCTCAGCCTTCAATTCTCGGATCAATAAATCAGATTTTTTGTGAACCCGTGTGTCTATTAATTATTTATTTATTTATTTATAAACTCATGCTTACTAAACCTATACCCCTATGTACTGCACTCAGTTCTAGATACAAGCTCCAAATGGTCAAAGACTTGTAACTATGAGCAAACTGTTATCAGCAACACCGTCCCTCTCTCTCTCTCTCCCCTCTCTCCTCACCTCTCTCACCCTGTCTCCCCCTCCCCTCCCTCCGTGCCAGCCCAACCTACACTACTGGTTTCCTCATTCCCACATGAGCATTATATTTTTACTGACTCGGCGTTTAACCTTCTACTGTCCTCTGTGTCTCACACTAACCCGTAGTCGTATCTTGTTTCATTCCTCAAACAGATAACATTCGCAGCCAGCAGACAAACTCATTCGCTGCTTGCCACTTGTACTGTAGTCTGTTACTATCTCCATCGACAACACATACACACATACAAGTTTTCCAAGTATATTAAACTCGTTCGTCTCATCACTGAATTATAATTATCATTTACACCCATTTCTTGCGTCCATGTGCATTGCTTGGTCAACCGAAAGTTATAGGTTAATATTCTAGGATCAGTCCGCTGGTCTATAAGCATATGCCAATGCCACAGAGCCGTGTCACTTCATCTTACTAACACATTAAACATCCCCTTCAGGAGTAAAAATCTTAGCACTCTTCATGCGTCACGTTCGAACATTCTAAAAAAATAACTCTTCCGAGTTAAATACAATCATTCACCAGTTTTAAAATGAGCAATAGCACACCTTTTTAACATGACAAGTTCGCGAAACATTTGGGAAACCAAAGTAGATGACCTAGCAGTTTTGGGTTATTTGAGTCAATAAGTCCACCATAGGAAAGATCGGAAGAAATACTCTTAAAACGAACCAATGGTTAGCGGTATATCGATTGATCTATTGGGCTCGGCCACCGTGGCCGGCGACATGCTCGTTTAAACACACAACCGGTACTGTCTCTCTCTATCTACTCATCATCATCATCTTCATTTCCTCTTTTCCAGCTCACACTGGGTGGGGGCAAATATAGTTCCTCTCCACTTTGTTCTGTCGTTCCACCATTCGTCTTCCGACACGGTGTTCCAATCCAGGGTCCGTTTTCTAATGCTATACTTCACCGAGTCCATCCAACGCATTCTTAGTCTTCCTCGTCCTCTCTTCCCTGTCATTCGTTGTTCCAGTGCTCGTCCAGGTAGCCTTATTTCATTCATCGGTTTGACATTTCCAAACCATCTCAATCTGTTTTGTTCCAGTTTGTCATTTAGTGTCTGTACTCCCAGTTCATTCCGTATATCTTCATTTCTAACTGTGTCTCTCCTTGTTTTCTGGACCATACATCACAGGAATCTCATCACAGCTGCTTGTACTCTGCTCTCATCCCTCTTAGTGATTGTCCAAGTTTCTACTGCATATTTCATTATAGGAACATAATATGTTTTCTACATAACTTCTTTAGCCTTAATTGGTATATCCTTGTTCCATACTGGTCCCCGTACCTGTTGGTAGAATGCACTCCTGAGTTGTATTCTTCTGCTAATTTCAAAATCTAGTCTTCCATCTTCAGTCAGTCCACTTCCCAAGCATTTGAAGTGTTTTACCACTTCCAATTCCTTATCTCGGACTTTGATTACTCCTTATCCTCCTTTCTTATCTCTACTCATAACCACTGTTTTACTCTTCTCCACATTTATCTTAAATGCCCATTACTCAATCTTTTAATTTGTTACGTCTAACTGTTCTTGTACCTCCATCTCACCCTCGCCTCAGATCACAACATCGTCTGAAAACAACATTACCTTCATTTTTGCCCTACTATAGTCTTTAATTTCTGCCTTTATGATGTCATCCATCACCATTAAGAACAATAAGGGTGACAACACACTTCTTTGTGTCAATTTCAAACCATTCCGATGCCCCGACTCTAGTCTTCACACTACTGTAGCAATCCATGCACATTCCAATCATCATGTCTCAGTTCCTTGCCTATCCCCCTATTTGTTAAGCTTTCCCAAACCTTTGTTCTGGAGATGCTATCATAGGCCTTCTCTATATCAATAAAGTCATTACCATATCATTCCCATATTCCCAACTCTTTTCAATGTTGTGTCTCAGAATTAAAATGGGCTCGACTGTTGACCTGCCCCCTCTAAATCGAAACTGCTCCTCCTGTATTTGGCTTTCTCCCTTTACTATAGTTCTTTTTTCTAGGATTCTTTCCATTATACTGGCAACATTCGAGATGATGGTGATTCCTCGGTAGTTACCACACACCTTCCTGTCTCCTTTCTTGAATATTGGCAATATTATTCCCTTTTTCCAGTTTTCAGGAACTTTCTTCTCTCTCCATACACTCCTGAGAAGTCTGTATGTCCACTGCAGTCCCACTGGGCCTGCCGCCATCATCATTTCTATTGCCACTTCGTCGATTCCGACAGCCTTTCCCATCGTAATCTTCCCAACTGCCCATTCAACTTCTGCCATAGTAACGTCTGGTTCTTCTTCTATTTTTTCCTGCACTGTTTTGGCATTTTGCGTAACTTCTCCGCATGCCTGACGTCTCACCATCAACTTCTCGCAGAAATATTCTCTCCATCTGTCCGTTATCTCGTCTGGTTTTGTCAAATTTTGACCTTCTTTGTTTTTCACGAACCCAGTATTCACCTTTTCATTCCTTCTAATTTGTATAGTTCCAAATAGCAATATTTTTCCACAATTTAAATCCTCCCTAATTTCCTGGGTGAATTCTTCCCAGCTTTTCTTCTTTTCCTCTGGAATTACTTTCTTGCAAACTCTATGTGCTTCTATATATTTTGCTCTACATTCTTCAGTCTTATTTGTTTTCCATTCCTTGCAAGTTTTCTTCTTCTCTCTTACCTTTTCCTTCACTGTATCATTCCACCATTTTGTCGCATTTTCCCGTACCATTTCTGATGTTCTACCCCAGGTTTCCTCTGCACTGTTTACAAATGCACCCTTAAATATTTCCCAATCTTTTTCCACATGGGTATTATCCGTCCTTGGTATCTGTACTTGCAATTCATTCTTAAACTCTTCTGCAACCGCCTTTTCCTCTAGTCTCCAGACCCTAATCTTTCTTTCCCTTCTTTCTGGTATTCTCATGACCTTTTCAATTTTTGTCAACATGTGTCGTTAGGCTCTTTGTCAAAACTTTTTTGGAAAAATAAATAATGATTTCAAACGGGGGACTTCACCTCGAGTCCTTTGACTCATCGTACACGTCTCTAGCCTTATTGGTTCGCAAGATATAATGAACCCTTTATCCTCTGTTGGATAAATGATTCTATGTTTTATTTCTTCAATTAATAAATATTTCCACCAGCATCATGAAAGTAGCCAGACGGAGATGAGGAAATTTCAAGCATTTGTTGGAGACAGCGGGTACATACCTGAAGCAGATTGACAAAAGGCTAAATACTTTAGCTGTGAAAGGAAATAGCCTAGCGATGTGTCAGAAGGACAGGTGTTGGCCGCCTCAAAAATAGAAGCGACGCGCAGTGAGACATGGTTCTGGTATGTTCATTGTGATGTTCGCGCCTATAAGAAATATGATGCAGTAACGTGAGTGGCTGATGAAGAAAATAGACACTCCTACGACGCCAAGATATGCTAAAAACCGCCAAATTACAGAAAATGTGGGAACCAATGAGAGAAGAATGCCTATTTAGCGCGGCAGGTCTAGCGGGGGCACGCTCGGCTAGCATTCACGCGGGAGATCGCCTAGACAAAATCTCTACGATCGATTCTAGGATTAATGGGCATATTCTTGACCTGCGCTATTTTACGAGTTCAGTGATATTTATTTCATTCCTGTATCACCATTATTTCGAGAAATTTTTGTATAAAATCCCCCCCCCCCATCAAGACCTAGGGCCAGTTCATTTATAAGTGGTGTGAAGAGCCAAGACATTGCTTATTATTCTGTGCATCGACGGACGTAAGACTATTACTTTGTGCGTCTACGGACGTAGGCTGTTATGTTGTGTGTCAGTGGACACAGGCTTTTATACTTTGCGCGTCTAAGGACGTTGACAGTTAAACTTTGCGTGTCATGAAGGACACAGAAATTATTATTAAAAGTGTTAAATTCAGTGTTAGATAGTCACAGTACTATATTTGTAGGGGCAGTATCTTCGATAATTCGCCAATAAACTGTTTTGGGGAAAGAAGTACCCGAACGGTGAATTTAGTAGTCAGACATCAAGTGTATAATAATTTAATTTTTGAATCAGCACGAGAGATGACATCATTGACCATGGAGGAAGCCTGGAAATATCAAGACTCCGTCAAGATGGTTGAGTTGAGATAAGAAGAATCCAGTTGGGAAATGGCTGCAGATGTTCTTTGACGGATGGCTGGCTGAGGATGAGTACCGAATAATATTTATTATTATCTGATAAATTAACTTATGGTGTATGGGACATATCTTGTTTTGTAAATAATTTGCTTGTGTGATTAACGTAGTCTATTTAGTTTTGGTCTGACACACCTTTTGCATGGAAACAGATCGCATATATATTTAGTAGAAGGTTCTTTTCTTGTTTGTTGTTTTAACTAACGTAGCTATGTGAACGGCCGAGTTTGCATATGTTACGCGATGCGGTTAAAAAGTCTCTCGGAGATATGTTGTGTTTCAGAAGTAGGACTGAAGTAAAATAGTTATACAGTAGATTGGAGGGTAATTAATTTCTTTTGTTTTATTATTGATCAGATTCAATGAGATTATTGCCTTTGGAGCAATGTGATTTGTGACGAAGAGCAGTCAGCTCTATCGTAGGTTTTAATATTTTTAATTGTCGGCGAGCATCCATTCAGCCGATCTGTGTGAATATACGTATTGTCATTCCCAAATGTGTGTGTGTGAGTGTGTGCATTTGTGTCATTACAAGCGGGATTTTCAGCTTAGACTGATTTCTGGCAGCTTGATGACAAATCTAGATTGTGACCTCGCGAGGGCAATTCTGGATATTTTGATTAATGTCTGACCATATTTTGAAGTGGTTGAATTTGTTGTTGTTGATTCCTTGAGATAACGGCACAGCTGGTCAGGTATTTATACACACTGGAGTGGGACAATGGCAGGTAATTGAGGAAGAGGGGAGATGTTGCACAAGACGAACTGAAGGATGCCAGCCAGGTCATTAGTGGAGAATGCCGGTGTGGCTCAGTAATAACTTTAAATACAGAATTAAGAACTGATCAATGATAAAAATTGTTTAAATAAATGGGAGTTGCCTACGAATCACGATAATCTCCGAAGCGTTAGCTTAACATGCAGTTTTGTTCATATAAAGTAATGTCAGCCAGTCAGGCTTTTGTTGTTGTTGGTTTATTCCATGTTTATATTTCATTCAGTGACCCGTGTGTCATGTGCTTGCTGTATTTCCTTGTTTGTGTTGAGCAATTTGGCCCGTGTTGGCAGCTCAAAGTCAAGTGCGTGTTCGCGCTAATGAGGGTCCCGAGAGAGATTCCTGTAAATAGTAGATTTAGTGCGTGTGTCAGCATTACTTTTTAAGGGTTTTTATTAATGTCATGTTCCATATCCGTAAACGTTGATTTACGAGATGATTGTTCGTAAGCATCGTGGCTGTTAACCCATTGTAAACGAACAGTCATCCAAAGTACTCATTCCTCGTAGTTAGTCATCACGCGCACATAAAACCCAAATTGCAAGGTAGTGGAACCAGGATCCACATTTTAAATAAAGGGGAGACCCGTCTGACCCCTCAAATTTATAGATATTCCTATCATGGAAAATTCAGGGAGGATTTGTTTTATATTTATTATTGTTTATTTCTTTTTATGCACTATTAGTCATTAAATCTTGTTATTATTTTACATCTTGTCACCTTTCTTTCTTGATGTATAGTTTATATCCTATGACCCTTACCTCAGTAGAGCATGTTGTTTGGCGAACGTAAACATCACATAGGAACTGAGCGCGACCCCTTGATTAAGATTTCTTACATTAAACACTGCTTTTCTGAAGGGTTCATAGGAGTAAACTGGCGCGGCCAAGCGTGGGGCGGTTCACTGTGGTGTAACGGCAAAGATTTTGCACATGTCAGTGTAAGCGTAGTTGGGTTTCCAAACTGACGCAACAATGAAGGTGTAATTTTATTGCTGGTTCGCTGCTGGAACACATTTAAGTGGCGTATTTGAGTAAAACTGACATGCCGCAAGTGCAGGCAGATATGGCAGTATTTTAATCACCGGGAAGTGATATTTTATTAAAAGTAAGTGAGGCGAAGAGGATACCGCCAAATGTGTGAAATATAAAGTAAAATCAGGAGTTTGCAATGTAAAATTCGGTTCACATTTTGTCTATTGAATTAAAGTAAAAGGTAATATATATGTGATACCGGGCGCCCAATGATTAAAGTTAAAATTAGATTTGTTTAGAAAGTCAAACTCGTGAAAATGTTAGGAGGCTGTAGCCTTAAATGACAATTAATACTTTATTAATTAGTCAGTGTTAATATCAGATCAGGATAACAATTTAATGACTGAATATGTGTTTGGGTTTAAATTAAATTGAGTAAAGTTAGAACTACTCAGAGATGCAATCGACTAGTGGGATTAAATGTAAAAATAAATGAACTGAGTAGGGTAAAGAAATTAAATGTGCATTGGATTTTATGTGTGTGTCAAAGGGCAAAGCTTTATGCCATTTCCCTAATGTCTCATATAAAGTGTGTAATATGGCAACGGTTGAACAGATTCAAGAAATCATTGAGAGTGCAGCTAGGAGAACACAGGAATTGTTGGACACTAAATTGGCGGAACAGAGTCAATCATTAAACGCTAAATTATCAGAACAGAGTCAATCATTAAACGCTAAATTATCAGAACAGAGTCAATCATTAAACACTAGTATGTTAGAACAAAGTGAAGCATTAAACGCGAAATTATCTGAACAAATAAACAATAGTTTGTTAGAACAAAGTGAGTCGATAAACAAATTATCAGAACAAAGTGAATCATTGCGGACACAATTAAATAACAGTAGAATTGAACAGAATGAATATCAGGCGGAACAAGCTAGGTTATTAAAAAGCGAAATTAATGACACTATCAATTCACAGTTAGAGACGCTAACCGCAGAGATGAAAGATCACACTAATCAACAGATGGTATTACTGGCCCTAGATGTGAGTAAAAATAATGAAAAGCAATTAGACCAGATTAAGAAAATGGAAAATATTTTTGATCAAAAACTTAGCATTTTGGATGAAACGGTGTTAGCTAAATTAGAGCAAATTGAAATAGCGTGCACTATGAATACAAGCGAGGTCACGATAGCTCAGGAGAAGTTAGAAGGACGATTTATGGAGATGGAAAAGAGCGGCAAAGTATTTCAACAACAATTATCAGCGGTAGATGAGAATATATCCGGCATAATTAAAGATATGGATCGTCTCGAAATAAAATAAGCAGAGCAGTGGAAAAGCCTAGAAGCGGATCAGGAGCAGTTAAAGAGTACCTTAAACGACACTAAAAGCCAGATTGAAGAGAAAGTAAGCACGATTAAAGAGCAGATAAGAAAAGATTGGAAAAAAATGAATATCGATTCTAAAGAGGAAAGATCCACCATTCTTAAAACAGTAGGCGAAAATCACACTCGTATTCAAGCGTTAGAGCAAGAAATGAAGAGCAAGCTTAAAGAACAGACGGACAGGATCATTGAAGCCGAACTCAGGTCATTAGAGCAATCGTCGATATTTAGAACAGGAACATTGAAAGACAAGCAGGATGACTCAAATAGCCCGGAGGCGAGCACAGCAGGAAGTCAGACTCAGGCGGAGAGCCAATTAACAACAAACACGGAAGGGTTTCGTAAGAATATCGATAGGAGCTCAACACCACAAGACGGTCATCAGCCTACTCAACTTATCCAAGTAATTCGCTCAAGTGATTATAAACCACAGAAATACACGGAGAATTCAGGGGTAACACCTAAAGCTTTTATGTAAGAAATTGAAGACCATTTCAATGACACTGGAGTACCTGAAGCACGTAGATTGAGGATGATGGAGAGATTTTTATCAGGAAATGTCCTTACGTGGTTTTTAAGCTTCAAATACACATTTGGAACCATGTCAGATTTTAAATTGGCGTTTCTGCGCAAATATTGGTCGCCCGCAACACAACAGAGTCTAAGGATGGAGCTTTACTCTAGAAAGTACCAAACCACCCAGCAAACAAAATACTCAGCTTTCTTTAACATGCAAATGTTAAAATTTCGCGACCTTGATTACCCTTTAAATGAAGCGGATCTGGTGATGACAATAGCGAGGCAATTGCCAGTCAACGTGCAACAAGTACTAGTCGCAGCGAACGTTAGTACGGCCATACATGCCGAGCAGATATTACGCCAGATAGATGAGACTACGTCTCATAATCATTATAGAGGAGGAAGACAGCTGGAGTTAGTCAATGCGACAGAGGTCATAAAACCTAAGCAGGCAAACACTAAAACGCAGGGCACTAATACAAGCACTTCCACACCTAGGCGAAACCAGGAGGAAGGAGAAAACAGACCATACCAGCGTAACGAAAATAACTACAATAATAGGTCATATCAAGGCAACAATAGGTATCAACAGAGAGGATATCAACATTGGCGTGAAAATCGAAGAAATGACAGGCCTTATGGAAGATACGGTGATTACAATGCTAATCAAAGATGGAAAGGGAAGAGACCAAAACCAAGGAGAGCCACGAAATTATCGAAATGACTGGGATGATAGGCACGCTCAATCACAAACTTACCTAGAGGAATTACATGCTAGTCAAGGTGGAGAGCTAGGAAGATGGGAAAAAGCCATTGGGAACATGAAGAATCCTGATACACATACTGAGGAAGCTGGAAGTCTACTGAGACAAGAGGAATATCAAGGACATCGGCGACAAACGAATGATGGGAGTCGCACCGGAGCTAAAAAAAAATATTAAATTTGGATAAAGGAGACAGCCTACAAACGCAACAGTCGGAAGTTGAAGAGGGATGGATAGTAGCGAACATACAACAATGGATTGCTTTGCCAGAAGACTGCCTGGAGGAGACGGTGAAACCACGGAACGAAGAAATTAGGCAGCTACCCATTATTTACGCGAGGATTGGTGGAATTAATATAAGATGTTTATTGGATACGGGGTCACAGATCAGTCTGGTATCGGAGGCCTTGGTTCGAGAGTTGGGACGGAGTCAATATATTCCTGTAATTCCCGTACCACAGCTCAAAGTGAGGGGTGTTATTCCTGAACGCACCGTCACTTGTAAACGTCAGGCATACTTAGAGCTGAACATATTGGAACACACTTTTGGGCAAACATTCATTATCATGGCAAAGATGAATTTCAATATAATTCTTGGGGCAAATTTTATTTGTGACTATCAAGCAGTGATAGATTTGCACAAGAATACTGTCAGTTTTAGAGAGTATGATCAGCTGAAGAACGTGGGATTGCATATGGATGAAATCACCACCGGAAGAGATGTAAATTCTTGGGCATTGGAAGCAATATCGGAAGAGACGGAAGAGGAGGTACGAAAGGCAGAAGATAACATCATAGAAGGAGCTGTTGTGGAACTAGATGAGGAGAGTGAATCCCAGGAGATATGGTCTTTATTAACGGAAGGAGACGACAGTGAGGCACAATTTGAAGAGTTACTACAGGAGCGGCTCAATGACATTTAACTTGGGGGTGAACACAGAAAGCAATTGGAAGAGATTTTAAGGAAGCACAAAACAGTATTTGATACAGTACCTGGGAAAATATTAAATTTCAAATATTCTATGCAAGTCGAGGACTGGTCACCTTTCAAAAGTAGGTTGTATCCAATTCCTGAAAAATATCGTTGTCAAGTCAAGGTCATTATAGATGAGATGTTACAAGCTGGAGTGATAAGGAAGACACCGACACCTTATCTAAATGCGATTTTGGCAGTCACAAAACCAAATGGATCTATTAGACTTTGTTTAGATGCCAGAAATCTCAACACGATACTCATTTTTCCTGAGTATGACAGAGCGCCAATCATCAGAGACGTATTAAAAGGCTTTAAAAACAAAAGCATTTATTCATCAGTAGACTTGACGTCCAGTTTCCACCATATTGAATTGGATGTAAGTCACAGCTTCTAACTGGCTTCTTATTCGATAACCAAACGTTTTGCTTCGTCCGAATGCCCTTTGGAGTCAAAACAGCGGGATGTGCTTTAATCCGAGCCCTGGACCGGAATCTAACCGAGGAAGTTAAGGAGATGACGGTACGCTACATTGATGACATTTTGCTGGCATCCGACAACATTGAAACTCACATGGAAAATTTAGATAAAGTATTGGGCAACCTGAATGCATCGAATTTCAAAGTAAACCTGAAGAAATCGCATTTCTTCAAGAGCGAGATCTTATATTTGGGTCACATCATTGACAAGGAGGGAGTGAAGCCAAATCCCGCTAAGATCGAAGCGATAAAGAATTTCCCTACACCAACGAGAGTCAAGCACATTCGGGCTTTCTTAGGCGTAACGGGATTCTTTAAGGAAAACTGTCCAGGTTATACGGAGACTGTAGCTCCCATGCAGGAAATGTTAAAGAAAAATAATAAATGGTTATGGAATGCGGCGTGTGAGAAGGCATTCCAAGCAACAAAACAGCTATTGGAAAACAAGCAGACCGCAGATTACGGCGAGTAAGAAATAAGAGGTTTCACAGTGATCTTGAAATCAACCAGCTCGTTTTGGTGAAACGACCCGCTACATCGGACCCAGAGAAGAAGATCTTCAGTAAATTCTGCGAAAAGTTCATAGGACCCTATTCTATCGTAAGAAACCTTGGAAATAATGCTTACAGAGTGAAAGAATTGAGTACAGGAACAATGTCAGTTTACAACGCTGCCAACCTAAAAAAGTATCGTAGAAGTGAACCATGGGAGCGCCGAAATAACGATGCAGTTTGAATATATGGACGTCCTACTATCAACAAAGTGAACGGGGAGCAGTTGAGTACGGCACGTGAAGGAGGAAGTAGAGTTGGTGTTGACAAACATTAACGAGGCGAGCAGAGTGTTGCCCCGGGCACCTGTGCGTCACGCTAGCAGTTGAGAGAGTCATTATGAGCAGGATGTGAAACGAGTAAATGCCATTCAAGACAGGAGCGACTAGACCAAGTAATAGAAAAGGGGTGATTCTGAAATAAAACAATTTGGCCTACGGAAGTCTTTTAAAATTGTCGACTTTATTCCTAAGTTCGAAATTTTGTGAGTGGGAGAGTTGTGAACCCTTTATCCTCTGTTGGATAAATGATTCTATGTTTTATTTCTTCAATTAATAAATATTTCCACCAGCATCATGAAAGTAGCCAGACGGAGATGAGGAAATTTCAAGCATTTGTTGGAGACAGCGGGTACATACCTGAAGCAGATTGACAAAAGGCTAAATACTTTAGCTGTGAAAGGAAATAGCCTAGCGATGTGTCAGAAGGACAGGTGTTGGCCGCCTCAAAAATAGAAGCGACGCGCAGTGAGACATGGTTCTGGTATGTTCATTGTGATGTTCGCGCCTATAAGAAATATGATGCAGTAACGTGAGTGGCTGATGAAGAAAATAGACCCTCCTACGACGCCAAGATATGCTAAAAACCGGCAAATTACAGAAAATGTGGGAACCAATGAGAGAAGAATGCCTATTTAGCGCGGCAGGTCTAGCGTGGGCACGCTCGGCTAGCATTCACGCGGGAGATCGCCTAGACAAAATCTCTACGATCGATTCTAGGATTAATGGGCATATTCTTGACCTGCGCTATTTTACGAGTTCAGTGATATTTATTTCATTCCTGTATCACCATTATTTCGAGAAATTTTTGTATAAAATCCCCCCCCCCCCCATCAAGACCTAGGGCCAGTTCATTTATAAGTGGTGTGAAGAGCCAAGACATTGCTTATTATTCTGTGCATCGACGGACGTAAGACTATTATTTGTGCGTCTACGGACGTAGGCTGTTATATTGTGTGTCAGTGGACACAGGCTTTTATACTTTGCGCGTCTAAGGACGTTGACAGTTAAACTTTGCGTGTCATGAAGGACACAGAAATTATTATTAAAAGTGTTAAATTCAGTGTTAGATAGTCACAGTACTATATTTGTAGGGGCAGTATCTTCGATAATTCGCCAATAAACTGTTTTGGGGAAAGAAGTACTCGAACGGCGAATTTAGTAGTCAGACATCAAGTGTATAATAATTTAATTTTTGAATCAGCACGAGAGATGACATCATTGACCATGGAGGAAGCCTGGAAATATCAAGACTCCGTCAAGATGGTTGAGTTGAGATAAGAAGAATCCAGTTGGGAAATGGCTGCAGATGTTCTTTGACGGATGGCTGGCTGAGGATGAGTACCGAATAATATTTATTATTATCTGATAAATTAACTTATGGTGTATGGGACATATCTTGTTTTGTAAATAATTTGCTTGTGTGATTAACGTAGTCTATTTAGTTTTGGTCTGACACACCTTTTGCATGGAAACAGCTCGCATATATATTTAGTAGAAGGTTCTTTTCTTGTTTGTTGTTTTAACTAACGTAGCTATGTGAACGGCCGTGTTTGCATATGTTACGCGATGCGGTTAAAAACGTCTCTCGGAGATATGTTGTGTTTCAGAAGTAGGACTGAAGTAAAATAGTTATACAGTAGATTGGAGGGTAATTAATTTCTTTTGTTTTATTATTGATCAGATTCAATGAGATTATTGCCTTTGGAGCAATGTGATTTGTGACGAAGAGCAGTCAGCTCTATCGTAGGTTTTAATATTTTTAATTGTCGGCGAGCATCCATTCAGCCGATCTGTGTGAATATACGTATTGTCATTCCCAAATGTGTGTGTGTGAGTGTGTGTATTTGTGTCATTACAAGCGGGATTTTCAGCTTAGACTGATTTCTGGCAGCTTGATGACAAATCTAGATTGTGACCTCGCGAGGGCAATTCTGGATATTTTGATTAATGTCTGACCATATTTTGAAGTGGTTGAATTTGTTGCTGTTGATTCCTTGCGATAACGGCACAGCTGGTCAGGTATTTATACACACTGGAGTGGGACAATGGCAGGTAATTGAGGAAGAGGGGAGATGTTGCACAAGACGAACTGAAGGGTGCCAGCCAGGTCATTAGTGGAGAATGCCGGTGTGGCTCAGTAATAACTTTAAATACAGAATTAAGAACTGATCAATGATAAAAATTGTTTAAATAAATGGGAGTTGCCTACGAATCACGATAATCTCCGAAGCGTTAGCTTAACATGCAGTTTTGTTCATATAAAGTAATGTCAGCCAGTCAGGCTTTTGTTGTTGTTGGTTTATTCCATGTTTATATTTCATTCAGTGACCCGTGTGTCATGTGCTTGCTGTATTTCCTTGTTTGTGTTGAGCAATTTGGCCCGTGTTGGCAGCTCAAAGTCAAGTGCGTCTTCGCGCTAGTGAGGGTCCCGAGAGAGATTCCTGTAAATAGTAGATTTAGTGCGTGTGTCAGCATTACTTTTTAAGGGTTTTTATTAATGTCATGTTCCATATCCGTAAACGTTGATTTACGAGATGATTGTTCGTAAGCATCGTGGCTGTTAACCCGTTGTAAACGAACAGTCATCCAAAGTACTCATTCCTCGTAGTTAGTCATCACGCGCACATAAAACCCAAATTGCAAGGTAGTGGAACCAGGATCCACATTTTAAATAAAGGGGAGATCCGTCTGACTCCTCAAATTTATAGATATTCCTATCATGGAAAATTCAGGGAGGATTTGTTTTATATTTATTATTGTTTATTTCTTTTTATGCACTATTAGTCATTAAATCTTGTTATTATTTTACATCTTGTCACCTTTCTTTCTTGATGTATAGTTTATATCCTATGACCCTTACCTCAGTAGAGCATGTTGTTTGGCGAACGTAAACATCACATAGGAACTGAGCGCGACCCCTTGATTAAGATTTCTTACATTAAACACTGCTTATCTGAAGGGTTCAATAACAAAGGTCTAAAATCATGTTTTTGCTCAAGAATCCATTTCCTTCATTCTCAATAATGCAACCTATTAAAAAATAAGCTCGCCATAAGATAGATCAGAAACTATACCCTTAAAGCGACTCCACGATTGACCCTCTAGCACCATGGCTTCGCAAGATAATCATTTTCCATCATAGGCATCCGTATTCAAGCACACACGGGACTATCAGCAGCTTTCTCATCACCTCACTACTACTAATTTTTGTCCTAGAGACCTGGGACTTTTTTTGGGGATTTAGCGGGTAAATACCTTGAATTTAAGACGAACACACTTCCTTGTAAAATTCCTAATTTCTGAAATATAGCCTAATTTAAAATTCAACTTTTTAGGAGAAAATGTAAAAAAAAAAGGTTTGTTTTGTTCTAACGATAAAGGACACAATTACCTTTCATTTGAGCCATTGCACAACGCTCCGTGATGATTAGTTTTTGGAATATAGCCTACTTTAAAAAAACTTTTTTTTAATATAATGAGTTCTCCTTAAGAAAGGGGATGTCACCCCAAGTCCTATCATTGGTTGGTGAGATATGATCATTCACCACATGTGTAGTTTTTAATCACGCCTTGTGAGTGAAGTTAGGTTAGGGACAGCCACCAGCTTGTTAGGTTAAGAGTTAATAACCAATACATAATCATTTAAAATGCCCGCCTTTTAAGAGTGTGGTTGCGTATGGCAGCCGTCCACCAATCACGTGCGCGCGGCGGGAGTGGTGGTGGTGGGGGGAAGAACCGGCATTGCTCATCTACTAACATTCCTCGTGTAGATATCAAAAAAATATCAGCTATTAACGGTGAGCGTGCTGCGCTATCAAAATATAGATGTGACATGAGTAAAAGTCACAACGGTCAAACTTAAAACTAGGGAGCAAATTTTCAAAAATGGCTCCTAGCACGGAAATTCTAAAATGAGATTCAGAAAATAAACATGTCAACCTGACATTATTTACTATAATTATTATTGTTTCTTTGTTATTATAGTCTTTAATTGATAATGTCTTATCCTTCTTATAAGAAGTTATATAAGTAGTGTATCAATGGTATTAGAATGACTGTTCCATATACATCATATACCTGACGATGGAATAATTATTATACTGCGAGCGCTTAACCTCACAAATACTTCTCGTAGATCCCGGGACTGTCAGGAGTGCACTACCTCAGCGTGGAATGTGTCATATTTAAATATATTTACTCATGTGCGAACATCTCATTATTCCAATGTACCTCATATTACTTTAATCTTTCCTAGCCTTTCATCTTGCTATATTACTCACCGGTCCTTGTCTGTTGGGATGCAGAAATTCATACACCATATTTCAACGAAGACTCGTCGTCATAGGGGGTATCACATGCCTCCACTTTGCTACATAAACTTGCGCGTATGCAGGCATTATTCATGAAATATCATTCTATATATAAGAATTGGAATAAACTGGTCGTCAATATACTTGCTGTGATTCGCTGGTTTTCAGCTGGCTGCTGAAACTCATGTCTAGTATATTTTCCTCTTGTTTGTCCCTCACGTACTTTAATTACTTGCAGCCATATTTTATATTTCCTGGGAGACCATGTCCACTTATGCATACAAATTACTTTTCACTTGGCTTCTTATTCCATACATTCACGACGACCTCAACAAGACGGTAACTTATAACACTTGCGTGCAGCCTAACACATGAATTGAATGTTAATGGAATTTAAACTCTTTTCAGTCGGTCAACAAGATCGGCCCAATTTGAATGGTTGTTATATAGGTTTAGGGAATAACACCCATTACAATTCAGTACAACTGTATTGACGGACTAAAACGAATTTGAATTTTGTTCACTAAGGCAACTCTGAAAAATGCCTTCAAATACGATAATATTGATTGTGAAAATTTGTTAAGGAGCTTCCGGCATAGCGGCCAATATACCCCTTGCACTTGTGCATGTGAAGGGTTCATCTAATTAAGTGTGTTATGGTGTCTTTACAATCGTGTGTATTTGTAATTGAGTTTAGAATAGGAAAGGGGAAGGCTGTGGTCTTAACATAGGAACTATAATTGGGAAACCACGGAAACCCACTCCAAAGAAAGCTGAGTTTGGCATTGAAACCACCTGTTGTAAGTTCTACCACACGAGGCTGAGAGTACCTCGTTCCAACCCTCAGACCAGAATCAAATGTACTGTATTCTTATAGCTACGAATGAATCCAAATCTCAGCTGTGACAACTTAAATACTATCCACTATACCACTAGGTGGCCACACACATATTGAGCGTAATAGGCAAGAAAATAGTTGAAAGTATGTGTCGCTTAATTATATGGAAGAAAATAATGTAATTTAACTACGAAACTAATTGACTTAATTTCGCATTTGTAATAGCTGTAATATATTCAGCATATTTTCTCATGTTGGTGCAAAAATAAAATCATGATAAAGTAGACTTATAAGATCAATCCTGGCAAATATGTGTGTGTGTGTCTGTCTGTCTGTGTGTGTGCCCCTTTTCAACACGTAAACTCCTGCAGAAGTCGAATCCAAATTAGGTACGTGTTAAGACATATAGCAGAACATCTCAGGTCCATATTTGAAAATTATGCCAATGCTGCCAACTGCTGAAAATCACCATTGACATTTGAGCTCTATGTTGGATATATCGGAAAGTAAGAATGGGGCAGGTTCCAAAATTGGCACACTTATAGATACTATTATTTCACAATACATTTTAGAAGCTCATACATGGCAGTGTTGCCGACATGATGATAAGTCCAATATTTATACGGATGTAACTTCCATACATCAATATGATTTCAACCAAATTTCATATGTGCTTTGTGTACCGCAACAGATATGACTATGCGTATTGTTTAGTGTCACCAAGGATGCCAACTGTTGATAAATTCTTCTTTGTCATTATTGATCCAAGTCTCAATATATCTGAAAGTATGCTGGACAACAGTTATATATACTTTGCGTAAGTATAGTAGCCTTGCATTTAATTTCGGATTATTTTTCAATAACTGGAATACGACAGTGCTGCCAACATGACTCAATGCGTGATGATACGTTCACATTTAACAGCATGTAATGTTTATACCAACTAACGGATTTCTTCCAGAATTGCCACATAGAGAGATCACAATATTTCAGAATAAATTTCAGATACTCGTATATGGCAGTGTTGCCAAGATTGTAGGCGTGCTGATAGATTCAATGACTAACTCGATGTACCTATCTGATGGATTTCCAGCTGTGTATCAATAATAACACACTTTTGAACTCTAGATTCAATATCTCATAATATGTGCACGGAACACTCGTCAAATTTAGCGTACTGGAAGTTCAAGATGTGTTAGACATAGGCTATGTAGAGTAAATCGTCGAATTTAGAGCTACAAACAAAATTCTTTGCAAGCGTAGTTCAACGTTTAACTGCATGTAACATCGATACTAACAAAGGGATTCCAACCAAATTCCATATGTGCAATGTATGTCACAAGAAATGTGACTCAGCTTAGATTTCGAGTCATAAGAGTAGCCAACTGTAGATATATGCTCACCATAATTTAAACCCTAGTCTCAATTTGTCAGATTGCATGTAGACAGACAGCAGAAAACTTGGGACACGTACACAACATAATTTTGCATATTCATTTGGTGCAACCAATACGCGACAGAATTACCAACATGATTCTACGCGTGGTCATTGATTCAATGTTTAACAGCATGTATCTTCCATGCTATCCAATGGTTAACTAACACATTTTAAATATACAACGTATGCCTACAGGGATTTAATTGTGCGCATTTTCCAAGGTATCAGTCGTACCAACTACCTTATAACTCTCCCTGGGCATTTGATTCATAGATTGACAGAAGCTCAGATTCCATAAAAAAGAAAACTATTAAAAAGGAAACTGTAGTGCTCCATTGGCCAACGATATTTCATGTAGGTTTCATTTCGAGCAAATAATAAATGTCAGTATTATCAACTTAATTCTTTAGTGAAATGTATTATTCTAGTTAGGCCTATATACGCGTAGATAAACCATTAATATGAATCTTGGATTTTAAGAAAAGAAGGCTCTTACGTTCGTCACGGAAGTACTTGATATAACGATTGCTTGTAACTGTAACTCATATAGTGTAACAACATTGTTAATGCATTTATTTGTGTACAATACATGTCAAGTGCAAATTGATAATATAATATAGGCACATAATTATGGTATTTGAAGCCATTTTTTCAGTGCTCCCTTAGTAAACAAAAGGTTGATGCTTTTCAGTCGGTTAACATGATTGCACCCAATTGAGATGGGTTGTACCCTAATCCTGAAAAAAAATACATGAGCTTAACTTTTGTTAATCTATATATATAAAGCACAAAGTTTGTCTGTCTGTCTGTCTGTTATTTATACAAATCTACATCGTTTCACCGATCTGAACCAAAATTTGTATACTTACCCTTTGGAACCCTGCGGGTAACCCCGTCAACATTAAATTTCGGACAGACCACCCCATGCCCTGCATTTAGGCCCTTTTGCACAAATCTACACCGTTTCACCGATCTGAACCAAAAGTTGTATATTTAACCTTTGGAACCCTGCGAGTAACACTGTCCACTTGAAATTTCGGACAGACCACCCCATTTCCTGCATTTAGGCCCTTTGGTCCAAATCCACACCGTTTCACCGATCTCAACCAAAATTTGTATATTTACCCTTTGGAACCCTGCGAGTACCACTGACCACTTAAAATTTCGGACAGACCACCCCATTCCCTGCATTTAGGCCCTTTGGTCCAAATCTACACCGTTTCACCGATCAGAACCAAAATTCGTATTCTTACTCTTTGGTGGCCTGCGAGTAACACTGTCTGCTTAAAATTGGGGACAGACCACTCCATTCCCTGCATTTAGGCCCTTTGGCCCAAATCTATACCGTTTCACCGATCTCAACCAAAATTTGTATATTTACCCAATGGAACACTGCGACTAACACTGTCTGCTTGAAATTTCGGACAGACCACGCCATTCCCTGCTTTTAGGCCCTTTTTGCACAAATCTACACCGTTTCACCGATCCGAACCAAAATGTGTATACTTACCCTTTGGAACCCTGCGAGTAACACTGTCTGCTTGAAATTGCGGACAGACCACTCCATTCCCTGCATTTAGGCCCTTTGGCCCAAATCTACACCGTTCCACCGATCTCAACCAAAATTTGTATATTTACCCTTTGGAACACTGCGACTAACACTGTCTGCTTGAAATTGCGGAGAGGCTACTCCATCCCATGCATTTAGGCCCTTTGGCACAAATCTACACCGTTTCACCGATCTGAACCAAACTTTGTATACTTACCCTTTGGAACCCTGCGAGTAACACTGTCCACTTAAAATTTCGGACAGACCACCCCATTCCCTGCATTTAGGCACTTTGGCACAAATCTACACCGTTTCACCGATCAGAACCAATATTCGTAAACTTACCCTTTGGTACCCAGCGAGTAACACTGTCTGCTTGAAATTGCGGACAGACCACTCCATTCCCTGCATTTAGGCCCTTTGTCCCAAATCTACACCGTTTCACCGATCTCAACCAAAATTTGTATATTTACCCTTTGGAACACTGCGACTAACACTGTCTGCTTGAAATTGCGGCGGGGCCACTCCATCCCTTGCATTTAGGCTGTTTGGCACAAATCTACACCGTTTCACCGATCTGACCCCAATTTTATATACTTACCCATAGAACCCGACAAGTAACACTGTTCACTTAAAATTTCGGACAGACCACACTATTCCCTGCTTTTTGGCCCTTTGGCAGAAAACTACACCGTTTCACCGATCTCAACCAGATTTTACATAATTACCCTTTGGAACTCGACGAGTAACACTGTCCACTCGAAATTTCGGACAGACCCCTCCATTCCACGCATTTAGGCCCTTTGGCACAAATCTACATCGTTCACCGATCGAAAACAAAATGTGTATACTTACCCTTTGGAACCCGATGAGTAACACTGTCCACTTTAAAATTTGGACAGGCCACTCCATTCCCTGCATTTTGGCCCTTGGCACAAAACTACACCGTTTCACCGATCTCAACCAGATTTTACATAATTACCGTTTGGAACTCGACGAGTAACACTGTCCACTCGAAATTTCGGACAGACCACTCCATTTCCCGCATTAAGGCCCTTTGGTACAAATCTACATCGTTCACCGATCGAAAACAAAGTGTGTATACTTACCCTTTGGAACCCGATGCGTAACACTGTCCACTTGAAATTTCTGACATACCACTCCATTCCCTGCATGTAGCTCAGGAATTCCTCGGGGTTGCCAGCTTCCTAACTCACCAGTCATGAGCCCTTGAGTGTGTACCAGAAGTGGTGGGTCTACACACACCCTGCCTCTTTGAGGGCCTTGAGCAGAAGACAGGAGATATTATGAAAAGGAAAAGAAGGCAGACCCCTCGAAGAATGAGGGTATCAGGAAAGATGAGACAAAGCCAATTAAGGCGGGAAATTGAAAGACTCCCTAGCCCTCGGATACCCTAATAAAGTCTGGGTCGGAAGAGATCAAGAGTTGACCAAGGGAGGCCGACAGGAAAGAGAACTGAAATGAGCCCGGCACCAGGAAGTAGAAGCGATGCCAGACTCAGCTGGGGTTCCGTGGTCGCCAACCCACGTCCCACAAGTTGTGAGACCCTGGGGGGGGTCCGTTGTGAGAATAGCTTGCTGATTCATCGTGAGGTGACTTGAGAGTACTTTCCAGAGCCCGCCGTGTTATCTCCTGCTGTCTATGCTGATGCCAGCACAGGGCCGTTGCGAAACAGTGAGTGATTCCCGGTCAATCTGTATAGGACGGGGAACCCCGAACGTGTGTCATCATATTTCGTCATCATCTGCGATCATCTCAGGTTCGTGCAGCTTGGACCTATATTCTTTGTCTTTGCCGAGCAGTACGCTCTTTCACTAGACGCATCCAGTACAGGCCTAAGCCAGAAAATAAGGTTCAGACTTTGGAAGACATCGAAGCTAGACACCTGAATTACCTATATCAGTTTTAAAATAACACCATGTTCGTTTAGTAGTCATTTTTTCATTACCTTATTATTATCATCATAAGTGCAAATGACCTAGATGTTACGCGCATCATACCAATAATCACCGCCGCATAAAGTCTTTCTCGACTGTGATTTTTAAAATATTTATTTTTGGTTGGTTCTTAAGTTTAGGGGCTGCGACAACGCGGTCATGTAGCCCCGTGTACTTTGGGTGTGTGTAGAATCTGTCTGATAACCGGTGTTAATTGTGATGACTGTATTAGTGTGTGTTATCTGTTTTTTAATTTAAGTACAAACTGCAACTTAGAATTCTTCAAATAGTTCGTACTTTTGCCGCCAAGCGCCACCGTCAACAACTACTAGGCCAAGTTCGGAACTTAGCTACTAGACGCCACTGCAGTCGGCTCTTGGCAACGGACGTAGACATCTATGAGCGTTGTTTACCTATCCAATTTAGCTTCACACAGGTGTAATTAGTGGAAGGGTCAATAACATGCCATAAATCTGACATGGGACCGCCGGCTTTACTTCCCCTCCGAAGAAAGGCATACTGACGGATTTTTAACGCTCTTAAAATATCCGACGGCATCGGCCGGGTTTGAACCCGCTATCTTGGGCATAGAAGCTCAGCATGCTACCAAATACGCCACCGAAGCCGCCATATAGTTATTTTTATTACAGTACATTGTGTACATTATACGTTGAAGTGTCAATTCAATACCGGTAGTAGTTTCCCTTATCATCCTCATCATAAGAGCAAATGACCTACAGTAGATGTTACGCCCATTACACCATTAATCACCACACACAATAAGTCTTCCTCGCCTGTGAATTTTGAAATATGTATTTCTATTACGGTAGTTTGTAAGCTTGACGTGTCAATTCAACAGTAGTTTTTATTATCATCCTTATCAAAAGGGCAAATGACCTAGATTTTACTCCCTCATTGTCTTTGGGGCAAATGACTTGGATTTTAAGTCCATTATATTTCTAAGGAGACCTTAAAACATTATCATCATTCCACCGGGCGAAGCCGGGTACTACTACTAGTATAATATAATATAATATAATATATGGTGATAATATCGTGATAATATGATGATAATTGTCGTTTTAAGGGGCCTAACATCTAGGTTATTTTCCCCTAATGGTTTGGGTGATAGTGAAAGATCGGATGAGAATGAAAACTAGAACTAATATTAACTACAAACTTACATACTAGAAGAAGAAATGGTCAGAGGAAAAACGGGACAAAACGAACCCAGCTCAGGAATCCGTCGGGGTCGCCAACTCCCAATCTCACCAGTCGTGAACCCTTGAGGATGTAGCACTATCCAGGGTGCACCAGAGGTGGTGGGGCTACATACACCCTGCCTACTTGAGGGCCTTGAGAAGAAGGCGGGAGATATGAGGTGAACAGAAGAAGTCTGACCCCTCGAAGAATGAGGGATCAGAAAAAATGAGACAAGGGCCAATTATGGCGGGAATGTGAAAGACTCCCTAGGCCTCAGATACCTTATTACCGTTGGGTAATAGCTTGACGGGAAAGAAGACGGAGAGGAGCCCGGCACAAGTTAGTGGAAGCAATGCCGGATTCAGCTGGGGTCCCGTGGTCGCCAACCCACGTCCCACTAGATGTGAGCCCCTGCGGGGAATATAATATAATATAATATAATATAATATAATTATTTATTTATTTATCCTATGGCTTTTTTTGCCGGGAGTATCCAAGAACATGTTCGGCTCGCCAGAGTCTGTAGCAGCTTCCAACGGACACCCAGAGGGTGAGCTATACGTTCCGTTCTATTTCAAGTAGTTCCAACTTTCGCCACCAGATATCAATGATACCTAGTGGTGAACGTTGGAACTTTGATAGAGCGTTCCAACGAAATCTAACCTGGATATTTAGCTCCACACAAGTTTAGTCTGTGGAAGGATCTTTTACATGCCATAATTCTATGACATCGGACCGCCAGATTTACTTCCCCTCCAAAGGAAGGCATACTGAAGGACTTTTCACGCTCTTAAAAAAATCCGACGACTTCGGCCAGGTTTGAACCCGCTATCTTGGGCACAGCAATTCAGCATGCTACCAACTACGCCACCGAAGCTGCTAATATAATATAATATAATATAATATAATATAATATAATATACCGACAGTGAAGCCTCCGTGGCTCAGGCGGCAGCACGCCGGCCTCTCACCGCTGGGCCCGTGGTTCAAATCCCGGTCACTCCATGTGAGATTTGTGCTGGACAAAACGGAGGCAGACAGGTTTTTCTCCGGGTACTCCGGTTTTCCCTGTCAAAGTTCATTCCAGCAACACTCTCCACTATCATTTCATTTCATCTGTCATTCATGTAATCATTGCCCCAGAGGAGTGCGTCAGGCCTCGCCAGCCGGCACAGTTCATATCCTCGCCGCTAGATGGGGGCTTCATTCATTCCATTCCTGACCCGGTCGGAGACTGGAAGCAGGCTGTGGATTTTCATTTTCATACCGACAGTAGTCGCCTCGCTGGCTAAAGCGCAGCATTAGGTCATGGGGCCAAGCTCTCTGCTGACTCGGTAGACGCGTGGGTTCGAGCCCCACCGTCGGCCGTCCTTGAAATGGTTTTCCGTGGTTTCCCATTTTCAACACCAGGCAAATGCTGGGACGGTACCTTCTGACAGGCCGTGGCTGCTTCCTTCCACATCCTTGCCCAATTTCATTCACCATCATTCATTTCATCTCTCATTAACTCCTCTCGTGAGGTTGGCGTCAGGAAGGGCATCCGGCCGTAAAAATCATCGCCACAAAGACATCCATCGCATCTCATCCCCGACCCCGTTGGAAAACGGGAATAATAAGGGGTAGACATACAATACATAATATAATATAATATAATATAATATAATATAATATAATATAATATAATATAATATAATATAATATAATATAATATAATATAATATAATATAATATAATTTAAAACACCCGAGTTTATAACTGATGCACCGTTGTCAATTATTTTGCAATGTGGAGGAATTACTTATAGTTTACACTTAGAGAAGGTACCGGTATGCGTCCCTCCTCATGTGGTTCCTTCATTAAATTCAATTGTTCTATAAGTACGCAGAGATGAGGAAGTAAAATACCAACAGTAGTGGAAATGAATCGGTTCAGATGCCTCCACCTCCACACCCTCCACACAAGATGGCGGCAGCCCGATAACTCCCGAACCCGTGGTTGGATTTTAACAAATGAGGTGTCATTGAACTCGGGCTGACACCCCCTTTCCAATGAACAACATATTTCCACCCCAAAAATAAAACCTACCCTACTAAGGGGTGAAATTGAACTTTTTAGAGAATCTCTCTCTCCAATTGCAACATGTGAGCGTTTGAATGCCGATATGGAATGTAGCGTTGTTCTGCAAACCAATAATCAAAGAGGGGCAAGTTAGGCCTTGAGGTGAGAGCCCCTGTTATTGTTGACGAGCCCCCCTGCAGTCGGGCCCCTGTTGATGGGTTATTGTTGACAGGTCATTGTGGACAAGTCATTGATGACAGGTCCTTGTGGACAAGTCCTTGTGGACGAGTCCTTGTGGACAGGTCCTTGTTGACAGGTCCCTGTGGACGAGTCCTTGTCCCTTTGGACTGATCCCTTTGGACGGGTCCCTTTGACCTGGTTCCTACGGACGAGCCCATGAATTTATTTAAATTATGTCACAGGGTCTAACTACATTTGTGTGTGTTGAATTGACGTTGTTCACTAATCCCCCACTACTATAATAGGATAACGATATGAAAGGAAAGTGATGAAATACATGTGAACACGTGTGAAATGACCTTATTACCGTCCTCCTTGTGAAACAAGTCACATCCTGTTTTGCTTCATACGTGAGAAAATGCAAGTTCATGTGTAATATGATCTAACACACAGGTGTTCACCTGTACACGTGCACGATAAGAGCTAACAAGTCACAACCTGTTTTGACAGTGGTGAGAGGTGAAGGGGGGGGGGGGGGGGGAGAGTTAGTGTAAGAGAGAACACAGGTGAAGAGAGAAAGAAATATGTATTTGCTCATAATACATGTATAGCTGAGGACTGTACATAGGACTGTAGGTTAAGTACAACATGAGTAAATAAATAAATACAAGACACACAGGTTCACACAACATGTAATTTATTAATCCAACAATTAAAGGCTGAGCTAAATCCCAACCATTTTACATATAGTTTATTTCCTTTTTGTTTCAACACTTTTTCCACAAGGTAATGTTTAGGAAACGCTGTCTTTTGAAGTTCTTGAAGATAAAACCTGCCTTTTATGGGTTGATGGTTGAGGTCCTCGAGTAAATAGGTGACTGGACTGTTCAGGTTGACTTGACGAATTCGAAATAGTTCTGTCCCCCAATTTGATGTGTAGCCCTTGTCGAAGACGGACTTGAATTTGCTCACACGAACATGGTCCCCAATGTTAAGGCGATGACGTTTAGGGTCTGCTGTTTTTATGGGGTTAAACAGTTTATCCAGTTGTGGAATATTTTTAGTTACAAGTCGTGGCTTGGTCCCAATGGTTCTGTGTTTGGTGTCGTTGTAACGTGACACTAACTCAGGTAATAAGTCCAACCAGCGATAAGTGCCCTGAGCGGTAAACGCTTTCCACATATGGGTTTTCAATGTTCGGTTGAACCGCTCGACCACGCTGGCTTTGAGATTGCTGTACGTGGTGTAATGGTGAATATCCTTAGATTTGAGAAAACTGGAGAATTCCTTGTTGAAAAATTCTTTTCCCTGGTCGGTTTGTAGCAGCTGAGGTTGACGTTTAGATTGTTGAATAATATGTTGAAAGGCTTTGGTGACTAGTGGACTAGACTTGCGACGCACAGGTTCAACAAACGCCATTTTGGAATAAACATCAATGACCGTCAACATATAGCGTACACCATCGTTAACGTTGGCATAGGGAATCATTTCAACCAAGTCTGCTTGCCAAAGTTCATCCACACATTTTGAAATCACCTTGAGTCGCTGATAGTGACGTCTAGCTGGACGATGCAACTCGTGAGCAATACCCATTTTAATGGGTGAGGGCTTAAACAATAATTTTGGCATTTCGAAGTTCTTCCTCAATTTCTTGAATTTCCCAATCGTGATCAGTATGGCCGGCTTGACGTGAAGCATGCAACAGCTGTAGTCGCTGGACGAGTTTATTTGGATTGTGCCAGTAGGTAACATCCACAAGGGGTTTTAATGGTTTAAATGTCACCCCTGAAGCGGACACTTTACGACGACCACTTTGACTAGTGGGGAACATTTTTGCAATGATGGTTTTATATTTTTGGGATATATTAGCATTCACTTGTTGAGTGGGATCATACTGTCTTTTGTGAGCATGGGTATCCAATAAAATGGATTTATATTTACCAAGGTCCTCTGGCGTATAATCTTGGGATGAGGGAGTCCGAGAGAATAGTAGCTTTAACAGTCCTGGTGTTAATTTATAGTTGATCTTTTTAATGACAGCTTTAATACGACTAAATTTAATCGATGAATCACCAATTTTAAAACTATCATCCTCATAGCGAACACCATACGTGGTATCTGTGTTTCCAATAAATAGATTGGTGAAATAGGGTTCCAGTGTTGATCCATAATATTTTATTAAAATGTTTTTCAGTTGAGCTTTATGTTGAGGAGTGGCCAAGAGTTGTGAAAATGGAGACGATCTGGAAGGGCAAGGGGTTTCGACCATGGCCAAGGATTTCCTTTTTCTTAAAAACTCTGCAAGGGGTGATGCCTTTTTTTGAGGCGTAAACACTTGTTCCTCATTATCCTCAACTTCGCTAACACTAGTTAAATCTTCCTGTTCCTCTTCATCTTCCTCTTTCTCTTCCTCAGAGTCCTCGTGGTGCGTCTGACTGGCTTGTGAAACGGTAGGTAGCGTTTCAGATGGCTTGAAAAAGGGTTTCAACATAGCTTTTAGCGGAGGTGCTAAATGTTGTTGAATAAACAAAGCATGATCCGCACGCGATCGTTTCAATTGACGAAACTTTTGACGAATAGTATTTTTGCTCTAATAATATGCTTTTTCAATTGACTATCTGCTAACGCCATGATGTCGTGACAAATGACTTGAGAGGGAATGATACAGTGCCTTAAATAGCAATAAAATGATCAAACCCTAAGCGATACCGCCCTTGGTTGAGTTCACTTTGTTTGTCAATCACTAAACAGGCATGACGTTGTGTGTTCCAGCACTTGCCACACAATTCTGTAAACATTTGAAAGGTCATATCCGGATTCACATGTTCATATAGGTAAGAAACGGGTCATACTATACTTTCAACTACACTAGTTTCAACTACTTTTCAAGGCCACGCTCACCGAGCATTGCCGAAGACTGCCGAAAGTTAACGATTGGATTAAGAGTGTCAGGCGGGTAACAAGAAACACAAGCGGTACCCATGCAATAGTTTTATTAATTACATATATCTACAATTTTTACATATAATACACTCTTTTCTTTATTTTAGTTTTAATAACATTCATTTTCATTTTTCTACATTTTTTTACGGGTCCCCGGGGAACGGGTCCTTGTTGACGGGTCCCTGTGGGCGGGTCCTTTGGACTGATCCCTATGGACTGGCCCTTGCATTTTATCCAAATTATGTCAAAGGGACCCGCCCACAGGGACCCGTCAACAAGGACCCGTCCTCCGGGGACCCGTAAAAAAATGTAGAAAAATGAAAATGAATGTTATTAAAACTAAAATAAAGAAAAGTGTGTATTATATGTAAAAATTGTAGATATATGTAATTAATAAAACTATTGCATGGGTACCGCTTGTGTTTCTTGTTACCCGCCTGACACTCTTAATCCAATCGTTAACTTTCGGCAGTCTTCGGCAATGCTCGGTGAGCGTGGCCTTGAAAAGTAGTTGAAACTAGTGTAGTTGAAAGTATAGTATGACCCGTTTCTTACCTATATGAAAGATTTTCGCTGGCTGACACAACCTGAAATTGATGTCTTACATGTTGACACTCTTAATGATAACGATGATAAAGGATATATTTTAGAGGTAAATCTTGAGTACCCTAAAGAGTTACATGATGATCATAATGATTTACCATTTTGTCCTGAGAATATGAAATCTCCATACATCACATCACGAACAAAAATGTTAATTGCTAATGTAAATGATAAATGTAAATATGTAATACATTATCAAAACTTGAAACAGTGTCTACAGCATGGATTGAAATTAACTAAAATTCATCGCGTATTGCAATTTCATCAGTCAGCATGGCTCAAACCGTATATTGATCTAAACAATAATTTAAGAACGCAGTCAACAAACGCGTTTGAAAAAGATTTTTATAAACTCATGAATAATAGTGTTTTTGGAAAGACTATGGAGAATGTTGATAAACGAGTTGATGTAAAGCTGATAACAAAGTGGGAGAATGATGGTAAAAGGTATGGTGCGAGCAACTTAATAAGCAAGCCTAACTTTCATAGCTGTTCAATTATTCATGAGGATTTAGTTGTAATACAAATGAATCGTCTTAAAGTAACTTACAACAAACCCATATATGTGGGTTACACCATTCTAGAATTATCAAAAACACTTATGTATGAATTTCACTATGATTATGTAAAGAAAAACTATCTTGATAATGCTAAATTACTCTACACAGACACAGATTCTTTTATTTATGAGTTTAAAACTGATGATTTTTACGAGGATATCAAAACTGAGCTAAATAGGTTTGATACAAGTGACTACCCCAAGGATAATATTTACCATTTACCTCTAGTAAACAAAAAGGTTCTTGGGAAATTTAAGGATGAATGTGCTGGTGTTATTATAGACACCTTTGTAGGCACAAAATCTAAATCATACAGCTATATGACAATTGATGATGTAGTAGTAAAAAAATTAAAAGGAGTGAAAAAGAATGTTGTTAGTAAAGAGTTAGATATAAGTGATTATAAAAACTGTATAGTTAGTAACCCACCTGTATTATATAAGAAAATGTGTGTATTTAGAAGTAAAAATCATCAGCTACATACCAATTTGTTGAACAAAGTTGCTTTAAGTAATGAAGACAACAAACGATTCGTTATACCCAACACATTTAATACTCTTGCTTGGGGAAACAGTCGTATTGACGACTATTACTTTACTTAAGTCTAATGATCACTATATTGTAATATTTGTAGTGTGTTTTATATTGTAATATTTTTTTTGTAAAAACTGTGAGTAGAATGTATAATGTTAGGCTACAGTAGTTTAGTAAAAATAAGATGAGTAATACATTTTAGTGTAAAATGTTAGCTTTTGTATATTACGAAAAAGATTTTTAAAAATTTACTGAATGTGTGAACTAAACAAGGGGAATGTAAAAAATGTAAAGTGGAAATTGTAAATATCCATGTGTGAAAAAGTGAAATGGCTATCACCATTTTAAAATTAAAAAGACATTGTAATCTGATAAACCTCGTTTTTTATTTCACAACAACAAAAATGTACAGAATGTGTAAACTAAACAAGGGAATGTAAAAAATGAAAAGTGGAAATTGTAAATATTAATGTGTGAAAAAATGAAATGGCTATCACCATTTTAAAAAATAAAAGATATAGTGATTTAGTGAACCTTATTTATATTTCACAAAAAATGTACAGAATGTGTGAACTAAACAAGGGGAATGTAAAAATGTAAAGTGGAAATTGTAAATATTCATGTGTGTGAAAAAAAAATGAAAATGAAGAAATGACTATCACCATTTTTAGAATTAAAAGACATTGTGATCTGGTAAACCTTGTTTTATTTCACAACAACAAAAATGTACAGAATGTTTAAACTAAACAAGGGGAATGTAAAAAAAATGTAAAGTGGAAATTGTAAATATTCATGTGTGAAAAAAAAAGAAATGGCTATCACCATTTTTTTAAATAAAAGACATTGTGATCTTGTAAACCTTGTTTTTATTTCACAACAAACAGAGCTTTACAAAAATAGAATACAAAGAAATACCAATTCCTCAATCCTTTTCAATGTCCATGTCCACTCATTATTAACTTTCCTTTTATAACACTAATCACAATGACGACTGCCAACCTCTCTCCCACTGGGACATCACAGAATGTCAAAAGTTGTTTAGCTTTTCAACTATACTTTATCCGCTACACGTCTTAATGCAGGATGACTGTGGTGATAAAGGTGCATGCTCGATCTAAAGGATTAATAGGTATATCACCACGCTGTAAAGGTTCTTCAAGATAAGTTCCAGGACCACACAAATAAAAAACCAGGTATGTAGATTTCGAAAGTCAAGTATTGAATTACTTTGTTAATGACGCCATTGCCAGTAGAGGTCTGGCATGTCCTTTTCCATCGATGGTAAAAAGGTTTGATCTTCCTCCTCCTCTGTGGATGATGTTTGTTGTTGCTGCTTTTTTTCTTCATTACACCCGTGGTATGAGGAAACAAAGTCTTTACACTGACTTTTATGACCATGATACAGTTTGACTAGCTGACAAGTAGCACACTGTCGCATAGAGGGTATTTTTGCCATAGCCACTTGCTTATGGTGATCATAATCCGTACATGGTTGCAATTCACTTAACACAGGGTCTTGAGTCCATGATTTTGGTACATGTTGCCAGATTTCTTTCACTGCATTTGCTGCGACATAATAAATGAATGATTTTGGAAGAGCCAATAATTCTTCTTTAGTAAAACTGTCTAGTTTCTTTTTACACACAAAGAACTTTCCAATCGCTTTATCGGTAGCATCCCCTTTCTCCATGGTATCACGTTGATGTTTACACGTCGCTTGTAGAAATCTCACTGGTGTCATCCACAGGTAAACCTTTATTTTTAATTTTATTTAACAACTCCCAGCAGGCATTGGTGGATAGCCAATGAAACAATTGCCACACCTGTGCCAAGGCTTTATGGGTAATATTGTCACAGGGGCAGCGATCCATGAGTGTTTGCAGCGATGGACAGCCCATGTCCATTAAATCGATACATTGACAGTAAGACGCTAAAAATGGTTGTAGCCATTGACGTTTTTCACTACCTTTCACAAATATTACATGGGCAGAAGACAAGTAGGCTTTCATGACCATGTCCAGGTGCTTATATGAAATGGTTCCCTGCCTCCAGTCTAGTTGCATATGAGTTTCAATCCACTGGGTTTGTTTACGGTCTTTATCACACAACAAATCAAAAGCATAAGGTGGTTTAAACACCAAATGAGTAGCTTGTGATATCCAAAAAGTGGAACAATCGATGTTGGCCACTTCTTTAAATATAAATTTGTTATCTCCAATTTTAAACCCTTGACAGTCGACAATCAGTGTACGCAACATGTTCACTCTTGTCTGGATCAAGTCCAACTGACCACAGACTGATAATTGTTCAGTAAGGTGTACCCTTGTCATTTACTTACATTCCATTCTAGTAAAAGAAAAGAAAAACATCGAGTAGTCACTATAGAGGTTAGGATATGACAGGGGGGGCATAAGAAATAATAATATAACAACAACAACAACCAATTTTTTTTATTTCATTATTTTATTAGCATAACAAGTTTTACATTCTTTTTTCATTCTAGGATAGAGGCGGTACCATCTCATACAACAAAAAAGTCTTTTGTGTTTATAGTGTCCATAACACCGATGATATCCCAATGTCTCTAAACTGGATGTTTTTGACTGTGAGCTGCTCACTGAAGCACTGTTGACACCATAAAGTCCACACGTATCATAACTTTTTTCATCACTCAGAGGCATGAGTGAGGGGTAACTTGAATGACAGGGTATATTACCCACCTCCATTCTGCACAGGTAGGGGCAGGCAGGTGACCAGCGCTGATGTTCCTGCATGGGTTCATCGCTCTCTTGCCATTGGTCTAAGATGATGGGACAAAACACACATTTCACTTCATCTCTTCTTTTTAAATAGTAGAATCCAGCGGCTGCTAAGGCTTGAGGGTTTATAAAAGGCACCGGCCACGTCGCAAAGGTCTTGAAACGTTGTTCCTCAGATTTTAAATTCATGGATGTAACTTCTCTTGAGGCTTGAAAGCAAGACATGACTGAGTGGTTTGATGTGTGTTGACCTGCTATTTACACACTTGTCACTTGGTTGGACAGTGGATAATAGTTGACTTGTTTGTGATGAATAATCAAACAGTAGGCCGTGGTATTGGCTGGAACATTGTCATGCGTTTCAAAATCTAGTCGAATGTCAATATTGGATGGTTTGACAGACTCTTCCAAGTAGGAACAGTCAAAGACAATCAGTGGCGCCCTTGTCTTAAAAGCTTGGGGTGATAACATTGGACAATTCTCTTTTTGATAATACGACCATCTAAATTTAGAAAACAAGTCGTACAGGGAGGCAAACTTATTTTTTGAAAAATCTAAATCCAGCCCTTCATAGGGAAACACAGCACCGTTGAGGAAAAGACGTGCATTTCTCAATTGCAGGTGATCAAATTGCGTGACATCTTTGGTTTGTTGATACTTGCGATTCGTTTGAAAACCCACAATCATGTAGAGAGGTCTCTCTGTATAGCGGGCTGTTTTTATAGACCAACTATGTGTGTTGGTGGTGGGCAATAACGGGTACTCATGGAGTGCCCAGCTTCTAAATTCCATGGGTAGAGGTATATCTCTCTTTACCATTTTGAGTATGTCCAGTTTTTTGCTATCGTTAAGGGTCACATGAGGCACTTTCCATAGCAAGCGTTGTAGTTGAATTTTTGAATCAATGGGGGCATTGTCGACTCCCTTGAGTGCATTATTATCACTCCTGTCTCTCACCAGATAAAGCACTTGCCTTGCGTTGACCACAATGCGCTGGTGATCTTCAGCAAAGCCTAAAATCAGTTTAAGAGGTAAATATCCAGTGAAGGTGCCATCGGTGTGTACCATCCAGTCATTGGTCGAGTCAGGGAACCAACCCGCCATGCAAAGTGTTTTAGCTTCTTCCTCACTATAAGAGGGATATAGTTTCATGACACTGGAAATACCTACATTTCGAGTGCTATCCACCACGATATCGTTAATGACATATCGTACTTCAGAAAACAGGAAGGCGAAAGCATGGTTGTCTAACTTGGATGTAGTGGGTGTAGAACCATCGGCTTTGGTGAGCCGACCTTCAATCTGAATAACACTTTCATGCGGTAGAGTGTAAATATCTTGGTTGTTGATAACAAATTGAATTTCATCATTGTTATTGAGTCCAGGTGTTTGAGCTTGATAAGAATGCAGATCAATTCTTACCACTCCTGGTTGCTCCTCGATGTGGTTCGCTACCTCTAGAATAGAATTCATCGCGGGGGTTAATGTGGTAACTCAAATGCTGTAAAATCTGCTTGTTCTGAGATGTTAACGTGTATTCACGTGGTAAACAACTAACACCATTCCTAGACGGTGCTGTTGCTTTATATACAAACTTCATAGTGGTTTTAGCACCAACTTGTACGTCACTGGTGTGGTAGAATCTAGATCAATGAGTTGTTGCTCTCTATTGATCAGTCTTAATGTTATATTACTAATACCATCGACAGCCACAGAATGAAAAAGCACCACTGGAGGGTTTTCACGAATAATATAGCCATTGGGCGATGTTACAATAAAGTCATAAAGTGAATGCGACGGTTCTTGATTGGTGTACACTTGACTAATAATATTACACGTCACCGACACATGATGGTCCTCAATGAATTTCACTTCATGGTCTGATTCATGTTTTTTGTTGGGCTCTAACACACGTGGTTTAAATCCTAGTAATGGACCAATGGAATCGGAGTGAGTTTTAAAGTCAATTTTGAATGTAGAAAAAATACTGCAGCGATGAGTGTTGGTATTTCCTACAAGTTCAAACTTGCGCGTTCCATTGAGAAATGACTTTAAACCATATTCATTGATCAACACCACATAAATGTGTTCATAAATGTCATCTATCGTATATCCACCAGAGTTCAGGGTGAGCACAGAATCACCATAGTAAAACTTGTTGTTCACATTTTCACGTATGTTGTATATTCGATTGTACGTTTCAAGAGAAACAAGTCCTAAACCATAAGGTTTTTCACTCAATTCGATAGGTGGGTAAAAGTCTAGACTCACTTCAGGTCCACGTCCATGCAGTGTAAACGTCTTACTTTCCGCCGACATACTGTTGACGTTTTTGCTTATGTTGCGTCTTATATAAAAAAATTAAACACAAACGTCCACACTGTTGGCTGTTAAACGTTTGCTCACGTTTCACATTATAATATATTTTGATCCTGTTTCCAAAATAAGCCACTAGTTCCATGGGCGGGGGCAAATTCCCAAAACTGTCAAAGTACCATACAGTAGATCCCTCTTTGACATAAGCTACATAATGTGTTCCAGGTCCTCGGTGATCATCCAAATTGACAACAGCACATTCATGTTTACAGGGTTGTGAGGGTAATTGGTTTCGCATAAACACACCTCGAAAATGAGAAAGCTTCAGTTGCTTAGCATAGCTTTCCACTTGCTGATGCGTCAGGGCATGTCTTGCTATGGTTGAGGTTAAAGATGTTTTTTTTATTTCGAAAAGGTGAAATTCCAAATCCTTGTTGATAAAAGGCTGGCTTCAAATTGACATTTCTAGCCCCCATAGCAATGGCCTCCATTATTTCATTGTGTCGCTGACTTTCATTGAGTTGTTGCTTGCCCTGTTGCATGGCTTTAATGGTTTTTGCCACTGCACTGGCGCCGCCTAAAAGTGAACCTAGAGCAGCCAGACCGGCGAATAATGCAGGTAAAAATCCCGCTCTTTTGGGGACGGGGATCACTCGCCCTTGTTTTGAACCCTGTCGCTGACGTTTTGGAATAACATGTCTCTGTGCTACTCGAAGAGCTTTCCTTATGGTCAACACATTATTTTTTCTTTTTTTCTTTCGTAAGGGCTTGTCCACGAATGTCATAAGCCCAGGCTTTGCCAAGGACAGGCTCATATTTTTTGTCTTTCTCACTACATATCTTTGTTTCACCATGATGATGATGACCAACAACCTTTCACAAGAAAGTTTAAGTCACAACTAACATTAGATTGTTATTTCATGGCTGTATATTCCAATTCTACATAAAGTGGGAAATCATTTATGGTTTTTCCAGCTTGCTTTTCATTCCATGTCAACAGGAGATGAAAGGATAATTCATCTCCTGCATTGACCATTTCATGGTTATGGACCAACATCCTATGACCATTTATCTCTATTTGTAAATGGTTCTCATCAGGTATGGCATATTTGATGTGAATGGTTCCATTATAGTGTAATCGATAGTGGCTTAAACCCGAAGCAAGCACATAGGTCAAGTGCTGGTCATGAACTAGCGGAATATGGTTTCTCTCATTCACAGGTTTTACATTTGTCAGATGCACTAAAAATACAGATGGGATAAATTTATAAAGCCTTTTCATTTCATAGGTCACGTATCGCTTGGTACAGACATCATTATCTTCTTGTGGGTCTTCCACGTGAATAATGCGGTGATGATTAGCGCTATAGCCATCCACCGTAAGCTGAGGCACTTTATCATAAAACTCATACACCTTGTTATCCACATACTTTTTTGTAGTAACGTCTGTAGACACTTGAGGATGTTTTACATGAGTTAACCGCTTTCCTTTAAAGTCATAATCTCCTTGTTTTGTGCGTGACACTACTGACCTATCCACATAGTGTTTATTAGCAGGATCTGTTTCTTGTTTAGGATCATGTATGGGAACAGACCTAGCTTTGACCATAAACGCACGTCCAAAGACATCCATCGTCAACCTGTAGTACGAGTCTACTGTTTCTATGACAAGGCTCGGTGCGATGTATATAGACAGCCTGCTAGCCTCTCTAAGCCTTAGTTGAAATGAAGCTAATTAAGCAGCAAGAGTCATTCCCCGTGAGGGACATGGTTTCCCATCTCTGCCCCACATCACGTGAACAACGCCATGGTTCACTGTTTCCATCTTCCATTCGCTGCATCATTGTGGGACCTTCCGGCTGTGGAAAGACCAACCTTTGGCTGACACTTATTACAGCGCCCAATGGTCTGTGTTTTCAAAATATTTATATTTTCGCAAAATCTCTCTATCAACCCCTCTACGTGTTTCTGGATCAAGTCATGTCTGGATTAAAAAATGAGAATATGGGGTATTTTACATTTTCCACGCAAGAAAATGTTATTTCACCGGATGAGGTAAAGCCTGATTCACTCATGATTTTCGATGATGTATCCACTGAACGACAAGGTATCATTCAAAGCTATTTCAGCATGGGTCGACACAAACATATCGATTGCTTCTATCTTGGACAAACGTATTCTAAAATGTCCAAACAGTTGATTCGTGACAATGCCAATGTCATTGTTTTATTTCGCCAGGACGAGAGGAACAGTCGTTACATTTATAATGAACATGTGAACCCGGATATGACCTTTCAAATGTTTACAGAATTGTGTGGCAAGTGCTGGAACACACAACGTCATGCCTGTTTAGTGATTGACAAACAAAGTGAACTCAACCAAGGGCGGTATCGCTTAGGGTTTGATCATTTTATTGCTATTTAAGGCACTGTATCATTCCCTCTCAAGTCATTTGTCACGACATCATGGCGTTAGCAGATAGTCAATTGAAAAAGCATATTATTAGAGCAAAAAATACTATTCGTCAAAAGTTTCGTCAATTGAAACGATCGCGTGCGGATCATGCTTTGTTTATTCAACAACATTTAGCACCTCCGCTAACAGCTATGTTGAAACCTTCTTTCAAGCCATCTGAAACGCTACCTACCGTTTCACAAGCCAGTCAGACGCACCACGAGGACTCTGAGGAAGAGAAAGAGGAAGATGAAGAGGAACAGGAAGATTTAACTAGTGTTAGCGAAGTTGAGGATAATGAGGAACAAGTGTTTACGCCTCAAAAAAAGGCATCACCCCTTGCAGAGTTTTTAAGAAAAAGGAAATCCTTGGCCATGGTCGAAACCCCTTGCCCTTCCAGATCGTCTCCATTTTCACAACTCTTGGCCACTCCTCAACATAAAGCTCAACTGAAAAACATTTCAATAAAATATTATGGATCAACACTGGAACCCTATTTCACCAATCTATTTATTGGAAACACAGATACCACGTATGGTGTTCGCTATGAGGATGATAGTTTTAAAATTGGTGATTCATCGATTAAATTTAGTCGTATTAAAGCTGTCATTAAAAAGATCAACTATAAATTAACACCAGGACTGTTAAAGCTACTATTCTCTCGGACTCCCTCATCCCAAGATTATACGCCAGAGGACCTTGGTAAATATAAATCCATTTTATTGGATACCCATGCTCACAAAAGACAGTATGATCCCACTCAACAAGTGAATGCTAATATATCCCAAAAATATAAAACCATCATTGCAAAAATGTTCCCCACTAGTCAAAGTGGTCGTCGTAAAGTGTCCGCTTCAGGGGTGACATTTAAACCATTAAAACCCCTTGTGGATGTTACCTACTGGCACAATCCAAATAAACTCGTCCAGCGACTACAGCTGTTGCATGCTTCACGTCAAGCCGGCCATACTGGTCACGATTGGGAAATTCAAGAAATTGAGGAAGAACTTCGAAATGCCAAAATTATTGTTTAAGCCCTCACCCATTAAAATGGGTATTGCTCACGAGTTGCATCGTCCAGCTAGACGTCACTATCAGCGACTCAAGGTGATTTCAAAAGGTGTGGATGAACTTTGGCAAGCAGACTTGGTTGAAATGATTCCCTATGCTAACGTTAACGATGGTGTACGCTATATGTTGACGGTCATTGATGTTTATTCCAAAATGGCGTTTGTTGAACCTGTGCGTCGCAAGTCTAGTCCACTAGTCACCAAAGCCTTTCAACATATTATTCAACAATCTAAACGTCAACCTCAGCTGCTACAAACCGACCAGGGAAAAGAATTTTTCAACAAGGAATTCTCCAGTTTTCTCAAATCTAAGGATATTCACCATTACACCACGTACAGCAATCTCAAAGCCAGCGTGGTCGAGCGGTTCAACCGAACATTGAAAACCCATATGTGGAAAGCGTTTACCGCTCAGGGCACTTATCGCTGGTTGGACTTATTACCTGAGTTAGTGTCACGTTACAACGACACCAAACACAGAACCATTGGGACCAAGCCACGACTTGTAACTAAAAATATTCCACAACTGGATAAACTGTTTAACCCCATAAAAACAGCAGACCCTAAACGTCATCGCCTTAACATTGGGGACCATGTTCGTGTGAGCAAATTCAAGTCCGTCTTCGACAAGGGCTACACATCAAATTGGGGGACAGAACTATTTCGAATTCGTCAAGTCAACCTGAACAGTCCAGTCACCTATTTACTCGAGGACCTCAACCATCAACCCATAAAAGGCAGGTTTTATCTTCAAGAACTTCAAAAGACAGCGTTTCCTAAACATTACCTTGTGGAAAAAGTGTTGAAACAAAAAGGAAATAAACTATATGTAAAATGGTTGGGATTTAGCTCAGCCTTTAATTGTTGGATTAATAAATTACATGTTGTGTGAACCTGTGTGTCTTGTATTTATTTATTTACTCATGTTGTACTTAACCTACAGTCCTATGTACAGTCCTCAGCTATACATGTATTATGAGCAAATACATATTTCTTTCTCTCTTCACCTGTGTTCTCTCTTACACTAACTCTCCCCCCCCCCCCCTTCACCTCTCACCACTGTCAAAACAGGTTGTGACTTGTTAGCTCTTATCGTGCACGTGTACAGGTGAACACCTGTGTGTTAGATCATATTACACATGAACTTGCATTTTCTCACGTATGAAGCAAAACAGGATGTGACTTGTTTCACAAGGAGGACGGTAATAAGGTCATTTCACACGTGTTCACATGTATTTCATCACTTTCCTTTCATATCGTTATCCTATTATAGTAGTGGGGGATTAGTGAACAACGTCAATTCAACACACACAAATGTAGTTAGACCCTGTGACATAATTTAAATAAATTCATGGGCTCGTCCGTAGGAACCAGGTCAAAGGGACCCGTCCAAAGGGATCAGTCCAAAGGGACAAGGACTCGTCCACAGGGACCTGTCAACAAGGACCTGTCCACAAGGACTCGTCCACAAGGACTTGTCCACAAGGACCTGTCATCAATGACTTGTCCACAATGACCTGTCAACAATAACCCATCAACAGGGGCCCGACTGCAGGGGGGCTCGTCAACAATAACAGGGGCTCTCACCTCAAGGCCTAACTTGCCCCTCTTTGATTATTGGTTTGCAGAACAACGCTACATTCCATATCGGCATTCAAACGCTCACATGTTGCAATTGGAGAGAGAGATTCTCTAAAAAATTCAATTTCACCCCTTAGTAGGGTAGGTTTTATTTTTGGGGTGGAAATATGTTGTCCATTGGAAAGGGGGTGTCAGCCCGAGTTCAATGACACCTCATTTGTTAAAATCCAACCATAAGTTCGAGAGATATCGCACCGCCGCCATCTTGTGTGGAGGGTGTGGAGGTGGAGGGCCTTGAACCCCTGCAAATACACTACTACCAACTGACAACCTAATAATGAACAGTCAATTAAGAAGCAAATGTGATTTCCTTGTTTCCATTTAAAATCACAATGTTACGGGTCCGTGCAGTAAAGTAACAAATCCAATAATAAAGCCATGAGATTGCCCACAATTATTTTTTTTACGACTATTCTCTTAGGTGATGATTCTGGATAAGGTCACTAAATTGGAGAACAATGAAAGATAATAGTTAAAGCGTGCACAGCGACATCTTTAACAACCATGGATCATCTTCTCACTGCATCCTTTGCGGATGAAGATAAATACACACATCAAAAAAAGTTTTGCATCACCTCGGTTCCAAGAGTTCCGGAACCGTTAAATACAAAGGGAATAGAGATCAACACAAACAACATTTCAGCTCGTTTTATTGCTCATGAGACCCACACATTGCATGTTGTACCATCATACAGCTAGACTTTCAGCATTTGTGGTCCAGATTGCAGTACACACCACTACCTCTAATACCCAGTAGCACGTCCTCTTGCATTGATGCATGCCTGTATTCGCCGTGGCATACTATCCACAAGTTCATCAAGACACTGTTGGTCCAAATTGTCCCACTCCTCAACGACAATTCGGCGTAAATCTCTCATAGTGGTTGGTGGGTCAAGACGTCCATAAACAGCCCTTTTCAACATATCCAAGGCATGTTCGATAGGGTTCATGTCTGGCGAACATGCTGGCCACTGTAGTCGAGCGATGTCGTTATCTTGAAGGAACGCATTCACAAGATGTGCATGATGAGGTCGAGAATTGTCGTCCATGAAGACAAATGCCTCTGCAATATTCTGCCGATATGGTTGCACTATGGGTCGGAGGATGTAATTCAGGTATCGTAAAGCCGTTTCGGAGCCTTCCATGACCACCAGTGGCGTACGTCGGCCCCACATAATGCCACCCCAAAACATCAGGGAACCACCACCTTGCTGCACTCGCTGGACAGTGTGTCTAAGACGTTCAGCCTGACCAGGGTGCCTCCAAACACGTCTCCGACGATTGTCTGGTTGAAGGCATATGCGATACTCATCGGTGAAGAGAACGTGATGCCAATTCCGTGGGGTCCATTCAGCATGTTGTTGGGCCCATCTGTACCGCGCTGCATGGTGTCGGGGTTGCAAAGCTGGACCTCGCCATGGACGTCGGGAGTGAAGTTGCGCATCATGCAGCCTATTGCGCACAGTTTGAGTTGAAACACGACGTCCTGTGGCTGAACGAAACGCATTATTCCACATGGAGGCATTGCTGTCAGGGTTCCTCCGAGCGGCAATCCGTAAGTAGCGGTCATCCACTACAGTAGTAGCCCTTGGGCGGCCTGAGCGAGGCCTGTCATCGACAGTTCCTGTATCTCTGTACCTCCTCCATGTCCGAACAACATCGCTTTGGTTCACTCTGAGACGCCTGGAAACTTCCCTTGTTGAGAGCCCTTCTTGACACAAAGTAACAATGCGGACGCGATCGAACTGCGGTATTGACCTTCTAGGCATGGTAGAACTACAGACAACATGAGCAGCGTACCTTCGTCCTGGTGGAATGACTGGAACTGATCGGCTGTCGTACCCCCTCCGTCTAATAGGCCCTGCTCATGCATGGTTGTTTACATCTTTGAGCAGTTTTAGTGACATCTATGAACAGTCAAAGGGACTGTATCTTGGATACAATATACACAGTCAACGTCCATATGCCGGAGATCTGGGAACCGAGGTGATGCAAAACTTTTTTTGATGTGTGTATAATAGCACTTTAACAGATATTATATAGTAGTTGAGAACATTCAAGAATCACTTCGATATCTATATAACAGTATTAAGGTGTTAACAACACTACTGACAAAACAAACGCAACAATATAGGAATGCTATAAACTGATGGATCTCATTTGTAATAATTTGACACGTGATAAACGAAGATTAAATAAGAAAATAACTGTATATATTGTTGCACATAAGGGTTATTTATATATATATCTGCCAAACCAGACAAAGTACTTCGCTGTACAGGACCTGCTGATGTTCGCCTGACGAACCGAACATATCATCCAATTAAGCCTCCCATTTCAAGAAGTATATAAAAAAAATGACGAGCCTTACAGTAGTCGCATATGATGTGTAACATCTGACATAGAAGAAACCCCACGTGAAATTGTTGATACACCGATATGTTATACTATTATTGGCACAAATATTAATCTATTGTAAAAGGGAGTGTTTTACAGATATTTTAGTTTATAATACGGAACTCATTTTATTAGATGATTTGTAGCTTCCACTAGCACTAGCCTAAATAAGGAATACGATATGGTTCAACTAGATTAATAGACGCGACACCGCTCATAACCTTAAATTCCTTATAAACAGGACCTCTTGATTCACAGACCAACACGTAATTCCATATGGATTCTGTTAAAATGAGTCATATTGATATGATAAATATCGTTTAAAATGATAATCTGGGAGCAAAAATATGCACCCCGTCCGGCATTCGAACCCGAGATCTCTAGGTTCACAATTACAGGCGCTAACCCCACGGCTATTTAGACTACGCAAATATTGTGTGCGAGATGGTGACTCATTTCCACGTTCCAATAATACTGCATTACGAAATTAAGTTTCATATATATTTTGCTTGTTTCGATAATGTTCCTGCGTGAAATTGACTTTAAAATGCCTTATGAATAGGCCCTCTTGTGAGTAAAGAGAATGTGTCAATTTCCGACACCACACACTCATTGTTTCTCTTACCACTGCCAGCTGAGACTTACCACTGCCCGCTGGATCGATCGATCGAGATGGCAGTGCATCTTATACTTCCGTTGTGAGTAAAGAGAATGTATCAATTTCCGACACCGCGCGCTCATTGTTTCTCTTACCACTGCCAGCTGGGTCTTACCACTGCCCGCTGGATCGATCGATCGAGTTGGCAGTGCATCTTAAGCTTCCGTTCGAACCACCACTGCCAGCTAGTACACTTCCGTTCGATCGATCCAGTGGGTAGTGCATCTTATACTTCCGTTCCATCCACCACTGCCAGCTCGATCGTTCCGATCCACTTCCGTCCCCAATTTTCAAAATCACTCCCACAAAACTATCCAGCAACCGAGCGGAAAGATGTTACACATCAAAAACTTATTACTAATCCGTATAATTTTCAGGTGTGAGGGGATGTGTGTTAATCATCGACCGATTTAATTGGGTACATTAACATGTTTCATTTATAAAAATAACGTGTTGTCCTATTAGAAACTAATTCTTTGCAAGATTACGAAAGCAACTCTGATAAATGACTTCTAAGTATTCTATAGTTTTCAACATTCAATTTGTAACTATCATCTACAGTTTTAAAGATGAAACTAATACTAAAACGTGTTCAGTATACATGCATGTATTGAAACTGTTGATTACATGGGCACTGATATGTAGGATTTTAAGGCTTACTTAGGACCTTTGAAAATAAATTATGGAGACTGATATCTACACGGGAACAATGCTCGTTTGACTCGAGGTAGCACTGGAAAGGGCATTTCAATCCCACGTTGTACGTACGGCCTTACACACCTGCTGAAAACATAGAAGGGAGGTAGGAAGTGGGAAGGAAGGAAGGAAGGAAGGAAGGAAGGCTAACTACATGTAATCTATCTAGACAACTACACTTACTAAAAATAACATAATATGATACTTGAATGATTAATAAGCTTAAATTCCTACTAAATATATGCATGTGTTTTTTTCTTCACCTTTTCTTATGGCTCATGGCTGGTCGATAACAATTGACTCATGATTGTTGGCCACCGTTAATGACAGTTGACTTATGATTGTTGTTTCATGAATTGAGCAGCTGAGTCACCAAACACATGTCGGTGCAGAAACCGACTGCCGTGTGGTTTTCCTACAAAATACTTTTGAAGCAAGACAGTGGCATACATTGCGTTGCACCTGTGCTAACTCACTTCCCCGCCACTTTCTCCGTGCTTCTAAATGAGCCGCTCTCTTGCTCAGGCTAAATGTAGCCTAATGAATGGGTGTTGATATTGCTACTGTATGTCATTCTAGAATGATGCTCAGAACTCATTTAGGGTACGCTCACTAATTTCTGCACAGTGCTTATTATTAGTGAACCCGACTGAAAGTTACTAAAGTATTGTACAAGGCAAAAATTACAGTCCTTATCTAAGTTCGGGTTTTTCAATACAAATATGCTAGGAGGACCAATAATCTCACTATAATAATCAGTTAACAGTATTGTATACTTGTTCCTATTCTACTTTATACGTGTCTTCTAACTAAGAGATACGACTTTGACTAATGAAAACAGTAAATATTCTAATATGCCCAAACATTCTGGTCTATGTAAGTTTTCCTTATGAAATACAAATGCTATAATTTTAGAATAATTGCATTATCGCAATCATGTAAACCTAACTATGACGAAAGGAGCTCACATCACCACATAGAAAATGAATTGATTTATCTCCTTGTTTTTAAAAAAATCATTGCGTTAATACTTCATACATGATTCAAATATGTAACTTTACAGGCACATGACCAAATTGGGTGGCCGAACGTGAATGCCAAAACTCTCGTCACAAATGTAGAGCAGGATGCTCTGAGATATAATAGAATCTTAGTGTTGACAGTGGTGATCTTGTATGGGGTTACCCCTACCACCAATCTCGGGGATATCCCTTACTCTGTCTAAACAAAATGCTGAGCACAAACGTTGCTTGAAGTCGAGGATTACATTGTTCCTATCCTAGATGCTCACAATTACAATTACTCATGCAAATATTAGTGATCATGACTTGTTGCATGACACAAGAGTGACGTTTATGCCTGATGTGCCAAAGGTTGCAGGATAGAATCCTGTTGCAGTCAATTGGAATTTGAGGGTCAAACATTCAATGGAGCTCAGTTCGTAGATATACTGGCACGCTAAAAATCCCTTTTCGGGCAAAATCCCGGCAGGCCCGCGTAAAAGCCTCAATGAAATTATTATCATTATTATTAGTATTATTGTTATTATTATTATTATTAATTATCATAATAAATTATATGGCATCAAAAACACACATTCTCATGTAGCAAGGACCAATTAACATGTTTAAGTTTCTCCTCAATGCAACAAGAGCATGCATTTAATATTCTGAAACTCCACGTACTTCAATACGCAACAGGACAAATTTATATTTTAAGTCCTTCCATAATTTGAATGCAGCGTGGGTTGGAAAGGTGATATATCACGTTGATTATGGTTACAACCTAAGGTGCAAGAATACATATTGAGAGCTTCGCCAGTTCTTGAAGGCATCTAGACAGTGACTAAGATGTTCACAGCTTGCAGACTTTCCTTGTCGGCAGTTGGAGAACGATCTATCACGCCGTCACAGCCGACGATCCATCACACCCAGCTGGCCTGCTCAATACATTTGGATTCCAGATTGAAGTTCATTCACTACCATAAACACGGGAGAAAGCAATCGTTTTTCATCTATCGGCAAGCGTATGTAATTCCGCACATCACTCATTCCTTCTGTCTTCATTGGAGAAGTATGGATTATCATGTTATGAGATCTGAAAGCCATAATAGATTTTTAAAGAGTTATGGGTGTCTATAAATCAGGTCCAAGTGCAAGGTATGTGACAGATGATATAAATATATTTCTTCTCGATTTGGAGCCAATGGCTAGTAGAGCTCAAGAAGAGGATGGAAATAAGAGCCATGTTTACACTTAAGAAATGCCAGATAGAAGTCAAATGATCAATAATATCATCAAATTTACTCTTGTTCTGATACTATTGGTAGTGCATTTAACCCAACCCAACTTTTGTGAACTAGGTGGTGAGATGTTCTATCTTTTTCTATTCGTCCTGTGTTAGAATCCCGGCTCTGCCTCTGACTCGTAGGCAAGACCGCGTTGCATTAAACCCTATGGGCATAATCGAGAAGTGGATTCACATTTTCTATTCAAGTCATTTCCGGCTTGATCACGACAAGCCCCTAAAGCAAGTAAACACACTCCAGTACGGACACAATACAATACTACAGGTTACCGTAGAGAGTCTACACAAATTCACATACAGTTCAATGGTCCCTTGAATACGATGTCCCAATCTTCTACTTAAAATAACATTTACAGTGAATTTACACAGAGTTAAATGAAGGTGAATTCAGTTAGGTTATGAAATTCCAGTTTTACGCATAGAGAAATATTGTTACATCTCTTTCAATACCCTGAAAGTTAGTCTGGCGTACTAATTAGTATTTAAGGAACGTTCGAGTCTTCGTTGTTATTAGATGGCAAGAAATGTGAAGGTGACGAAGAATAAAGTATTTCAATTAACAAGACAAGGATAAAAATACAACAATACAACACATATTAAATCACTCATTGTACAATAAGAACAACGAAGCTTTATTTTTTGCAAGACACATCAAATATTTCCCGACTCGAGACCATTCGAACAAGTGGAAGCACAACCATTGAATTCAATTTGTTATACATTTGAGGTAAGATTACTGGGAGGAAATATGGAATGATTGAAAACATAATTAACTACGTCATCTGGCTACATCCTAAGCTGCTCAGCAGTTTGATCGAGTGCTAACATGACCAACTTGCCTTGAGTGCAGGTCAAAGTAGATTATAGGAAACAATTTCAGGTACCATTATCCAGTGGTGGATGAAGCGTAAATATAATTTGGCTCAGTAGTCTGTAAGGAAAATGCCGTTGAATACCAAGTGGGAGGGAGGAGAAAAATTCACATTCAATCAATGCTGGCTCCAAGAGAGAAGTTAAGGCATTTGGCCAGCAGATATTGGGGTGACGCGATGTCAGTGCATTGGGTCCCCTCAGCCATTAATCTTGTATTTCGTGAACGGGGCGCTGCCTCACTGTAAGACAGCTACTCAACTCTCCTCACGAGACTGAGTGCACACTGTTCCAGCCCTCGCGTCAGTTTCTAAAATCCCTGACGGACACGGGAATCGATCCCGGGGCCTCTGGGCGAGAGACAGGTGCGCTATCGCAACACCAAGGGGCCAGCTCGTTTTAAAATATCTCTCTTGAATGAATTGTTCATGGGTGACAGGACATTAATAGCCTACTTTCGATTTTTGTTTAAACGTGAATGTAGTCTTATAAGATCTACACAGGTAAAATGTCCGTATGTCTCTGTGTGTCTTTTTGTGTGTAGGAATTGAGCCCAAATTCCAAGTTTGGAAATCTGATTGAAAAAGTTTCAAATCTTAGCATTGTATAAATAAGATTTATTGACACTGGAAGTTCCCTTTTGTTTCAAGGAAAAGTAGTCACGTAAGTTCCAAGCTAGCGAATATACCAGTCAAACAGGTTTTGGACTGAAGGAAGACCAACTCTGGCTAAGAAAGAGATGAAAACAAAATAAAACTGAAGTGTGCAGTGTTGCGAGGCAAGTTTTACCGTCTAGTGATCACATGACCAGAATTACATATTAAGGAGTTCCGAAGTTAAACGAAGATGGTAATTACAGTAAAATAATTGTTACAGAAGTACCAGAAGAAATGTTATTACACTCAGAATGTAAGAAAATATAAGACGATGATTATCATGTGCTTGGAATTTTGAACAATGGAAGTATTATGGTAAATATTAAAATTTTCACGAATCACGAGCGCAAAAACTATTTCGTGAGGAAATGCACCATTTGGAGAGAGACTTTTTATTCTGATCCCTCGAGGAGATAGGAAGTATTTTCCAAGTTCAACGCCAGGCATGGTCCTGCAGGAAATCATTTGACGTCGGAGACAGGCGCAACGTCGGTCAAGCCATGGCTGAAGAGACGTATTCGCGTCTAACACACAGCGCGGATTTGCGTTATTTGTCGGCTATCGAGAGAAACTTGTCAAGTGGACTTAAATATTTTCACGAATGTAAACAAGTATAAAGAGTGCGCGATTTTGCTGAACATTGCGAAACGAACTTACGTGTGGCAAATAACACATTTTTATTGAAAGTGTTCCCATTAAATATTATTTTGAAAATCAAACAATTGCATCTACGAAGGATTTTCATTAAATATCCCAAAATCTTCGGATATCGGTAGTTCTTTTATACTCGAACTATAATTGACATTCTTCATCACTACATACATTGTTGCAAGGCAGTTATACTGCAACTCTAACATTGAGATTTTCCGAAATTTTGTTGAAAATTAAATTAATTCCCACATCGGGAGGAACAGCATTCGATTTTGAAATGGATGTAGAGATGGTTAAGTTAATTGCGAGAGCGAACACTACAATGGGAATATGGAGAGATCTGAAGTAACCAGATATCATCAACTACAAGCATGGGAAATTCTGGAGTAACTTAACATTATACAAGATAATTCAAAATTCAACAATGAAAATGGTTTAAATACTCTCGATGAAGTTACGAACAACTGTGACTTCAAGAACATCTATAAGCAGCATGAGGAGAGAAGAAGAGGGATTGAACAAGGTAAGTACGAGTTCACGATCCCAGTTCGTTTCCAGAACTGGGGCACGCGAGGACTGTTGAAGACATCGAAAGGTAGAACCAAATCCTTTATATAGAATTTTGTCGAGTATATAGAATTTCCATGACAAGCCTTATTCGATATTTTCTTTTGATTCTTCGATTTTGGAAATGTTGACTTCGTAAATATTTTTGAATGTAGTTTTAGGATTTTATTCTTCGGCGTGTGAGATTCTGAAGTAGTGGATTTTATCGCAAATTTAGGTATTTTGTGTGATTAAATGTTTCGTTAATATTTTTGGATTGAAGATATGCGTTTCTCGACCATATTTTGTGGGATTATAGGAAATAGTAAACAAGAGTGCAAGATATAGATTTGCTGTTTGTTGTTATGTGAACATTAGATTATAATGTGAAATAGACATTGAAATTTATATAGGATGACGAATGATTGTCAGTTGGAACGGAAATAATTAAGATTTTTTTGAGTATAAGACGATAACAGCTGATCGCTTAATATCACGAAGGATTATTTTTGGATTGTGACAGAGACTCAATAAAGGTTTTGTTATCTACGTTTATGAAACGAACTGTAAATATTTTATTGGTTCTAGTGAAACACTTAAAGCATTTTGAGTGCAACATGATATTGCCTTATATTTTGAAGAGAGAATTTAAGCTTAGTTGAGTGCAACAATTATGAACGATAAGCAGGGAGGACAGGAAATGTATTATAATTAATTTATGATGATAAATGTTGTGGATTTTTAAATTCTTTGAAGTACTGCAAGTATGTGAAACATGTCTAAAGTAGGAGAGATATAGTCTGCATATTTTTAATTGATGGAAGAACGCATTGTTGTAATATTGAAGCACGAAAGATGGTATTTTGAAGTAAGAACTGTATTCCAATCGGTCACGTCGATGTTGGGAATATTTGTAACTACAGTAAATAAGCGGAAGTTGTTTTTACAGTGGATTTTTGTGCAAGTTATCTTGGAACTGAATCTTGTAGAGATCATTGTGGTGTTTGAAGCCATATCCTAGTGTTTTATTAATCTCATGTAATTTATTTCAGGATTAGGGCATAACCCATCTCTTTTGGGTACATTCGTGTTGACCGACTGAAAAGCACTAAACTCTTGTCTTGTAGAGATCAGTTATTTCACGATGTTGTAGGTTTATATGGAGTTTTATTCCACATGTTTGTTGTATGAGAATGCTGTATAAGATGGAAGATGCGTTAATTTATATTGGAAAGCGACTATAGAAGGTCATGTATCGTTGGAAAACGCACGAATGAAGTAATTGTGTTGAAGCATTGATTTATCATTATTTGTGTTATTCTATTTAACTTGAAGTTGATAATTTAAGCACGAGTTAGGCTTTATTTAACGGCCACGACTATCACGAACGAGACATGAACAAATAAAATTGTTAAAGTTGGATGTTCCTTTTAAATATTTTTTTTTACCGAGTTATGGAAGTGAAAACTCGCACACAGGTAATGTTTCGATGTGAATGTCGTACGAGTGGCGTACATAATATGTAAATAGTTTAGGTAGATTGACAGTAGTATCAGCTGACTATTGTTCAATCTGGATTAGTGTAAATAATTTTTAAAGGTATAGGGAGGAGTTTCTACGCTGTATAGATTAAAAATAATAATTTGTATTTAGCTTAGATAAACCAAATTTATGGTTTATTAATTTAATTTAGGACTTTTATTTTTATTATGATCTCCGGCAATTTTGAAAAATGCTGATGCCATTATAGAAAACGGATTTATTGAATTGTATTTTTTGAGAATGTGGTTAAAGTTTTGATTTCCTTCAATATTTCATTTTGTCTTTGTCTATGAACAAAAGAGTTCAAGTTTAAATTGAATTATTGTATCGTCTTTATGTATGTATAATAAACCGTCGGACACGAGGTTTTTCGTCTGTTCATAGTTTTTACAGAGACCAAGCCTTATTAAGGTGAGATTATGCTACGGAACTAAGGATAGGCCCCCATTTTTTCCCCTCATTAGCCCCGAGAAGCAGAAGTTTCTCACTCTACCAGTGTTTAATTAAGTCCTTACTCCGTAGTATAATGTCATTGCAGGAAACACCTATGTATCCCGACTTATTCCATGTTCCAAGCGTTTCTTTCAGCGGTTTACCTAGCTGGGGCCATGAAGAAACTGCGATCCGTTCATCAGGATACTGGCAGGGGTTTTAAAAGGGCACAGTATGTATATATGTACATGTATACAGAATGTTTCTAAATTCCCATTACAAACTTTGAGGGCTTATAGTGTGGACCAAGGCGGTTAAGTTTAGCATAGGAACTTGTGCCAGGAATCGTACCGTGTTCCTGCTATCTGAAAAACACCACTACGGCACACGATCACAGCATCCACATTTTTGGCACTCTGTCTAACTCCTGCTGTTTGTCGTCTGGGTACAATTACAGGTGGGGCTCGATGTGACGACCACCGACGTCAACATAGACATGGTACCTCCATACCATGTTTTGGTACACACGAACACTAATCATTGGTCACCCATTATTCGTCGCAGCCATTACCCGCGCCAGTTGGTGTTCCTAGGATTCCACAGGGGTCTCGTAAATCAAGGTTTTCATGTGACCCCACAGGTAGTAGGCTGCCAGTGTCAAGTCGGGTGAACGTGCAGGCCAAGTAATTGGGCCACCACGACCTAATGTGTGGTACCGATGATCTCAGACCGCAAGTGAAATATTTGTTGGTGCGCCATCGCGTTTGAACCACATGTTTTGACGCACATGCAGTGGCACATAGTTTAGGAACTCATGCAGTATGCCTTCAAGGAATACCAAGTACGCAGCACCCGTGAAATTTCGTGGAAGAAGGTATGGATTGTCAACAAACTTGTAGGGGATATGGGACATCAGGTGATCGTACGTACTCTAGTCAGTGACTCCCAAAGAGCGGGATATTTGAACGGGTGCTATAATGTTTTTTATTCGGGTAGAGGGAGGACCTTACGTTTCCGGACATACTATCCTATGCTACAATTAATCATTTTGGTCCCCACTACAGGCTCTCAAAGTCTGTAATGGGAATTTAGACACACCCTGAATATGTACTGTGCCCTTTGTTGAGATGGTCCCAGGTTGATTTTCATAAGCGGCCGACTATTTGAATTTGAAGAGCCCGCCTGCTGGAGTTTGAAGATCGTTGTATAGAGAGCAGCTGAGGAAGGACCTGTGGCATGAACGGCCAGTCATAGTACTTCACTATTGTCCAAAATTCGAAGAGTTCTAACTACCAAAATATCGAGGGAATATTGACCTTAAATGTAGAAATATATATATTTGTTTACTTTATTATACTTACCGTTGGTTGGTTATCGCTTTTTGAGCAATTTGGTGTTTTTATACCAATGTTAGATTTTTGGAAACCTTGCCGAACGCCATGACCAGATAGAAATATATATTTAATAATTGGTGCATTTATACGTTAATATTCTATGAATCTATTGAATATAGGATAGATTTTCTGATTTAGGAATATACTGTACTTATGTGATCAGCAAAATAAACATTCGATAATTTTCAGAATTAAATATTGTTAATCAAGGCAGAAAAGATGGAATTTTTGAATTTCGTAGAATTTATTTTATTTTTAGTGTTGACAGACAAGTGTAAATTTAAAATTCAAATTATTCAAGATATCGGAAAATATTGAGTGGAAAGATCGATTATTGAATTGGTCAATTTTTGAGCTAATTGTTGAAATCAGGTGAGAATTTTATAAATAATTTACCATATGAAAATACTTTCACATAAAATGTAGAAGTAAGGAATTTCCATAAATAGCCATGGAAGCTCGAAAAACTCACGGATACAGAATTCAAAAATGTTGATGAGTTTGGGAAATGTAAAAATGAAGAATATTGAGGATATATAATATTCCAGATGTCAGATAGGTCTGATAATTTTGGAGCCTTTTGGAAGGGAGTGTGTAGATATGTAAATAATCAAAATGGATAACAGAAATGGCTATAAATTTTTCTTGTTATCACACAAATAATTGAAAATTATTTATCGTTGAAAAATGTGTAAATTGTGGTGAATTTTTCAAGTCGATCAAATGATCGAGTTTTCTTGTATGATCAGGGCATATTAGACAGGTTCCCAACGGGAATAAGGTGTATTATATTTCAGATCAGTGTATATTTATTTATTATTCTCCCTGCGGAAAGAGTATTTTATATTAGGAATGCGTTATGATAGAAAATAAAATGAGATATAATATTTTAGAAACCGTGGTATTTATGTTTTCATGTTCCTTTCTATCCTTACTGAAGTGTGGGTCTCGAGATCAGCTAAGCTAGCTTTTGTTTCATGTTCGCCCAGATAGACCCTGAGGTACTTTTGAGCTGAATTCGAGATTTATGCATGTGTGGGCGTTGGACATTGCCAAACTGGCACATAAAGTAAGAAAATAAACAAAATTATTACCCCGGAACATGGGCCTCAATTTAATTTTTGAGTCAGAATCGATAGACGCTCAGATTGAAGACAAAGTAGTAGCCCTAGAAACGAAAATGCAACAGAATGCTAGAAATGCACAGGTGAACTTATATTATTGAGATTGGAAGCTCACATTGTCGAAAATGCGGAAAATTTGTAAGATAATTTGTATACTAATTATGGACACATGCAGAATTGTCTCCATGATAGCAAGACAATCAAAATAGAAGATTTAGAAAAACATAAGCAAGGGTCCCTTAAGATGTTGAGAACCAAGAAAAGTAAACTGGATGACAATATGGGGAAAGTCGCAGATGACTTGACAACATTGGAGATTTGTGTTACCAAAGAATGTGATTGAAATGCTTGACAAGTGTTACAGAAAACAACACAGGACTTCCATGAAATCCTCGTTGAAGATTTAAGAGAAGGGATAATTAAGGAATTACAAGACGATGTGAGAGACACAGTTATAACCCAGGTTAAGAAAAAGATAGTACATGATACGCATGATGAATCCAGGGAGGTGAGGAATGCTTTCTCATCCAAAGTCGTCATAGCCGGAGAGACACAATTGGTTCGGGATGACGTAAAAAATTTCAGAGCCAGATTTACACTACTATGAAGAATCAGGAAATGAACATGGAGGATTTGAAGGATGTTTATAAAAATGAAAAGGAATCCTCAACCAAAGAAGCAGTAGATGGCATGAGAAAGACAGTGCACAATTTGGAATCCAAATGTATAACGTATAAATCACAGTCAGAAAAAAGGAAACGAAAATAACTGATACACTCATTAATCATGAGAGGTCACAAGCGATAGGAATGTCAGAAGAAAGCCAAACTATCACAGTATTAGAAATGCAGAGGATTAATGAAATAAATTTACAGGGAAAGGGGTTGCCCCCCCCCCCTCTCCCCCTAGAATATTTGAGAGAAGTACAAGATTATTTGAAGGTTTCAACAATTTCAAAGGATCGAGAAATCAGAGGTAACAGTAAATTTCTTGTTGGACCAGCTCTCGTTTAGTTTCGCGCTTTTCGGTGCAATTTACGAACCTACGAGTAATTCGCACAATCCCTTTCAACCTTCCAGTGCTGGCGCGCACTTTCCATTCGTTAGTGCTGACGTCAAGTCGGACAGACCCAATACCAGATTAATTATTTCTGCTTAAATTGATATTTACGTAGATGTTTTATTACTGCTGTTATTCTTTTTAGGGTACACTTAAGATATTCAATCGTAAAATCACACTTTTACAATATATTTTGTGAATAAAAAAGCAGAAGATACAAAGCACGACACGGAGGGAAAAGAATAATTATGAAGACTATCGTAAGCAACTAAGTACTCGAAGACTGCGATGATTCTGTTAAAAATGCCTCAATGTTATATAGTTCACAGTCACAAGTTAATGAGCACAGTCAGAACATTAGAAATGTGCATGATATAGACATTTTTTGCATATTTCACAGTAGTACTTAGTCTTACTGTCCTTCTTGCAAAAAATGCACCTTTTCCCTACTTCATCAGGATAGTCCTCGGCAGTCACTGGTTGCAGCGATGTTCCCGCCACTTTTTGCCTCCGTCTTCGTACCTCAGGTGGAATATTTGTTAGAGTAGATCTACGTTGTAATTGTGGGTCAGTTAGTGACAACGCCAGGAACATCATGCGAACATTGTTCTGCGATATGTTGTTGAATACAGAGATAATTTGAGAGTTTATACCTGCTACATTTAAGAGTGCATAAAACATTACCATAGGCCACCTCCTACTATTTCTACCTACATCATAATCATCACCAAGTTTGCCAACCCTGTTAACGCCACCTTTCGTCGAGTTATAACAAGTGATCATTTCAGGTTTGGTCCTTTCTCCACTAGAAGGGTAAATGGCATCGTCATGATGCATGCTAGTTGATAGAATTAGGTTTCCCCTTTTCTGGAGCATACGACACAATAGTAATGTCTTCCTGGAAACCAAAAACGCTGGATGTTACTGGCCACTGTTGGGTATTCACGGACTCAAGCGATAGTTCTCTCTTGTTCTTTAGGATTGTTCCAAGATTCGTTAATGTGTAGTCACAGAGAAGTTTCTTGATTAGTGGGAAATACGTGAACCAGTTGCCACAGGTTACATTTCTGCCAGTTCCTGAAATAGGTTCAATTAGCCGTAAAACAACACTTTGTGGATCATTAGGTGCAATAAAACGGCCTTCCGGTTGCTTTTTCAAGTAGTCTAAGGCTCCATATTTAAAACATACCATGATTTAGCGTCACCTAGAGTGAATATTTTAAGTCCATACTTATTGGGTGTATTGGGCATAAATTGTTTGAACGAGCATCTGCCCCTAAAAGCCTTGAGCTGTTCATCAATTGTTGCAAATTCACTTATAGTGCAACATCTCTTGCAGTTCACTAAAAACACTTGAAACAGCTGTCGTACTGGAGCAAATTTGCCTGTTAGCCTTCTTTCTTCTCTGGTGTCAGTGTTGTCGAAACGTAAATGACGCAACAAAAATAAGAAGCTATCTTTAGACATCGTCAACCAGAACATCTCTACTCCACATCAATGTGTATCCCACAGTTCATCTGTGTTCAAACGGCTACTTTTAAGACTTCCAGCAAAGTAAAGAAGTCCAATAAGTGCTTTGATTTCTATGACATCTGTTGGCCTGGCTCTCTCGTGAAGGTTACTGAAAATTTCGTTATATTATATAGATTAGCTTTTTCAACAATAATATTCAATAATTCATCGTTGAAATTAAGAAACCAACACTCAAGAGGGGTTTTGCTTCTTTAGCGTATGATCTCACTCCCGGTAAATGAACGACAATATTTGAGTTTCGCGTCCGTACGGTGGTCCTTGGGCAATTCTGTCTCCAGATGGTGCCATCTTTTCCATTGAAGCAAGGAATTCTAGCTCTTTTGATAGGAACTACAATGTCTTCGTCATCACTCACGTCTCCTTCCTGTTCTGTTACCGGGGGCCGATAACCTAGATGTTAGGCCCCTTAAAACAACAATTATCATCATCATCATGTTCTGTTACCGTATTTTCATTCCATTCTTCAACTACATCCTGATCTTCATCTTCGTCTGTACTACCGTCAAATTGTTCCTCTTCGTTATCAGTGTTTATAATGACCTCCAGTAAAGCTTGTAATCGCATTTGTACTTGTTCGTGATATTCTGAAATTTAAATTTGAATTATGAACTAATTAACATAATTACGGACTGTCCAAGCAGTTATCAGTCAAATTTTCACAAAAACATAGCAAAGACACACAGAAAACTATCTTGTTCAAAGAAATTATTGCACAGCGTCATTTCAAACATCGTAATGCCCATGTGGAATTTAACCTTTACTCCTATAAACCTTGCAACACACAACGTGCTTAAAAATGCGTTTCCAGAAAAAAATATAACGACAGATCTCTTCTAGACATGCTTACAGTATCTGCACTACGTCAAAGAATTTTACCTTTATAACAAAAACACCAGAGGTTTATTATTATAATTATAATAATAATAATATTCTTGTACACCTTCCTAATGATTCTTAATTATTTCTGTTAACTATCAGAAATTCGTTCTTTTTACAATCTTTACTTTCGTAATTACCTTCCAATAAATATTTGTTTCAAGTGGTTTCACTACAATACCAGACCCAAAACAACTGTGAACAAAGGGAGGAGCCAGATTCAGTCACTCACTCGTGCCAGCCAATAGCATAGCGCGGCGTTGCCTAGTTAACTCAACTAGCTGAGCTCGCTGCGCCGTACGAAATCGTTATTTCTGTCAGCGCACGAAAATAATTATTTATTCAATTAATTAGACGACCCTATGTTACAGAGCTAAAAAAATTAAACTGACTGTTCAAACCCCGTGACGCTACGACTAGCCATTCGGGTGATAACATCTGCCCTTGAACTGAAGGCATAATTAGAGAAGGAATGATTTAGGTGTTGAAATATTTAGATTCATTAGGGTAGATAATGAAGAGTGACGGCATTGCTGTATCAGTTCAGTAGTGGAGCTTTAACAAGTGCTGTGAGCTCTAGTTTGGAACTCATAGCAATGCCCCTTAGCATGCCGAGTGGCAGCCGAACAGTTTTACATAGCCAGGTAAGAAATATAATTTTCAGGGTATATGGCCTTTAAAAGAAGCTTTTGAATACAGAAGTACGTGAAAACACAAAATCTGATAACCTGTGTTTTTGTGGTGTCCGCAATTATGTTTTTATACTGCTCAAAAAAATTAAAGCACCACTTTTTTCAATGGCCACCAGATTTTGAAAAGTTGACCTACAAGCTCGAAATCTCAGTATGACGTTTGTCCTGACGCCTACCAAGCATATGCTTCAGCACAACTCCCCAACTTGAGTAGTTTCGGGGTAGCACCCCGAAAACCAGCCCATTTTCGAAAACCGCAAATTGAAGTTTGCGAAAAACGCTGCAGGACTTGTCGCAGGTTGCCAAAGCAGTCGAAAATGAATGAGTCTTGCTCTTAAAGGTTCCACAAACACGTAGAAATCGTTACATTTGACGTTTGGGCATTTTCAACCCCCTTCATCATCCCCTAAACATGGACTACCATTGGGGGCGTCTGAGAAGGTACCGGGTGTGTTTAACCATCTGAAAACCTGCACACCGTCCTCAGTTGCTGATTGCAGTAAGTTCTTAAGGCCTCCGGCAATGTCCACACCCCCTAACACCCTCAACTGGCATGGGACCAAACCACCCCCTCTCGATTCACCCCTAAGGAAGGTTTTAATCGAGATGTTTATCAGTGCTGTGAATGCGGGGGTCTTCCCCTACCGTTTCAAAAAAGGAGCTGTGCCTTTGCAACCACCCCTTCCCCTGCAACCCCCGTTTGTATGATTTTTCGAATCAGGCCCTTTTTAAGGGCTGAAACGAGGTCTTAACCGCTGAAAGGGCTGTAAAGATCCTTAGAAGTAGTGGTGACACGAAATCAACCCCTTCCCATCGATGATTGACATTCCGTCCCCCAAATTCGAAATTTTTTAACCCCCAACCCTCCCTGTCTGGACGCGTAACGCGTCATGGCAGAATTTTCAGAGTTGGATGGAAATGAAGCTTATGGCCTGCAATGGAGCCGAAAACAGCAGGTTGGATAGAAATTCATCGGTAGGTTGGGAAACGGGACCAAAATTTTTCAAAAAAGTGTACAGCCTACAGTAAGTACGCCCATACATAGGCAACCCACATCACGTCCGTGCGTGTGGGTTGCCTATGATCGGCAATAGGTTACAAACTTGGGCAATGAGAGAAAAATGACGTGATGTGGGCTGCCTATGCATTGGTGTACTTACTAGAGGCTGTTAACTTTTTTTAAAACTTTTGGGTCCCGTTTCCCACCCTACCGATGAATTTCCATCCAACCTGCTGTTTTCGGCTCCATGTCAGTCCATAAGCTTCATTTCCATCCAACTCTGAAAACTCTGCCATGACGCGTTACGCGTCCAGACAGGGAGGGTTGGGGGTGCAAAAATTTCGAATTTGGGGGACGGAATGTCAATCATCGATCGGAAGGGGTTGATTTCGTGTCACCACTACTTCTAAGGACCTTTACAGCACTTTCAGCGATTAAGACCTCGTTTCAGCCCTTAAAACGGGCCTGATTCGAAAAATCATACAAACGGGGGTTGCAGGGGAAGGGGTGGTGACAAAGGCACAGCTCCTTTTTTGAAACGGTAGGGGAAGACCCCCGCATTCACAGCACTGATAAACATCTCGATTAAAACCTTCCTTATGGGTGAATCGAGAGGGGGTGGTTTGGTCCCATGCCAGTTGAGGGTGTTAGGGGGTGTGGACATTGCCGGAGGCCTTAAGAACTTACTGCAATCAGCAACTGAGGACGGTGTGCAGGTTTTCAGATGGTTAAACACACCCGGTACCTTCTCAGACGCCCCCAATGGTAGTCCATGTTTAGGGGATGATGAAGGGGGTTGAAAATGTCCAAACGTCAAATGTAACGATTTCTACGTGTTTGTGGAACCTTTAAGAGCAAGACTCATTCATTTTCGACTGCTTTGGCAACCTGCGACAAGTCCTGCAGCGTTTTTCGCAAACTTCAATTTGCGGTTTTCGAAAATGGGCTGGTTTTCGGGGTGCTACCCCGAAACTACTCAAGTTGGGGAGTTGTGCTGACGCATATGCTTGGTAGGCGACAGGACAAACGTCATACTGAGATTTCGAGCTTGTAGGTCAACTTTTCAAAATTTGGTGGCCTTTGAAAAAAGTGGTGCTTTAATTTTTTTGAGCAGTATATTTGTAATTGGGTCGAATAAAACTCACCTCTTCACAGTTTTACATCACGAGGCACAGTGTACCCAGTTCTAACCCTGAGAACAGAACTAAATGTCATGATTGAGCCGTGAATCGAATCCGGATCTCACGGGTTGTTGTTGATGATTGTTTTAGGGGCTTTGCGATATCGTGGTCATGTAGCCCCGTGTATTTGGGTGTGTGTGGAATTTGTCTGATTACCTGTGTCACTATGATGTCTGTACTAATGTGTGTATTTGTAAGGCAGGTAGGATTTGGGTAGGAAGCGGCCGTGGCACGTTAGAAGATGTACCCGTATCCACGTGGTTTTACCTGTTGAAATCCGATGGAACTGTTGGTCGTAGAATCTGGAAGCGCCCGGCTGAAATGCCCCTAAAATTCTACCAACTAGGATCAACCAGGGATAATGATACCTCTCTTATAAAGAATGCGATAGGAAGATGCCAGTGGTCGATGAAATGAAAACGAAAAATAACTCAAAGTGAGCTAACGAGACTCTAAAAATGACTAAATTAATCTCGAGCGTGGCGCTAGGCATCCTAAAATCTGACCCACTGGTCCTCGTAGCGCATCCTACTTCTAGTATAAATGACCAAGACATGCGAAGTATTTAAAATTGACCAACAGTTTATTAATCTAAAGACTGTTGCATGGTGGACCATCTCTCCACTAACAAAATAATTCATCTCTACTGAAGCGTAGATATCTCATAATAACATTAGCATCGAAACATAATCAAAAATGCTCTCAAAATGCAGCATCCTAATCGCATGTAAAAACAGTTTCAAAATATTTAAACATTATTATATACACTCGTTACATATTTAAATGATCCTCAAAGTTTATGATATTATTTACATGTATACATTATTGTACACGTTCAAATTCTTCATCATTAGTGGTTATTATTACAGGATTATATCAATATTATTACTCGTCTTTCCAATTAACCTTTCTCCAAAACAAATGTTATTAATTTGAACAATCCATTCTAGAACAATTATCACAATGCTGTCTTACTTAAATGTTGGATGTATTAACCTCATACTAGCCTTCTAGTATTAATATTCGTAACTATACTGCACGTTCAAAATATTCACATAATTGTATTCAGACATAGCTCAATAGCTAATTTATACTGGACAGAAAAATGACATAGATCATCCATTGATGTCTAATATCTCAGTATAACAATCAAATTCGCAAATACACGTTGCTTCATTCATAGATAAGCTCTACATAGCTTGTAAACATTTTTCCAAACATCATTAAGTTCAAATAAGCTTTAACATAAAAGTCATGAAATATCGTGCATCAAATTAACATAAGTTAAAGTATCATGGTCATTTTTTATCAGAACTAAGGCAAATATAATATAATCAGCTGTTTAAATAACAGTGCTTGCGAATTTTTGACATTATCATTTCGCTTTGTAATGAAAATATTTTATACAAACATTTTACAATAGTAATTTATTTCTCATTATAATCTCATGTCCATAACAATATCTTTCAAGAAATTGTGGATAGATCACTGTAAAAAGAACGATTCAGCTCCACTAGACAAAAACTCGACTGGAGATCCTCACCCAAAGAAACACGAAAGATTCTACGCCATAGAAATGAGCCTGTCTTAAGAAGGTACACGAAAACCATTAGAATCCAACGCTTAACCAGGATGGAGTTCAACAAACGAATCATGAACAAAAAGAAACTGAACGATCTAATATTGTCTAAGACCACTCCAAAAAGAAAAATCTCAATTGCTGTAGATTACCAAAATCAATCCAAAAAACGCAAATATCTTTTCTATAAATCATTATGTTTCCATATTTATACTGCACTTGATGAAAAATAGACCCGCACGTCTATTAGAGAAATTCGCATGAAATGCATAAGTGTTCAAGTTCAAATTCGAAATTCGTAGAAATGTCTATTCAAATAATCTTCAAGTATACGTAGCGTATTGGTCATCTGCTTGCTAACTACTATTCTTATATAAAGTTATCGTAGTCTTCTCTCTACTCTTCATATTAATCTTCTCAACAAGTTATATAATTCCATTAAATGCTCAGATTTAGAAAGAAAAAGAAGTGAATAAATGCATTAAAAAATTAGCATAATAAAAATTTAATGTTAACTACAAAAATAAAATACACAACAAAACAGAAGCGATAGAGAATCGGGTCTAGCCTTGGAATGCATTTTCTAACTACTAAGAAAAATTGGTGAAAAGGAACACTCTAGAGTATGTCTAATTCATACTGTCTACTATGAAAATGGGAGGTCAGCTACCTTGTACGTTGCCATCTGGTTGAAATATGAGTATGCGAGAAACACACTGTCCTCGTTCTGGAACTGAACCCTCGTTCATCAGGTCGCGTAGTCCTCGATACGACTGGATCTTGTAGAGAACCGAACCCGAGTCCGAACGTTTGACAAGGAAAAACAGCTGTTCGCGAAACAAGTTCATCGCTCTCACACGTTCCCAAGATATAGCTGGAACTTATTCGTAGTATGCCATTGTATTTCATGCAGTTACAGTATGAATGTATAATAAACATCTCCAAGACGTCTTCCACCTCTTCTTAAAGAGTTTTCTGCTATTATAATAATCCATATTTGGTGCTGGTGATCATCCTAAGTAGTCAATTCCACTAGTGCATCGCATTCCTGCTTTCCATTTTAGCCCATACGTGACATAGTCAAGTCTTGGTGAAGTCTCCGTTCAATCAACTTCTGTTCTGAAGTCATAATGATAATATGCTTGTATACTGTAAACTGTACTGTTGTAGAATAAAGTCTTGTACTGGCATATAAAATATCACACAAGTCCTGGTGAATACAAAGTTCACTGCTCCTGATGATGAAGTTTAACACAGTCTTCAGCTATAATAAGCTAAGACATAAAAATTTGCGGTACGAACTGTCTAACTTTAAGTACATACACGTCCGCGTTGCTCGCGCACGATATGAGTGTCATACTCCCAGCGAAGTATATTGCAATCTCGTGTCTCTGCCTGGACAGATCGTTGCTTACTGCTCTGCGAAACCCATAGTGCTGTTCGTTCAGAAACGATATTGACTATCGATATCGACACTGGATCATGTTCGATAATTTTCTGATATTTTGTAATCTGCATTTATTTATGTGTGAAATACACTCATGTTTCCTCTTCTTTAAACATAATGCTTTTGTCCATTACTATTCTGTTTCATGGCTACTATATCAAAGTATATCATGTTGCATCAGATTGACGTTACTGCTGTCTCCATTTTGTAGAGCTCCCTTGTACTAAAACAAACACGTGCTCCAGGCTGTATGGCGTGCTGCCTATCTGCTCCTAACCTCGCCACGGAGTATCCATGCGCTGTGTGCCGTGCAAATAGCGCCTCAGGAATGCACCTAAGTACACACCTGTCCAACATAGATCCAACTCAATACAAAATACGGTCTCAGTACCATCCCGGCATTTGCCTGGATTAGAAGTGCGAATCCACAGAAAACCACTTCCAGGATGGTTTAGGTAGGAATCCAACTCACATCATCCCAGTTTTGCTTCACGAGGCTGAGTGTACCCCTTTCCAGCCCTCAGACTAGAATTTAATTGCTTGGCAGAGCTGGGAATCGAAGCTGGACCTCCTGGGCCATAGCCAAGAATGCTGGTAGCTACACCAGGAGGTGAACACGTGCACAAATAACGTTTGTGTGATATCTTATATCTGCCTCATATCACATTATGCGCACTCCGTTGTGAGCATAGATATTCGTAGGATTAGGCCCCCCAGCTCGTAGATGCTCTTACATTCGGAGCGCCTTGTGTTCACGGAGAAGGTCGTGCGTATACTGCGAGTTTAGAGCTGTGTCATCTCCGCCAGTCTCACTGTGGCAACAGTGCTCAGCTGGACGCACGCTACTGGGAGAGCCCATGTTCACAGTTGTTTTGGGTCTGGTATAGTAAGGAATTTACATTGTCTTTTACAATAACAGAACCTTTACCTAAATTGTGTCACTCAATCGTGTAAGAATCTGTTCCAACTGACAATCAATCGTTGTCCTCTATAAATTCAATTGTCTATTTTACATTAGAATCTTACATTCATATAAGTACAAGCAGCAAATCTCTATCTCGCACTCTCCCTAATCTAACGATCTATTTCCTATAATCCTACAAACTTCGGTCGAGTTACGCATATCTCAAATTTAAAATTTTAACGAAACGTTTAATCGCCCACAAATCCTAAATTTACGATACAATCTACTACCTCAAAACATCAAACGACGAATCTTACAATCCAAAACTTAATTCAAAAATTTACGAAGTCAAATATTCACAAATCGAAGAAACAAATAAAACATTGAAAATTGGAAATTCTAAATTCTCTATAACAAAACTAAATAAAATATCTTCTACCTTTAGATGTCTTCCACTGCAGATGAAAATATATCGGATGGTATACCGGTTCACGTTGAGGTGTCTTCTCCGGATTTTACCTTGTTCCCTCCAGCCACTTGAACTGCGTCCCCGCTTACTCGTTGCGGACACGAACTGGTCTCTCTCCCTCGCGTTGGCCTAGTTCTGGAAATGAACTGGGTTCGACCTTATTAAAACCCTCCTCTTCTCTTTTCATACTGCTATCAAATGTTCTTGAAGTCATTGTTATTTATAATTTCATCGAGAGAGTGGATAAGCCATTTTTCTGTGTTGCATTTACAGTATTTTGAGTATTTTAAGTTTCTCCACAGTTTTCCATGTTTGTAGTTGATGTTATCTGGTTACTTTAGATCTCTCCTCATTAATATTTTAGTGTTCCCTTCTGCATACTTACTCTGCCATCTCCACTGGCATAATACTATCAGATGTCGTTCTTCTCAATGTGGGAATGAAATTCATCTTCAATGGAATTTCGAAAATGTAGGTTGAATTTCCCTTGTAGTCTCCGTTTAAATGTTTCTGATGTTCGTCACCTGCTTTGCAAAAATGTATGCAGTATCGGAGAAACGTTTCAGGTTCGTGAATAATTGAACTATCGCTGCAGGGATATTTGTCGGGATACTTGACTAGAAATTCCCTCGTCGAAGGAATTATTGGAATTTTCGTTAAATGTCTGTTCGGTCATTGATGTCATTGGCGGTATTTTTGACTCGTGCCTGGTTCATTTATGTTTTTGTATTTTCTTTCCTCCGCGCATGTCACCTGCAATTTTATTTTCATTTATTTATCGACCAGAGCCGGCCTCACTTCCCTCTTCTAAACCTGTTTGACTAGTAGTTATGCTGCACGGGAGTCACATAACAACCTATTCTTAGAAACTTTGTGTCATTTCCAGTATCAATATTTTGTATCGAATTTTTACACAGCAAATTCAGGGCTCAGTACTGAGTTTTACTTCGCACTGAATTTTACTTACATAACCTACGCTGTTGCTGCAAACACGGCAAAATCCATGTTATTATCTTAAAAAAATATCCGTGTCAATTTCAAACCTAGCAATCTCCACCAGATAGGAGCTTCAAACTCAGCAATCTCCGAACAGACCAATGAGAGCTGCAATATAGCGGTCACCCAGCATGCTCTTCTCTCCACAAATGCAGGACTGCCATAAGGAGGCTAATACTAACCGTAAGCAAACAGGATCCTGGCATTTCATAATCTCAGCTTCAAAACGGATAATTCTGAAGCGTCATAAATACATGATGAAATATTAGTTAGATCCTCCTCCTCCGGTGGCAATACAGCTCACGAAGAACCTTGGCCTGCTCCACCACAAGTCTCCAACCATCCCAATCTTCCGTTTGTTTCCTCCAGTTTCTAACTCCAAGGGCGCGGAAGTCTTCCTCCACGTCATCCAACCAGCGTTTCCTTGTGTGTCCAACTAACCTTCTTCCTTTTGGCCTACGTTGGAAGACCTGACGCGTGGCCCGACTTTCCGGTATACGCTACATATGACCAAGTCAACGGATCCTTGCTCTTTTAATTTCTGTAGTGATAGGAGGGTCATCAAACAGCTTATAAATGTCTTTATTTGTGCGCACTTGCCATTCCCCATTCACTTGGATAGTTCCATAGATTTTCCGCAATATCTTCCTTTCCCATCTGTTGAGTAGATCTTCACATTGCCGTGTCATTACCCATGTCTCACACCCATAGGTTACTACCGGTCGTATTATCACTTTATAAAAGGTTTTCTTACATCTACGTGATAATATTCTGGATTTCAACAGATGGTTAGTGGCAAAAGAACATCTATTACCGGCATTGATCCTCTCTTTAATTTATTCAGAGTTGCTGTTTTCAACGGTTATAAGGGAACCAAGATATTGAAAACTACACGTACCCTCAAATTTCTTCCCTTCCACTATTAGGTCCCAAGGAGTTGTCCTTTCTATTTCCATCACAACATACTTGGTCGTGGATTCATTTACCTGCAATCCTGCATCTTGTGCTGCTCCTGATAGATCCACATAAGCCTTCACGACATCCTCCCGAGTTCTTCCAAGCATTGCCACATCATCTGCATACCCTAGATATTGAATGGGTTGGTTAAATAAAGTACCATCCGCTCTCAAGCCCTGGTGTAAATATCTTCTCATCGTGTCTCTGTCACTGATAGTGATATGCTGTATCAGTCTCTCCAACACAAGGTTGAATAACACACAAGACAGTGGATCTCCTTGTCTTAAACCTTGGTTCTCTTTAAATTCCTTTGGCAGTTCCTGTTGGGCTTTAACTTTGCACTTACATATTAGTTATAGGTAAACAGTCTTACAAGAGCAACATTGGTTGTTACAGATGCCAAACTAAAAACAACTGTTCAGTAGCTGATATAGTTCCTGAGGTCGTCACACCAGGAAATCTCAGGAAAGTGGGTTCAGCAAAACTAAATGACGTTGAGTACCTGCTGACAACACACACCGGAGAGCAGTGGAGACAGCTTAAGGAGTTACAGTACAACGAAGAGGCGCTGTCGAAAACAGAAGAATCAATTCCTGCGAAAGATGTTAATCCTTTGAGTGAACCTGGGGTGTAACTAGTAGCCCTGCGTATCTTAAGAAATAGGACAAAGGTCGCATGTACCAAAAGTTCCATTTTAATTTCCATTCCTTTGTTCATCTAAAAATTCTGAAATACCAAATGTAAAGTTCTAGCCAAACACAGTGCTCATGTAAGTGATAGTATAATTCATAATTAGTAAAATTAGTGATTACCTGATTACAATGAAGTAATATCACTAAAACTATCATGTTCCCATGTTTTTTCACGTCAATTTGTGCAGTCTCCACCCCTTATTACAACAAACTCAGCAATCTCCATGTTACTACTTCAAGGTCAGCAATCTCCATATTTTAACTCGGGAGAGGTGGCGCGGGGACATTTCCGACCCCTCCCAATTACTTCTCTGTACTAAAGACAATTATTTCGTTTATGCTACTTATATGGCATGAAAACATTCACTGAACTAATGAGCAAGTACTGTATATGTGTCCAAAATGAAAGCAAAGCACATACTGTAATTATTGTAAATGGGTAATTACACTTGAATAGAAATGGTGCGGACCTGACTGGTAATCATCTATTTTTGTGATATATCTGATTATTCTTACTTCAGTTTTCCTATAAACAATTTCAAAATGAATGATTAACAAGTTTAAGATAATGTAAGATTCTAGCTTTTCACCAATGACACATTTTAGAGAAGTCTCTTGTTGTGTTGTACAGTATTGTGGTTGTATTGTACTCCATTTTGTAACTGTCTTTTCCAGTAAGGGTACACATCCGCTGAGTAAGAGGCATATCATTGTCACTTTCTTCATTTTCTTCTTCGTCTGCACTCTGCTCAGTATCACTTAAAGATTCTGCTTTTTCTAGTTCATCTTCAATATCACTATTTTCATCTCCTAATATTTCTTCCTCTTCGACGTCTTGCAGAAGAGATAACACCCTGGATTATTGCTCTTCGTAGCTCAGACGATTCATAATGTTTTATTTTAACACTTAACTACAATCCATTCTATTTCGCGATCAGACAGCTACATTCTGATGGAGTACACGTAAGACTGGAACAGCTCTTCACTCTGCCAGCATATACTGGTGGCGCGGGGTCTTTCAGAACACATTGCAACATGGCCCGGCAAAAATACATTTGACTCGGCTCTCGTCCCGTCCACAAATAGGTTACTGCCCTCAGACAATAGATAAGGCATGTGGGGAAATATATGTGGCATGTTTTGTCTGTGTTTAGTAAAATGTAAAAACCCCAGCTTAACTAAACTGCTTGGAGTCCGAAGTCTCCCGCGCCACCTCTCCCGGGTTGTGCAACTTACATCATATCAACAGGGCTTACTTCAAACGTGTGTAAGAAAATTTACACTTATTGGTCCAAATAAGTGTTAGAAACAGAAGTACACCTTCAAAATGTAGGGGAAATTAGTATGTCAGATTTGGCCTCTCCCGCAAAATCACCAAAGATGGAAATTGCTGGGTTTGAAACTAGCCCCCTATATATATTCAATAGACATCCTTTTGGAATGAAGACGCCTGGGTCTGTCTTGATACGAGCATTTGACAAGAATCTAAGTCAGGAGGTCACAGATGCAGTCATTTGTTATGTTGACGATATTTTAGTGGCATCTAAAACTGAGGAACATCACCTGTTTCATTTACGGTAACTGTTTCACGATTTGAGAAGGTCTAATGTCATGGTGAACCTTAAAAATTGTCAATTTTTTCGGACGGAGATAAGATTTTTAGGTTACATGTTGGATGGTCAGGGTTACAGACCAAATGAAGAGAAGATCGAAGCCATTGCAAATTTTCCTAGGCCCACCAGGGTGAAGCCCGTTCGCGAAATTCTTCGAACTTGTCAATTATTTGGAGGACATTGTTGTAGATACACTGATAAAGTGGCATCTTTGCAAGAGTTGATAAGAAATCTAATTAATGGAAATGGAACGACTCATGTGAGCGACCTTTCAAGGAAGCGAAGGAATTGTTGATAAACAGTGTAAAGCTCGAGTATCCTGATTTTCAGAAGAACTTCTTTATTGATCTGATGCAACCACTGTAGGTGCCATACGGTTTCAGGAGGATGAATATCATACCTGACACTATTTAGCCTTTATTAGTACGAAATTGAGACCATCGGAGAGAAATTATTATACTACTGAACTTGGAAGATTTAGCGATTATATATGCTTTGGAAATTCGGAAGAAATTGCTTATTGGGACCTCTGTCATTATAAGAACAGATCCCCATGCTTTGGAATTCATTTTGAAAACCATATTCAAAAGTGAGAGGATTACGGGACGGGCAATGTTTGTGCAAAAATTCAATCTGACAATAAAGCACCAGCCGGTAAATTTGAAAGTAGGAGGTGATTTATTAAGTCAAGTGGTTGAGCCGACGTTTTTAGCCATGCAAATAATGTTAATACAAGAGGACGAAGAGACTTTGAGAAGTTTGTAGACCTTGCTCCAATAACAGAAACGTTACAGGCCCATGGAGAATATTTATAGATATTTACATAGAGGCATGGGTCAACTGCCACAGATTTTCCAGTCATGAAAAAAGTGACAAGGGATTATGGTTTACTGGATGAGATTGTGTATAAATTTGTTGATCCTGGACATAGCAAATTGAGGATTGTTGTACGACCAATATTACAGATATCTGGTTAGCTCACCGTATCTTGGGTCATGCTGAAGTTGACAAAACCATGTACCGCATTCAAGAGAAGTTCACGTGGGAACATTTAAGGAACACGATTTGGAGCACTATCAGAGCATGTGATTTATGTCAGAGGAGCAAGCACAATTTTCAGTTGCTAAGAGAGGCACCCCATCATTCCATCAATACCATGTGAGATGTGCGCAACTGATATTTTTGGGATATTTACCAAAAGCAAAACGAAGAAACCGATATATTATGGTTAGAGTGGACGTCTTTAGCTTCACTCCACACAGAAAGGCAACTCTAGGTATATTTTGAAAAGAATCCGAGGAGTAATACTGTGCCCGTTTAGACCGGAGTCCGCACGACCACATATGCATTTTACCAATAATCAGTCAGCACGAGAGTCAAAATATCCCGGAGCGCCAGATGGGTTAAAGCAAATCGCAAAAACGACATCAAATTAAAAAAAATGCTTTGCTGATTTTTGGCTCAATGCAACAATAAGGATAGAAGGAGATTTAATTGGGTGAAACACATCTGGTAAAATTATCTCAGTTTATTTTAAAGTTAAAATCTGACTGCAAAGATGCTCAAAGCAGCATCACTCCACGTGTGGCGATCCACACTCTTATTTACACACAATATACAGAAATCTTCCAAACACATTTGACAATCATTTTGGAAACACAAGTCCGATTAATAGTCCTGTGGACTGTGTTCCAAAATTATTAATATTTAATTCCAGTTCAAAGTTAATTGTCTATACTGGAAATAACGTAGATCACTGTTTGACTATTTACATGATATTAACACTCGTAGAATAAATGTTCACAGAATTTTTAAACTTTCACTTGTTTTTCCAGTTTCAAAAATATATCGTCGAAAAAAATATTATCATCATCGAAGCAACACAAATTATTAACACATATTAATAACATCTGAAAAGTATTTGACCTTGAGCATAGCATCGAAGAACTGTGCGAAGCACAACAACAATTAATTGTTCTTCTGACATTAAACATTCGAGAAGTGACTCGATTATGAACTTTAAGTTCCAAACAAAATATATGATTTCTGAATCATCAACTTGATCACTAAATGGTTGAACCATTCAACTATTAGATTATCCACTTGGAATCATTATGAAAAAATATTTATATTCATGGCCATTTCTAGTAACTTTCACAACTTGCAATTCTTCGACAGAATGCGGAAATAAGAATTGTAGTTTCATAATAAATTCATTTAGTTCATGGCACTAGGATTGAAAATATCCTTCAAATTATTCGTGGTTAAAGAATCATTTTTAATTGGCAGTGGCCCATTCTATTATTTGTGTAAGAACACAATATTACAACAACAACAACGGCAAAGGTCTTCCTCTGAAGAAGAATAAACTACTATCATGACAAATCCGGGTTCTAGCAAAATCAAAGTCTAAATGGAATTCGTAAACAAGGTTGAAATAAGAACTGATGGTTTCAAGGAAATAACCTTCGGGTTATTCATACGACGAAATGTGTGGCTCCAATACTCCTACTATAAACCTGAGCCATCGAACCTGCTATTTGATTGATGCTCGAAAAAACCTTCATTCCTGCGACTTAACATGCGCACCTGGGAATGGCATTTCAACTACTCCACACATATAAATTTTCTTCCCAAAATGTATACAATAAATCAAGCCTCTGCTTGTTATCAACACTGGAAGATTAATAAACTTACAAGTTTATTTTATTTTACCATTCAGTTCAACCCGTGAATTTACCATACTTATGAAAATCTTTATTTCACTTTCGAGTGTATTTACGTCATGATTTTATATAAATATAACAATATCCTATTTGATACAAATATCATTTGCTTCCCGTTTCATGCCTCTCCGTGTTATCTGAAAAATATACTTTGCTCAATGCAAATATCAACTGTTCAATCAGAACTGACATGTTGGTTGAATGCGGGCTTGCGCTAACCACTCTCCTTCGGAAAATCTCCTGTTCCAAACTAGAAATGATTAAACTACTTCATAGGCTCTTTCTCAATACATATGATTATTATAAAATATAATATCCAAGAATTATTTAGAAAAATTATGAAAATTATTATTATTATTATTAGTGGATTATTATTATTATTATTTATATCATTTTAAATATGTTTAATTATTATCTCATTATGTGAGAATCCACATGTTCGAACCTTCGAATATGGAAAAAATTTCCATTCCTCAACAAAAATAAATTTAACTTTTACAGTTACATCGGGGGTTTTCCGTGGTTTCCTTAAAATATGAAAAATTCAAATAAACTTCGTTATGCTCGGTCATCGATCCTAAACTGTTCTGAGTGCTGAAAATGCTCAGAATAACTCTAATAAGTCTTGCGTAAATCATTGCAAGCTTTAAATACGGCGAAAAAAATGTGTTGGTCATCTGCAGAAAAATAGTTTGTTCCAATTAGCTAGGCATAATATAATTCAAATGTGGCTTACATTTCTTGATGGTCTTGAAGCGTAGTAAACCTGGTCTGTACCAGATTTATCCATAAACATGCCCTATCGGACAAGCACGTATAATCCTTGTATCGGCCGCCATTGTAGACCCACAAATCGTCTAGTCAGACATAGAGGTAGTATCTTTCGACGTTTGAATAAACTGTGGTTCCATTTTAATATGGGCTTCTATCAAAGCCATAACAGTTTGTTTAAATAGGGTCAGATCTAAGTGATCTCTTCTTAGATATGTCAGTTGTAACATAACTCACTGTAATCTTATCAGTACAAGAAAAACACTGACAGTCTAAGCAGTTAACGGCTGTTCTGAAGATCGTTCCCTGGGCATGGTTTGTATATCACCATCTGCCATGCGCTAGACAACCTGCAGTTTCCCTTGCGTAGACTAATGAACGCCACCGTTATAGACTAGTCTTCAGTGTACTGACAGATCGAAGTGGTTAACTAGTTACAAAAATGAAAACTGACTTGAAATGGATTTAAACATCCAAGTATTAAGTTACTACTGGACTGTGACAAAGTACTATTTTCTAGACAAAGTCTAGCATATGTCCTTGCAGAAATATAAATATTTCCACCAATGTCTGTAGAAAAACAATCACCTCAGTGATTCTCCTCACCAGAAACTTACTAAGTTCCAACTCGTTTGCGCAGCACTTCTCGTGACTATCACGATTTGAAAAGAACTTCTGCGTAGATACGGCAACCATGTGCCTTGGCTCAGCGTAGACGCAACTTGCTTGCCAAGTGCTTGTGTTGAAGTGAGCTGACCATGCCTGCTCCAGCTGGCTTTTATTCAAAACGGTCAGGGTCACGCGTCATCACCTGATATCTAGAAATCCTCATATCTCTTGAATCCCTGGTCCGATTTACTTGATACTAATTGCATTCTCTTTCATTTGGCCGTGCCAGTAATCTGATCCCAGTCTCAAGTCTCTACTCCATAGTTAACTATTTAATCAATAAATAGCCTCCACCTCTGCTATTACTCGCTACGTCACTTGACATCCAACTATCGGTAAAATTCTTCTAAATGCTTCTCGAAGCAATGTAGCGCGATATTCAAATATCTGAACTTTCAAAAGCGGCTACAGCCTTTCCCTTGATATCTAGGTGTCTGAAACTTGGAATACCCATTCCTAGAGTTGGGCACATCCACCCCACACCTAGCAAAAAATAAAAATTGAAAAATTTTTATTTTTCCTATCTACACATTAAATCATCTGGTTCTTGAATAATAGATCTTCAGATTCGATGCATTATAAGTTCCCACGATGTTACCAGTTCGTGTACTGGCTACTTCATAGCTTCCATTATTGTTTACTTCCACAATACGATAGGGTCCAGCGTAAAGGCTTGCAAATTTCGAGTACACTCGATTTTGCACGTCAGAGGGTGTAGGTCTTTTCACTAAACAAGAGTTCCTACGCGCAAGGGTCTGCGAAAACGCTTTCCTCTCACTCTGCGCTCTCTCTTCTCAGCTTGACTCCTCAACTTCATGAAAAATCAGAGACCATTGAGCATCTCCCTCGATGTCTTCCTCTTCTTTTCCCTCGAAGTTAATCTCTTCGGTATTCTTAAATCTGATCGTCTCTGTCTTCATATCTATCACTGCTTGATATTTCTGAATGAAATCTGCTCCCAATATCATGTCAAAAGCCATGTCCTTCATTACAACAAACACATGTCGGAAATCATGTCCTCCAATCGTAATACATAAGTATAATTGTGTTTTACACAGAGATATTTTATTGGGTATTATTCCTTGGATCTTAATTCCTGATACTGGAATCTCCTCTAAATTCTCCTTGAGCTTCCACAGAATATAAAGCTTCTCACTCACCAGACAAAGCATAGCCCCAGTTTCGATCAAAGTATCGACAGGCATACCGAATACTTCGCATGATATGATTGGCATTCTAATTCTGGTACCCATTTCTTTTCGTTCGTCATTCTGTTGAATTAAGTCATCATCCTCTGCTTGCCATTTAATAATTCTGGAAGTGAAAGTGTTCAAAATTCTATCTTCTACTGTGAATTCGAAGTTTTTTTTTTTCATTACCATTCCCCCGGGATTGTTGTGTTCCCGATTGACCTGGATCATTGGGCCTCTGCTCCAAAAATTGCAAGTTATCTTGGTGTCTTGCTTCCAAATTTTTCCTCGTCTCCTTGTTAAACTCCTCATTGGACTGACGATCATCTACATTCCCTCTGTTATTGTAGTTATTTCTACCATAATATCTTCTTTCCTGGTACCTTCCTTGACTATCTCGTGGCCTTCTCCATCGAGTATTGTATCGATTACCACCATCCGGTCTTGCATATGGCTTGTAACTGTATCTGTTACTGTACTGGTTCCATCCTCTCTTATTTGGATCTTCCCTCGGCGTTTTCTCTTCTCGCTCCTCTCGAATCTCTCGAGGTGTCTGAGAATAACTATCAGCCATAACAGCATACACAGCGTTGTTATTTTTTCCTCCCTTCTGATGGAAGAATTGAGCGTTTGTATGATCCAGCTTCTGTAATACTTCATCAAATTGTTCCATATTATAGATATCAGCAGCGATCAAAGTCCTCTGGACGTCTGCTGGAAATTGACGTATCAATGCAGTAATCAACTCGTTATCAGGCATTGGCGGATATAAATGTTGAAGTTTAGACAGCTGTCCAGAAAAGTACGTAGAGTATCGAGTAGGTTGTGACGTCGAGAATCTCTTCGAATATAACTCTGCTCTGACTTGCTGTTGGGTTTCAGGGGACCAAAACTTCTTCAATAGCCCACGAGAAAACTCCTCAAAAGTAGTTAGAGTGGATCTAAATGCCCTAAACCAAAGAAGTGCAGGACCTTCCAAGAACTTCCCTATCACTCGGATCTGTCTTTCTTTAGGGATCTTAGAATCTTTCAGGTAATCACCTGCTTCTCTCAAAAATTCCACGGGTGTCACAGAATCTCGCCCTGAAAATTTAGAAGGCTTATCCTCTATATTCTTAAATACAGTTATGGGGTTGGATTGAAATACTGTCCTGACCTCATCCTGTCTTTGACTATCCGTTTCTCTAGCTCCTCCTAGATTTATCTGTATCTGTTCCTTTCCCCTTACATTCGGCATTTTCAACAGATGATCAGACTGTTTCTCATCCTTGATTTGAGTTTTCATAGCCTCAAGTTCCTTCTGGTTTTCTTCTGCCATCTTCTTAATTGCTTCAGTCTCTTTACAATTTTCCTTAACATCAGTGGATATCTGGTTCATAACAGCCTCATGACTTTTCAATGACCCTGTCAAATCTGATATGTCCTTCTGAGTTGCTTGGATATCCCTGGCAATTACTTCAATATGGGATGACAAAGATTCCCTAATCTCCTTGATTCCCCCTTGATTCTCCAACTTGAGTGTGTCTTTAATTTCATTGACAACTGTGGTTTTAATTTCAGTTTGTAACTCATTAATCACACCTTCTCTTATTTCTCCCATGACAAGTTCTTTGAATTGTTCCGTTAAACGTTGAACAACTAGAATTCCCATCTCGTTACTCTCCTTCTTCACTCTGACTTCCAGGTTGACCATGTCTTCACCAACTTTCCTAAGACCATGTTCTATCCTATCAGCTAAGCTTTGGGATCGAAGATCGGCATCGCGAAATTTTTCGTCCATTAAACTTGCGTTAGTAGCTAATGAAGTTTCGAGCTCATGTGTTTTATCGCATAATTTATTAATTTAATTTCAAGTGTCATTTTCAAAATTTCAGAATTCTCTTTAAATTTACTTTCCATTGAATTAAATTTACTGTTTAAATTTTCCTTCAAATTACTTTTTAAAGAATCAGAACTTTCTTTAAGTTTATTTTCCAAAGAATCAGAATTTTCTTTAAGTTTATTTTCTAAGGAATCAGAATTTTCTTTAAGTTTTTCATCTAAACTTTCCTTCAAGTTATCTTTTAACCTGCTTTCTAAAGAATCAGAATTTTCTTTAAGTTTATCATTCAAATTTTCTCTAAGTTTATTTTCTAAAGAATCAGAATTTTCTTTAAGTTTCTTTTCTAAAGCCTCAGTATTTTCTTTCATAATGGCTGCTACACGCAGTCCAGCCTCTTTTGAACTCTCCTCCAAACTCCTCATCATCCTCATCATTTCTTCCATAATTTCAATTATTATTCAAAACTTAGGGGTATACAACAGTGGCAAACACAAGCTTATAACTAGAATAAGAAATATGAATAGCTAATTGGAACACTCTAATAAAATGAGATTTGTCCTAATGTCGACGTGATGGAAAAACAAAATTCTCTACTTTTACGAATTACATTTACCACAATATCACAAGAAAAATATGCAAGTTCTCAAATATCCTCCACCTGGATTCTAATAATGTGTATATCCAGTCATCGAACGTTTACTGCTGAATTTACTTGACGCCCTAACGGTTAAGCCATTATCAAAATTATCAAACCCATTCTAATTATTAACCAAGTTAAATTTTTAATTTTCCCCACTAAATGGGTTTCCTACTAATTTATTCATCCAAACCAGACATCACTCAACTCCCAAAATATTTCTATAAAAATTATCACAATTTCAAATCGGCATGCGATTGACCATGTCTAAATCGGGCTCCACGTTCGAAGCCATTTCTCTCTCTATCTTATTTTATGTGCCCGTTTAGACCGGAGTCCGCACGACCACATATGCATTTTACCAATAATCAGTCAGCACGAGAGTCAAAATATCCCGGAGCGCCAGATGGGTTAAAGCAAATCGCAAAAACGACATCAAATTAAAAAAAATGCTTTGCTGATTTTTGGCTCAATGCAACAATAAGGATAGAAGGAGATTTAATTGGGTGAAACACATCTGGTAAAATTATCTCAGTTTATTTTAAAGTTAAAATCTGACTGCAAAGATGCTCAAAGCAGCATCACTCCACGTGTGGCGATCCACACTCTTATTTACACACAATATACAGAAATCTTCCAAACACATTTGACAATCTTTTTGGAAACACAAGTCCGATTAATAGTCCTGTGGACTGTGTTCCAAAATTATTAATATTTAATTCCAGTTCAAAGTTAATTGTCTATACTGGAAATAACGTAGATCACTGTTTGACTATTTACATGATATTAACACTCGTAGAATAAATGTTCACAGAATTTTTAAACTTTCACTTGTTTTTCCAGTTTCAAAAATATATCGTCGAAAAAAATATTATCACATCGAAGCAACACAAATTATTAACACATATTAATAACATCTGAAAAGTATTTGACCTTGAGCATAGCATCGAAGAACTGTGCGAAGCACAACAACAATTAATTGTTCTTCTGACATTAAACATTCGAGAAGTGACTCGATTATGAACTTTAAGTTCCAAACAAAATATATGATTTCTGAATCATCAACTTGATCACTAAATGGTTGAACCATTCAACTATTAGATTATCCACTTGGAATCATTATGAAAAAATATTTATATTCATGGCCATTTCTAGTAACTTTCACAACTTGCAATTCTTCGACAGAATGCGGAAATAAGAATTGTAGTTTCATAATAAATTCATTTAGTTCATGGCACTAGGATTGAAAATATCCTTCAAATTATTCGTGGTTAAAGAATCATTTTTAATTGGCAGTGGCCCATTCTATTATTTGTGTAAGAACACAATATTACAACAACAACAACGGCAAAGGTCTTCCTCTGAAGAAGAATAAACTACTATCATGACAAATCCGGGTTCTAGCAAAATCAAAGTCTAAATGGAATTCGTAAACAAGGTTGAAATAAGAACTGATGGTTTCAAGGAAATAACCTTCGGGTTATTCATACGACGAAATGTGTGGCTCCAATACTCCTACTATAAACCTGAGCCATCGAACCTGCTATTTGATTGATGCTCGAAAAAACCTTCATTCCTGCGACTTAACATGCGCACCTGGGAATGGCATTTCAACTACTCCACACATATAAATTTTCTTCCCAAAATTTATACAATAAATCAAGCCTCTGCTTGTTATCAACACTGGAAGATTAATAAACTTACAAGTTTATTTTATTTTACCATTCAGTTCAACCCGTGAATTTACCATACTTATGAAAATCTTTATTTCACTTTCGAGTGTATTTACGTCATGATTTTATGTAAATATAACAATATCCTATTTGATACAATTATCATTTGCTTCCCGTTTCATGCCTCTCCGTGTTATCTGAAAAATATACTTTGCTCAATGCAAATATCAACTGTTCAACCAGAACTGACATGTTGGTTGAATGCGGGCTTGCGCTAACCACTCTCCTTCGGAAAATCTCCTGTTCCAAACTAGAAATGATTAAACTACTTCATAGGCTCTTTCTCAATACATATGATTATTATAAAATATAATATCCAAGAATTATTTAGAAAAATTATGAAAATTATTATTATTATTATTAGTGGATTATTATTATTATTATTTATATCATTTTAAATATGTTTAATTATTATCTCATTATGTGAGAATCCACATGTTCGAACCTTCGAATATGGAAAAAATTTCCATTCCTCAACAAAAATAAATTTAACTTTTACAGTTACATCGGGGGTTTTCCGTGGTTTCCTTAAAATATGAAAAATTCAAATAAACTTCGTTATGCTCGGTCATCGATCCTAAACTGTTCTGAGTGCTGAAAATGCTCAGAATAACTCTAATAAGTCTTGCGTAAATCATTGCAAGCTTTAAATACGGCGAAAAAAATGTGTTGGTCATCTGCAGAAAAATAGTTTGTTCCAATTAGCTAGGCATAATATAATTCAAATGTGGCTTACATTTCTTGATGGTCTTGAAGCGTAGTAAACCTGGTCTGTACCAGATTTATCCATATACATGCCCTATCGGACAAGCACGTATAATCCTTGTATCGGCCGCCATTGTAGACCCACAAATCGTCTAGTCAGACATAGTGGTAGTATCTTTCGACGTTTGAATAAACTTTGGTTCCATTTTAATATGGGCTTCTATCAAAGCCATAACAGTTTGTTTAAATAGGGTCAGATCTAAGTGATCTCTTCTTAGATATGTCAGTTGTAACATAACTCACTGTAATCTTATCAGTACAAGAAAAACACTGACAGTCTAAGCAGTTAACGGCTGTTCTGAAGATCGTTCCCTGGGCATGGTTTGTATATCACCATCTGCCATGCGCTAGACAACCTGCAGTTTCCCTTGCGTAGACTAATGAACGCCACCGTTATAGACTAGTCTTCAGTGTACTGACAGATCGAAGTGGTTAACTAGTTACAAAAATGAAAACTGACTTGAAATGGATTTAAACATCCAAGTATTAAGTTACTACTGGACTGTGACAAAGTACTATTTTCTAGACAAAGTCTAGCATATGTCCTTGCAGAAATATAAATATTTCCACCAATGTCTGTAGAAAAACAATCACCTCAGTGATTCTCCTCACCAGAAACTTACTAAGTTCCAACTCGTTTGCGCAGCACTTCTCGTGACTATCACGATTTGAAAAGAACTTCTGCGTAGATACGGCAACCATGTGCCTTGGCTCAGCGTAGACGCAACTTGCTTGCCAAGTGCTTGTGTTGAAGTGAGCTGACCATGCCTGCTCCAGCTGGCTTTTATTCAAAACGGTCAGTGTCACGCGTCATCGCCTGATATCTAGAAATCCTCATACCTCTTGAATCCCTGGTCCGATTTACTTGATACTAATTGCATTCTCTTTCATTTGGCCGTGCCAGTAATCTGATCCCAGTCTCAAGTCTCTACTCCATAGTTAACTATTTAATCAATAAATAGCCTCCACCTCTGCTATTACTCGCTACGTCACTTGACATCCAACTATCGGTAAAATTCTTCTAAATGCTTCTCGAAGCAATGTAGCGCGATATTCAAATATCTGAACTTTCAAAAGCGGCTACAGCCTTTCCCTTGATATCTAGGTGTCTGAAACTTGGAATACCCATTCCTAGAGTTGGGCACAATACCAGAGGTTGGGAAACCAGATTTCTTACTCTCTGATCACTGATCGCAGTTTACTTCGTTGGAATTCAGGAACGCCATGTAGGTCATGAGTATTAGACAGGTGGTATGTTCTGTTCGAATTCTTGAGAGCAATCCCGCAAGAAGGATCATGCCAGAAATATCATTTTTTTGATTGTATTATTCAGCCAAACATTGGAAATGGATGGACGTTACACCCATCCCATCACAATTAATTCTACAGTACGTGAGAGCACGGGGCAAATACCTTTATGGATGCATCATGGCAACAAGCCAGTTAAAATATGGGATAGAACAGTGTCGATTCCATAGGAATTAGAGCCCAGTTGAAGGGGAGGTGAGACCGTTGCTTTGGAGCGGTTGAGACTTCAGGCAGAGACGAGAGATAAGAGAGTCCAAGGGAAGAAATTCAGCCCTTGAGGGAAGGAACTCCAGTCCTGATACGGACACCTATACCATCAGACGTGGGTACCCGAGTAATTCCAAATTTATGACCTTATACCACGGTCCTTTCAGGACATTACGGAACATGGAAAACAGGAGTTATAAGATTGCAGACATCGGATTTGGTAACAGCATGGGAACTTTCAACGCAGAAAGTCTAAATAAGAACCATTCCTGAGTCAGACAATAGAAGGAAAACAGAAAAGCAACAGAGTGTAGTGAAATAAAAAATTCCCATTTATATTTTGGTCTGGGAGAGTGTTGGACGTGTTCTTTATTGAGGATGGTACCAGTTTTTTTTTCGGAAGCGGCCGACTATTTGAATTTGAAGAGCGTGCCTGCTGGAGTTTTGAGATCGCCGAATAGGGAGCAGCTGAGTGAGAAACCGTGGAGCTGACGGCCAGTCATGGAACTTCACTATTTTCCAAAATTCGTTGAGGTCGAACTACCAAACCATTGAGGGAGTATTGACCTTAAATTTAGAGGATTTTAGATGAAATTGTCGGAGCGATACGACGATGGATGTCGAAGTTACGAGCATTTTTGTATTTGCAACGCGTAGATGGGAGACGCAGGGGCTAGCGCAGCGTGAATAAGCAGCGAGATGAGCCAAGCGCAGAAGAGCAGTAGATGTCTTCTTGTCTCGTCTGAGTAGCGAGCAAGCTGTCTTCGTGACTGATATTCGCTGCGGATTCCAGTCCAAGGGATAAGCTACGATATTTGCATTAGCCGACGAAGTTGGGGAACAACTGCCTAGTCAGGTAGTGCGGGATAATATCCCAAGCCCAATGTTAGGAATATTCATAGATGGGGCCAATCTGTTTGACAGATTTCTCTTGGAGAATATCCAAATCCCATAGAATAGTTAGCCTACAAAACTGGAGCCAATCTGATTGACGGATTGAACGCAAGAATATCTCAATTCCAGAATAATCTTAGCCATCGTAGTGGGGTCAACTCTGCCTGGCATGTAGTGTTACAGAATATTCCAATCCCACAGTAGACTAGTGAATAGCAGAACACTTCAAAATAAGCTCAAATGGATTGCTAGCGTATCACGGCAGTTGAAAGACAGTGGCATGTAAGGTCAACAGCAACTATAAGTCTACAGACAAAGTAATGAAATTTATTCAACTGAGTTTACGGAGTGAGTGTGGTAAATCACGGACAGTTCGCTTTCATAATTTCTGCGATGGCACAAGCCACAGATGATAATGTGTACCGAATGCTACATAATGTTGCTAAATGGCATACATCGTTGTACCTGTTGTCAATTCCATAGCGGGGACTTTGTGAAGGATCACTAAACGCATAGTGGATGAAATGACAGCCGATATCTGGATGCAAGTTGGTGTCGTGAAGGTAAAGGGGAAGTGGAGCTTACGTGCTAGTGAGCAAGCGCCATTCTGGCATATTCAACTATCACCCGACCGCTGAAAAATGGAGTTTATGCATCAGCACATCGTCATCTATATATAAACTACTAATATAAATTTTAGTTGCTAGTACTACATTTCTGCAAACAAAAATTCTACCCTTACTATGCACATTTTGGTACTCTTAACGTATATTTCAACTCGTCGGAAGCAAGTTAGTTTTCTTCGTAAAATTTGGGATTAGGCCGTGGCGTACTTTTTTTGAATAATTTATTGAAGAATCCTTCGAGAATGTGGATTTGTATCAAGTCCATGAGTGACAGTATCGTCGTGTTTGCGATTGAGTATTTTCGCCACGCTATATTTTTTGTGGATCAGATTGTATTCCATTTAACGTAAATCTTATGGATTATGAATATTTTTCATAGTTATGCTCAAAGCAGAATTTAATCATTTGGAGAAGATGCCCATATTAATCTTCATAATAATAATAATTATAGAATATATGGTCAGATATTGGAAATGAATCCGTGTGTTAGATCATAAAATGACATATTTTGAAAAGTCTTGGAGTTGATATCCATACTAATATATATACTTTATATATACTAATATAATAAAGCTGAATAGTTTGTGTTTGTGTGTTTATGTGTTTAAACGCGCTATTCTCTGGAACTACCAGTCCGATTCAAAAAATTATTTTTTATGTGATAGCCAGATTCAAGAGCAGTAGTTTAGGCTATGTAGCATTAGGCTACACCTCTCAGGTAACCTTAAGATTGATTTTTGTTCAGTAAGTCGGTAGAACAAGCGCTCCCGAACAGCTCTATCCGCTTGCGCTGGCGTTATGGTTAGTGATACGTACACCGTTTCACCTATCTGAACCAAAATTTGTATACTTACCCTTTGGAACCCTGATGGTAACACTAACTACGTGAAATTTATGACAGACCAGTCCATTCCCTGCATTTAGGTCCTTTGTTTCAAGTCTACACCTTTTCCCCGATCTGAACCAAAATTTGTATAATTACCCTTTGGAACCCTGCGAGTAACACTGTTTACATGAAATTTCGGACAGATCACTCCATTCCTTGCATTTAGGCCCTTTGGCACAAATCTACACCGTTTCACCGATCAGAACCAAAATTTGTATACTTACCCGTTGGAAACCTGCGAGTAACACAGTCTGCATGAAATTTCGGACAGACCACTCCATTCCCTGCATTTAGGCCCGTAGATACAAATCTACACCGATTCACCGATCTGAACCAAAATTTGTATACTTATCCTTTGGAACCCTGCGAGTAACAGTACCTACATGAAACTTATGACAGACCAGTCCATTCCCCGCATTTAGGCCCATTGGCACAAATCTACACCCTTTCACCAATCTGAACCAAAAGTCGTATACTTAGCCTTTGGAACCCTGCGAGTAACACTGTCTGCATGAAATTTTGGACAGACCCATTCATTCTCTGTATTTAGGCCCTTTGGCACAATTATACACCGTTTTACATATCAGAATCAAATTTTGCATACTTACCCTTTGGAACCCGACGAGTAACACAGTCTGCTTGAAATTTTGGAAGGACCACTCCATTCCCTGCATTTAGGCCCTTCATCACAAATCTACACCATTTCTCCTAATTGTACCAAATTTTACATACACTTTGAAACCCTGCTGGTAACACTGTCCACTTGATATTTTGGACAACGCTCTCCATTCCCTAAATTTAGAATAACAGACAAAATGAACTTGAAAACCACGTATTAAGGCCTTAGAACCATTCATGTCCGTAGTAGTGTAACTGTAAGAGTATTTTAATAAGTATATTGTTGACGGGCAGTTCCGGATGCATCACGTCACCCCTACCAGTGTTATGGTGCAGAATTGCGAAAATAGTTGCATCCTGCTCTGTTTATAAATTGCAGTCACGGGGGGTAATTAGTGAAAATGATTCCTTTAAACAGTTATCATCATAAAAATATTATGCCTCTGTATAAGTGCAATGGTGTTGGTGCAGTACATTGAGGTTATCAGCTGCAATAAGCGTTGGTGCTTTCAAATTTACCTTCATTTATTCAGAAACTTATCGTTAAGCGCTTTGTGGCGATAAATTATACTATTGCTACCTCAGTAGCTCGGGACAGCCGAAGTTTCCCAAAGAGTTCTGATTATTTTCCTACGGCGCTATGCGACAAAATACGACACTATTGGTCTCTACATTTCTAACAGCCAATGAGATATAGGCCCTAGGCAGTGTCTTTTATTTCACTTACTCCTCTTTCTATTTTTTTTTTGGTGTAAATTTGTTTGTTAATTACATGTGTCAGTGCTATAGTTAGTAAATAGCTGTTTCCCTATTCATAATTATCATTACGGGAAAATGACCTGAATGTTACGTCCATTATACTGTACTACTTATGACCCCCACTACAACAAATACCACCACCACCACCACCACAAAAATATATATTTTTCGAATATTGTTTTCTGTTAGTTTAAGTATCATGTGCCAGTTCTGTAGGAGTATTCAATATCATCTATAAAACAAATAAATCCACCGGACGAATCCGGGCACTACTGCTAGTAATTTAGATAATTTTTGAATGATTTTTTCTAATAAGTATAATAATTCCAGGAAAATACAAGCTGTCGTATGATAATTTAACGATTTATCTAACTAATTATATCGGATTATAATAATAATGGCAATAAGTTATATAAATACACAATAAATAGTTTGGTAACGTCATGATGAAAATTTCTTTCCGGAAAGGAAGGCTTTCTTATTCTAGAATGACCCTGTATAATGTAGAAGCAATTTTGTGAAACGGATGTGTAGACAAAATCATAATATAAACGAGAAAAAATAAAAATTAACAATAACCATGTGACGGGTTGCTGGTGTAGTTTGTGTGTTTAAATTGGGTTACATGTATTTGACTTGGCTATTTAATGATGGTATAATCCATAGTGTGCAGCCTGTGGAGATGAATATTATTATTAATGGGTAATATGGAAAAACATGTGTCAGTTTGAGAGAATGATTCTTTGGCCCATACCGTGATTTAAAGAAGGGTAGGACATTGTGGTCGCCCTAGTAAAACAGAGAAATATAATGCGATTACAAGAAACTTGTCGCCGCATTTTAAACCAGCATTAGCAGTCATCTGTTAAGTTCATGTATTTGTCACAATGTTTAGCCGCATATAACTTGCATTCTAAAAATGGATTTCACCAAAATTCGCAGATATATAGATCATGGTATTTAAAAGTAATTGCGGGTCTGGCTAAAACTTGGTGTTAAATTGAAGTTTGGAACTCAGAATTGATTCGGTGTTTTGGTCGGGCTTGAATTAGTATTTTCCCTTGGTGTTTGGGAATTATTCTCCTCCATTGCTGATTTAAGCTCCTTGGTAATTCGCTCCTCTAACCAAGTTAGGTCTGGTGTCGTAACAGTTGGTTTATCATTTCGGATGGAATTCATTTGTATTTCGATTCGTCCGATCATCCCACGCATATATTTATCGACATAATCGATCCTTCCTTTTATTTCGTCGTCGAATTCATCAATGACCTTCCGAACAAATGCATTAGATCGAGTGTTAGAGTACGAGTTTCTACTCAAACGGCATTCCCCTCCGTTTCTATATGTCTTCTTAGAAAGTCAATGTCCCCTGACAGGTTAATAAGGTTTCTTTGCAGTTTAGTCAGACGAGGTTTTCGGGGAAGCCATTGGTTTCAAGTGGCTCTTCCAAGACCCTCTTCCAACCAACACACAACTCGAGGGGACGACTCATTCTTGGATTGGCTCACACGAAAATCTGCACTCGGCGGTGTCGGGAGTAGGTGAGGTACTATTTTATACCAGCCTAGAGGAACACATCAACATAAAAACATGAAAGGAAGAGATCAAGTTACATGAAAATAAGTTACTTTCATTGAGTTCCCCTTTTAACGTGTCCAGTTCTACTCCTAATTCCTTTGATGTAGTCATGACATCCTCCTTGACACTATTAATAGTAGAGGTTAAGTCCTCTTTCAGTCTGTCATTATCTCGCTGAATATTACCCTGGATTTCTTATATTTCTGAAGAGTTAGCAGTCACTTCGGCCTTTACCGCTTCCATGCTCTCTTAAAATTCAAGTGTACAGCTACCGCAATCCCTCGGGTCAGATTCAACCCAGTATTCACCGTGGTAACCACAGATTTCAGAGTCTCAACGAATTTCTTTACCTCCTCCATCTTACGGTCCATAGTGTCCATCCTTCCACTGACCATGTCCTTTGAACTAGCTACTTCTGCTTTTACTTGTCCAATGCACGCGTTTATTTCAATTCGGCTGACATTCAGCTACACTCCCATGTCATTCCTGTTCTACAGTAAGCCTTCTGCCAATTCAGCCCTAGTATCGTGCAATCTAGTGCTAACGCTGTCCAAATTAACATTCAGGGTATCTAGGCTAGCATGGACCTCTACTCTGTTCGCACAAATCGCCGCCTTTACTCGTTTCAAATTGGCGTTCAATTCTGCCCCGTACGCCTCCATTTCCGCTCTTATGTCGTCACTGAAGGTGTAGATGATAGCTTTTATATCAGCACTGATATCTTACATGTCTGCTCTAACATCAGTCCTAATATAATTCCAAATAGTCTGGTTATTAGCTACCATATCAGATTTAATTTCCGCCGTAATGCCCTTCATATCCACACGGATATTGTTACTGTAATCTAACATATCTGCTCAGACATCTCTCCTGATCTCGCTTCTAATAGTCTGACCATTAGCTAAGACATCATTCAAATCACCTCCCATTTTCTCCATCACTACTTGCAATCCTTGCAACAAAGTGGGCAAGTTTGCCAAGATAGCTCCAACATTCTCCTGCGACATAGTAATTATTTCAGTATGAGAAATAGGGAGAGCTTCAAAATATCAAACGCATGCTTTGGAGTACAAAACCATGGGTTGGAATCAATAAAATGTCTGACCATTTTAATAAATTTAGTGATCACTGCTGTGCCTCTGCCCTAACTTACGTTAACAATAATAAAGCAAAGCTAAAGTAAATTTCATTTACTCAAGACCAGGCCGGATACAAAGTCAAAATTCCTCAAATTAATTTTACAAGTTAGTGCCACTTAGCCTCATGGTCTTAACTCTACACGTGAGTGCACTGCAGTCTTCCAAACACCAGTACAAAATTTCAGTTCGTCACTGACCTGTAGGAGTGCTAATCAACGATCAATAACCTCTGAAATATACATACAATCATGGTTATTCGTAATCTCAATTCGATACTAACCACGTTGGCGCGCCAAGGAAGGTAATAAGTTATGTGCCCCTCAGATGAGGTTTTTGGGGAAGCCATTGGTTTCAAGTGGCTCTTCCAAGACCCTCTTCCAACCAACACACAACTCGAGGGGACGACTCATTCTTGGATTGGCTCACACGAAAAACTGCACTCGGCGGTGTCGGGAGTAGGTGAGGTACTATTTTAAACCAGCCTAGAGGAACACATCAACATAAAAACATGAAAGGAAGGGACCAAGCTTACATGAAAATCTTTCCAAATTTATTGAGAAAAGGAACAGATCCCTAGCCTACTTCCGAGAGTTAAAGATCAGCTAGTCTGAACTAAGCTGCCCTGAAGAGAAATAGTAATCCTAGCTAAAAATCTACGGTAAGCCTCTCAAAGTTCTATCCACAAAAATCGATAGCAAATTCACTAAGAGAGGGGCACGTTAACAGTCCCAACTCAATACATCGGAAATGAATAAAAATAACAATAACATCCCTGAATTTTCGGAAAGAAATACATTTAACTTGTTCACAAGGCTACGTTCATTTACATTTATGAGCACACTATTAACAGCCACGTTACGATGATGTCACCTCCAACATTTAATTTTACGTTATCCATCTAATATGCAAAGTGCGGATATACGAAATGGCCCTTTTCACTCCGCCACAGGCCTTAAATATCAGTTGTATGATATTCTCACATTTAAAACTCAGATTTTATAATGTCCAACCACGTGATCGTAAGTTATTACGGTAATCGTAGTTTAAATAATTGAAATATTACAGTTTTCAATTTTAAACTTGATGCAAAATTATACTACCACAATTTATGCTTGGATCCGTTGTTGTAAATCACTTTTACAATATTAAACCGGTGGCCATGTACTCGACCAACATCGATGTTGCACAAAATTGCAAAGAAAATGACAAATAATGTCACACAGTCCCGTTTCAACTCACAATAAACGTCCTCTGCAATATAAAATGCAGGGATGCAATAATCTCCACCAACAAAAGTTGGATACTGGTACAGTATTCAATGTAGCACGGTTTCTTTCACTCAATCACAAAATCAACCCGTCTCCACGAGACACGAAAGTACTATTAAACATTGGGGTTAGCAGGCGGAACTCATGCCATCGCAACTTGGATCAAGCGTTCAATTAAAAGTCCATACTCGCCTTGATGCGATGTAATAAATATTCCAAATACTCTCAAAATCCCAAAATTTCACAAAATAATTTCCAAGATTTTCCAAACATTTCATTTACAGTCGCAGGTTAGAAAGTTCAAAAATATCAATTCCCGGCAAGATTCAAAGAGTTTACAATCCATTTCTATGAAAATCAGCGCTGTTCTAGTGTAGCTAACAACTTGTCGATCATCCAGGCAGTAAATCGTCGAATCGAACATGCGCTATCGGGCGCAGTATGTAACTTATAAAATATTTGCATTGCCATCTGTTTACCCTAGTTTAAAGCACTTTAAAAACATGAGTTATTTTTATTGTTATACAAAGTGCTTCTGCAATGTCTGAAATACATTTTATAGCCTAATTTCATTTATGAAAAAAAAACATAAGTAGTTCCGTGAAGAACCATATAACCTATTTTCATATACCCTACTTACGTTAATTGACTTTTCCAACACACACACTTTCAGTTTGATTGCTGTAATAGATTCGTAGATATTCAGAACCGTCTAAATATATCTGATGTTTGCCATGTTGGATTTATATATTTGTAGGCCTTAGAGCTATGTACAATTACATGAAGATTATTGTGTAGGTGTATTATTCAAACTTCAATCGTGTGCATAGGACACAAGAAATGAAAGTGAAATATTAAAATTTCGCAAATCCACCATCTTGTGGTTATGAAAACAATTGAAATAAAATAGATGCCAGTGTACTAAAATTATAATAAGCATATACCGTACCATGTTTCACTGCGAGAAACGTCTATTTAAATATTTTAATTTCCCGTCGCCGCCTTGTTGGATTTGTACTCACCAGGTGATTGATAGTCCCAGAGGTGAACATTCTGTTTATAGCCTCTATCAGCATAGCAAAATTCAGTTTGATTGCTGTCACAGATTAGCAGATATTGAGAACCGTCGCCATGTTAGATTTTAATATATGTACTGTGCCCGTTTAGACCGGAGTCCGCACGACCACATATGCATTTTACCAAGAATCAGTCAGCACGAGAGTCAAAATATCCCGGGGCGTCAGATGGGTTAAAGCTAATCGCAAAAACGACATCAAATGAAAAAATGCTTTACTGATTTTTGGCTCAATGCAACAATAAGGATAGAAGGAGATTCAACTGGGCATAATACATCATCTAAAATTATCTCATTTTATTCTGAATTTAAAATTGACTGCAAAATAAAATGCTCAAAGCAGCATCATTCATGTGTGGCGACCCACATTACTATTTACACAATGTACAGAAATTTTCCAACACATTGGACAATTATCTTTGGAGACACAATTCTGATTATCAGTCCTGTAGACTGTGTTCCAAAATTATATCCATTATTTATGATTAAATCCAGTTCAAATTTAATTGTCTTTACTGGAAATACTGTAGTTCACTGGTTGAATTTTTACATAATATTAACACTCGTATAATAATTGTTCATAGAATTTTTAACTTTCACTTATTTTTCCAGTTTCAAAAAATATTGTCAAAAAATATTATTATCTCTGAATCAACACAAATTATGTACACATATTAATAACAACATCTGAAAAGTATCTGACCCTTGAGCATAGCATCGAAGAACTGTGCGAAGCACAACAAAATTAATTGTTCTTCTGACATTAAACGTTTCGAGAAGTGACTCGATTATGAACTTCAAGTTCCTAACAAAATATATGATTTCTGAATCATCAACTTGATCAATAAATTGTTGGACCTTTAAACTATTCGATTTTCCACTTGGAATCATTATTAAGAAAAATATGTATATTTGTGGCCATTTTAGTAACTTTCACAACTTGCAATTCTTGAACAGAATGCGGAAATAAGAATTGTAGCTTCATAATAAATTCATTTAGTTCATAACACTAGGATTGAAAACATCCTTCAAATTATTCGTGGTTATAGAATTATTTTTAATTGGCAGTGGCCCATTCTATTATTTTTATAAGAACACAATATTCCAACAACAACGGCAAAGGTCTTCCTCTGAAGAAGAATAAAATACTATCATGACAAATCCGGGTTCTAGCAAAATCAAAGTCTTAATGGAATCCGTAAACAAGGTTGAAATAAGAACTGATGGTTTTTAAGAAAATAACCTTTGGGTCATTCATACGACGCAATGTGTAGTTCCAATACTCCTTCTTTAACACTGAGTCATCGAACCTGCTATTTGATTGATGCTCGAATAAAAACCTCCTCATTCCTGCGACTTAAACATGCGCACCTGGGAATGGCATTTCAACTACTCCACACACATACATTTTCTTCCCAAAATTTATACAATAAATCAAGCCTCTGCTTATTATCAACACTGGAAGATTTATAAACTTACAAGTTTATTTTATTTTACCATTCAGTTCAAATCGTGAAGTTACCACACTTATGATACTCTCTATTTCACTTTCGAATGTTTATCTACGTCATGATTTTATATAAATACAAAAATATCCTAATTGATACAAATATCATTTGCTTCCCTTTTCATGCCTCTCCGTGTTATCTGAAAAATATACTTTGCTCATTGCAAATATTAACTGTTCAACCAGAACTGTAATGTTGGTTGAATGCGGGTTTGCGCTAACCACTATCCTTCGGAAAATCACCTGTTCCAAACTAGAAATGATTAAACTACTTCATAAGCTCTCTCTCAATGAATGTGATTATTAGAATATATAAGATCCAAGAATTATTTAGAAAAGTTATGAAAATCATTATTATTATTATTATTAGTGGATTATTATTATTATTATTAGTTATATTATTGTAAATGTGTTTAATTATTATTTCATTATGTGAGAATCCACATGTTCGATTCTTCGAATATCCATTTCTCAACAAAAATAATTATTAACTTTTACAGTTACCTCGGCTGATTACCGTGATTATCAAAAAAATATGAAACATTCAAATAAATGCTCGTTATGCTCGGTCATCGATCCTAAACTGTTCTGAGTGCTGAAAATACTCAGAATAACTCTAATATGCCTTGCGTAAATCAATGCAAGATTCAAATACGAAGAAAAACAAATGTGTTGGTCATCTGCAGAAAATGAGTTTGTTCCAATTAGCTTGGCATAATATAAAAGTCAAATGTGGCTATCATTTCTCGTTGGTCTTGAAGCGTAGTGACCCTGGTCTGTACCAGATTTATCCAGATACATGCCCTATTGGACACGCACGTCTAATCCTTGTATCGGCCGCCATTATATACCCACAATCTGTCTAACACGACATAGTGGAAATATTTCTTGAAGTTTGAAGTAACTGCTGATCCATTTTAATATTGGCTTCAATTAAATCCATAGCAGTTCGCTTAAATGGGGTCAGATCCAAATGATCTATTCTCAAATACGTCGGTTGTAACATAACTCACGGTAATCTTTTCAGTACAAGAAAACACTGGCAGTCTAAATCAATCAACGGCTGTTCTGAAGATCGTTCCCTGGGCATGGTTTATCACCATCTATCATGCGCGAAGCAACTTATAGTTTCCCTTTGTCGGCTAATGAACAACACCGTGATAGACTGGCCTTCAATATACTGAAAGATCGGAGTGGTTATCAAGTTACAATTTATGAAACTGACTAATTGGATTAAAATATCCAAGTATTGAATTATTATTACTGGACTGTGACAAAGTACTTTCTAGACAAAGTCTAGCATGTGTCCATATAGAAATAAAGTATTTCACCAGTGTCCGTAGAAAATAACAATCACCTCAGTGATTCCCTCTGCCGGAAACTTACTATGTTCCACACGTATCGCAGCACTTTTGTGACTATCACAATTTAAAGATATCTTCTGCGTAGATCCGGCAACCATGTGCCTTGGCTCAACGTAGCAGCAGCACCTTGTCATGCAAGAGCTTGGTTCGAAGTGAGCTGATGATGCTTGGGCCGGTCGGCTTTTATTCAAAACGGTCGGGTCCACGCTGGATCACGCTGAAATCTGGAAATCCTCATATCTCCGGTGTCTCTGGTCCGATTCACTTGAGACTAAGTGCATTCTCTTTCATTTGGCCGTGCCAGTAATCTGATCCAAGTCTCAAGTCTCTACTCCATGGCTAACTATTTAATCAACAAATAGTCTCGACCTCTGCTACTACTCGCTACGTCACTTGACATGCTCTTGGCTGCACAAAGTTTCCATTCTATTCTAGAAGTAATGAAGCGCGATATTCAAATATCTCAACTTTCAAAAGCGGCTGTAGCCTTTCCCTTGATATCTAGGTGTCTGAATCTTGGAATACCCATTCCTCGAGTTGGGCACAGTACGACATAGAGTTATGTACTATTAGGTGAGGATTATTGCGTAGGTTCATTATTCAACGTTTCCTTCGATCGCATGATTAGGAAACGAAAAATGAAAACTTAATTTTAAGAATTTGCACAGCAGCCATCTTGAGGGTATGCAAACAATTGAACTAAATTAGATAAAAGTGCGTTACAAGGTGTAAAAACATTTTCTGTACGAGTTTCACTACGTTCATATGGTTTCATCGCGAGAAAAGTCTATATAAATGTTTCAAAATTGCTCCACCACAATGTTCGTTTGGTATTTAACAGGTTTCTCAAAATGACATAGGTGAACTACTAGTAGTGCCCTTTATCACTGTACAGAATGTCAGGATGATATCGGTAACAGTTTTGGAGGTATAGGATGCTGGTGAAATTTTTCGCACAGCCGCTATGTTGGGATGGTGAGACGTCATAAAATTTGAAGATCACGGTCGGATTCTGACAAAACACTGTACGGTACTACGTTCATACTGAGTTTGAAATCGCTCCAGCCGTTTAGATTTTATTAGTAGGACACACACACATACGTACACACACACACACATGCACACGGACAAAACGTGATCTCATTAGCCTATTTTTTCATTAATGGAAATAGTCAACAAAAAATATAGGCTAATGAGATCACCATTTTTCCGTGTGTGTGTGTGTGCTTGTATGTGTGTGTGTCTGAGTGTGTAACCCCCCCCCCCCCCCTAATAAAACCTGAACGGCTGGAGCGATATTAATGATGATTGGTGTGGTAATAATACTATTTTGTCCGGCTCCGGACGTGCCCTTCGAATTTTATTATATCTCACCAATCCAATATGGCGGCTGTGCGAAATATTCCACAGCCATTCTATATCTCCGAAACTATTACATATATCACCCTGAAATTTTGTACGGTAATAAAGAGCACTACTGGAAACTTACGTATGTGACTTTCAAAAGACTATTAGGTAAGAAACAAACATGGCGGCCAAGTAAATTTGAAACATTTAAATAGAATTTTCTCGCTATATAACTATCCGAGCACAGTGAAACATGTTACAACAAATGTTTATACACTTTGCAAAGCACTGCTATCTAACTTTGTTCAATTGTTTACATAACTTCCAGATGAAATCTATGCGAAATTTTGAAATTATTTTCTAAATCCTTGTGTTCTAATCATGTGACCTGAGTCAGCGTTTGAATAATGAACCTACGTAATAATCGTCATCTAATATTACATAACTTATACATATATACCCTGAAATTTTTTACGGTAGTAAAGGGCACTACTGGAAGCTCACGTAAGTGACTTTCAAATGACTGTTATGTACAAAACAATCATGGCGGCCAAGTGAAAAGAAACATTTAAATAGACTTTTCTCGCGATATAACTATCCGAGCGCAGTGAAACATGTTACAAGAAATGTTTATACACTTTGCAAAGCACTGCTATCTATCATAGTTCAATTGTTTACATAACTTCCAGATGGAATATATACGAAATTTTGAAATATTTTTTTCATTTCTTGTGTCCTAATCATGTGACCTGAGTCAACGTTTGAATAATGATCCTACGTAATAAACGTCATCTCATATAACGTAGGGTATGGCCTACATAAATATGTAAAAATCCAACATGGCAACCATCCGAAATATTTTGACGGTTCTCAATATTTACTGACTAGCAGTAGTGCCCGGCTTCGCCAGGTGGATTTATTTGTTTTATGGATGATAATGAATAGTACTACAGAAATGGCACATGACACGTAACTAACAGAAAACAATATTGTGGTGTTTGAAGCCATATTTTCAGTGTTGCCTTAGTAAACAAGAGTTTAGTGCTTTTCGGTCGGTCATCACGAACGTACCCAAAAGAGATGGGTTATGCCCTAATCCTGAAATAAATTACATGAGATTAATAAAACAAGAAAACAATATTTGAAAAATATATATTTTTGTGGTGGTGGTGGTAGTGGTGGTGGTGGTTGTTGTGGGCGTGATAAGTAGTACAGTATAATGGACGTAACATTCAGGTCAATTTCCCGTAATGATTCTTATGAATAGGGAAACAGCTATTTACTAACTACAGCACTGACACATGTAATTTACAAACAAATTTACAAAAAAAATAGAAAGAACAGTAAGTGAAACAAAAGACACTGCCTAGGACCTATATCTCATTGGCTGTTAGAAATGTGGAGACCAATAGTGTCGTATTTTGTCGTATAGCGCCGTAGGAAAATAATCAGAACGGTTTGGCAAACTTCGGCTGTCCCGAGCTACTGAGGTAGCAATAGTATCATTTATCGCCACAAAGCGTTTAACGATAATTTTCAGAATAAATGAAGGTAAATTTGAAATCACCAACGCTTATTGCAGCTGATAACCTCAATGTACTGCACCAACCCCATTGCTCTTATACAGAGGCATAATATTTTCATAATGATAACTGAAAAGGGACCTAAGAAATCTTTTTGCACTAATTACCCCCCGTGAGTGCAATTTATAAACAGCGCTAGATGCAACTATTTTCGCAATTCTGCACCAGAACACTGGTAGGGGTGACGTGATGCAGCCCGAACTGCCCGTCAACAACAGACTTATTAAAATACTCTTACAGTTACACTACTACGGACATGAATGGTTCTAGGGCCTTAATACGTGGTTTTCAAGTTCATTTTGGCTGTTATTCTAAATGTAGGGAATGGGGAGCGTTGTCCAAAATATCAAGTGAACAGTGTTACCAGCAGAGTTTCAAAGTGTATGTAAAATTTGGTGCAAATATGAGAAACGGTGTAGATTTGTGATGAAGGGCCTAAATGCAGGGAATGGAGGGGTCTGTCCAAAATTTCATGCAGTCAGTGTTACTCGCAGGGTTCCAAAGGGTAAGTATACAAATTGCCGTTCAGATCGGTGAAACGGTATAGATGTGTACCAAAGGGCCTAAATGCAGGGAATGGAGGGGTCTGTCCAAAATTTCATGCAGTCAGTGTTACTCGCAAGGTTCCAAAGGGTAAGTATACAAATTGCCGTTCAGATCGGTGAAACGGTATAGATGTGTGCCAAAGGGCCAAAATGCTGGGAATGGAGTGGTCTGTCATAAGTTTCATGTAGGTAGTGTTACTCGTAGGGTTCCAAAGGGTAAGTATACAACTTTTGGTTCAGATTGGTGAAAGGGTGTGGATTTGTGCCAAAGGGCCTGAGTGCAGGGAATGGACTGGTCTGTCATAAATTTCATGTAGGCAGTGTTACTCGCAGGGTTCCAAAGGGTAGGTATGCAAATTTTGGTTCAGATCGGTGAAACGGTGTAGATTTGTGTCAAAGGGCCTAAATGCAGGGAATAGAGTGTTCTGTCGGAAATTTTCATGCAGACTGTGTTACTCGCAGGGTTTCAAAGGGTGAGTATTCAAATTTTGGTTCTGATCGGTGAAACGGTGTAGATTTGTGCCAAAGGGCCTAAATGCAAGGAATGGAGTGATCTGTCCGAAATTTCATGTAAACAGTGTTACTCGCCGGGTTCCAAAGGGTAAATGTACAAATTTTGGTTCAGATCGGGGAAAAGGTGTAGATTTGAAACAAAGGGCCTAAATGCAGGGAATGGACTGGTCTGTCATAAATTTCACGTAGACAGTGTTACCATCAGGGTTTCAAAGGTTAAGTATACAAATTTTGGTTCAGATAGGTGAAACGGTGTGCGTATCACTAACCATAACGCCAGCGCATGCGGATAGAGCTGTTCGGGAGCACTTGTTCTACCGACTTACTGAACATAAATCAATCTTGAAGGTAACCTGAGAGGTGTAGCCTAATGCTACATAGCTTAAACTATTCCTCGTGAATTAGGCTATCATATAAAAAAGAATTCGTCGAATCGGACTGGTAGTTCCAGAGATTAGCGCTTTTAAACACATAAACATACAAACACATAAACACACAAACACACAAACTCTTCAGCTTTATTATATTAGTATAGATCTATAACAGCAATCAAACTGAATTTTGTTATGTTGTTAAAGACTATGAACACACGTTCACCTGGTGATCACAAATCCAACATGGTGGCGACGCGAAATATGAATATTTGTATTGACGTTTCCCTCGATTTAACAATCCAAGTGTAACTTGGCACGATAAATGCATATACAAATTTTAATCCACTGGCATCGATTATATTCCATTGGTATTATAACCCCAAGACGGCGGCTGTGCGAAATGTTAAAATCTTATTTTTATTTGTTTTGTCCTAAACGTGCGTTTGAAGTTTGAATAATACGGTACAACTACGCAATAATCTTCATATATATTACATAACTCTATGGCCTACATATAAAAAATCCAACACGGCGACCATCCGAAACATTTAGACGCTTATGAATATCGACGAATCTATTACAGCAATTAAACTGAAATTTGGATGTTTTTAATGGCAATTAACATATGTAGGATATATGACAATAGGCTATTTAGTTCTTCACGGAACTACTTGTTAAGTATCAGACCACTCAAATGAATTCGCTTTTTATGAATTTGTAAAATATAGTCAAATTGAAGTACATTGGTAGATACAGAAGTCGAGATTTGATACGTTATTCAAGGAGATTGGACCGTAAATGTTCGTATTAATTGATATTCGTAATCATCTTTATTAATAATTTTAATCAAAATATTAGGTATCACAGCAAATGATTAAATTATAACATTGTCACTTAGTAAACCACAACAGTGAATCTGGCAGGAATCTCAGCATTAAACAAGTACACATACATTATGGCAAATTAGGGGAAATCCGTGTAATTTGGACCGTCGTGTAATTTGGACTGATGTTACTTTTGGTATTTGCAAGTTTGGCAGCCCCTTGTCTCTGGCAAGATCAGCAAGACAGTTGAGTGTCCCTTTCGCCCTGGGAGTTCTTCTATTTTCGGACTGAAGGTTGAAGAGTATTGAGGAAAATAAGTTTGTGACCACATTCCTTGTAAGATTATACGACCGGGAGGTAGGGTGCTGTCAAGTAATTATTTCAGCGAAGAGTGTGTGTTGCTTTCACAAGTACTACTGAAACATCGTGGTAAGTTCTAACATACCTTCATTCATCAATTTTAAATAATGTTCAAATTATTTGAAATTTGATTAAATATATGCATGGCGTGTAATTTGGACTGCCCGAGAGTGTGTAATTTGGTCCGTTGAAACAAATTTAATTGCTACGTTTCTTCATAGTGACCATCTCGTGGTGTGGCGGCTAGTATTATTGGCTGTCGGTCTGAAGGTCCGGATTCGATTCCTGGCTCTGCCAAGAAATTTTAATTCTTTTGGGAGGGATGGAACGGGGTTTGGTTCCCGCCTTAGCTATCCTGGAAGTCGTTTTCCGTGGTCTCCCAGTTTTATACAAGGCAAATGTCGGGACGGGTCGTAACTTAGAGCCACGGCCATCTCCTTCCCAATCCTATCCCCAATTTTCAAGTACATCCACTAGTACAGGCATCATAATAACACAGGTTATCACACAAACTCCACACTCACACAAGTACACGGGGCCACATGACCACAATGTCGCAATGCCCCTGAAATAAGCAACAACAACTTTCTTCATAATTTTATTTCTGATTCTGAAAGAAGTTGGTTTATAATCTGAAAGGGATTTGTTGTTGTTATTGCTTATTTTGGTGGCTGCAACATCATGGTCATACAGCCCTGTACATTTGGGTGTGTGTGTGTGTGGAATTAGTGTGACAACCTGTGTTATTGTGATGACTGTACAAGTGAGTTTGTATTTGTAAATTGCAAATAGGATTGGTAAGGAGGTGGCCGAGGCCTTATGTTTGCATCCATCCCAGATTTTTCCTGGAGTAGAAGTGGGCAAACCACGGAAAACCACCTCCAGGATGGCCGAAGTGGGAATCGAACCTTCACCTCCGGGGCGACAGCGAAGAACGCTAGTCACTATATTACGAGGTGGTGTTATGAGAATGATTGGATTCAGTGCGACGGTTGCAAAAGGTGGGTTCATGAAAATTGTGCCGAAATTAACGATGAACTGTTTTACTATTGTGCTACATGCCAAAAGTGGCAATCAGAATTCGCAATATTGCATTTTATTGTTTAGTATCGCCTAATAAATAGCTTAAATAACGTACAAGTATTTATATTTAGCAGTCCAAATTACACATCACCCTGGTCCAAGTTACACGCCATTCGGTCCAAATTACACGATATTACATTTTGTTATAAACATAAATTTTACGTTATACGCTGAGATAATATTAACATTTATTTGCGCCAAATCATTTGATACATTGTACTAATTATCGTCCATAAACTTTGAGAAAGTTTAATTACGGTCAAAGAAGTTATTGACGTTTAAAGTTAAGTGGTCCAAATTACACGGACTTCCCTTGTATGTATTCTATGAAAATGTGCAAATTAATAATGTGCAAACACTTTCTGATAAATTAACCAATCTTAAATATCATACATGCAAGCACTCTGGTTTAGCCCTAATCTTGGTATACAATCTTAGTTTGAGTCTCTAGCAATTGTTTCCCTTGCTGGCCATAAAATACACCTGATATAACTAGTTGGTCCGCAATACTACCACAGGGGAAGAAACAGCTGACAATCGATGCTGAAGAATTTGTGGACAGGTCTCACACTGATCAATCTATGTAACGTAACCAAACTTATGTTCGAACTCCTCATTGGAGAATTGCTTCATGACACTTGTAATTTTTCACATTATTCGTTTTTTATAAAAACGACGGTCAAACTCGTGAAATATTGACTTTCTAGCTCTGGAACTTCACAAAAAAAACTGGGCAACATAACGGCCCATTTTTCAGCAAATATAACAATATTGACTGTCACATCTCGTCAAACAACCTTCTGTGTTCGAAGATAACCATATCACTTACCTCATCTTTATATTGACCGCAAGTGGGAATTCAACCCAAGTTAATTTCTATGAATTAGGTTAGAAAGGAATCTCGATTCCAAAGCACAACGGCTATTCAAAAATGTACGCAGAAAAAAGAAATGGGGAATTTTACAATACGGAAGTATTTACCTAATGGAGATACATTCAAATGAGAAAATTAAGAACCATATTAATGAAATGATGCAGGATTTATCGTATTATGTATAGGGACCCTGTCACGTTTAAATATATCCAAGTATTTGCACATACGTTAACAGTTTCCCAGACCTCACGTCGGCACGGAAATCAAACGTGATGTCCAAGAAATGGTACATGCTCGTTACAATGAAATTTAAGATTCCCTGAAATATATATCCGGAAAAACTAACAAAATCAACTGCAAACACGGGCAGGCAAGATATATAGTGTCTCGGGTCGTTTATCGGGATAGGTGAGAAAGGTTGCCTTAGATATATATCTCTCCAAATAAAATAGGGTAGTATCATTCAATCAGATTGAAGTTCCAACTGCAGGAATAATTTAAGATAGCTAAGATGAAATTGTCTCTTTTATTTAAGAGCAGACGAACATAAATTAAATATACCCTCCTAAAATCGATTTGGTTCAATCTTATGTTGGGATCGTAGATTCAAGAGTCCTATACTGCCAAGTCAATTTCCCTGTTTTACTTGAGGTAATGTGATTTGAAATTAAAGTTCCAGTGTTCGTTGGTTCAGCTGAATTATAAATAAAATAAAATCGTTTAACTTCACTATCACTGTTTCAGCTTGGAATAAATTGAAATAATTTGTAAATTATAACTTTCACATTTCCCTAAAAAATCTATCTTTTCACACAAGTAATTTAACACATGTAAAGAAAAATTAATTCATTAATCACGAGAATATCATTTATCGTGTAATAATCATGATATTTAAATGTAGAAAAAGAAATGATTAGCAAAAATATTTACATTTAGCATTCGACATTATGATAGAATAACGTTCAAATAATGTCCAATTTCTCTCATATAGTTCAAATGTTCATTAATTACTGTATGTTACTCCAATCTCCAAAATATTATATTACAGCAATCTGCTAATCGTTGTTAAATTCCAGAATTCAGTTCCAATAAATTACAATCCATAAATGATTATCATATCTTCCACAAATCATTATTATTATAAGGGTGATGCATTGATTAATTAATATAGCAAGTTCATTCATTAATGAATTGGTTATAGATCACATCATTAAATTGTTTTGCTTTCGAAGAGTAGATCATATAAAGTAGATTCTCAGTTATAATTATTAATATTTCTTTCATCTCTTATATCAATATCCATTGGTTTACAGCATTTAATATTTCATTATTATTATTAATCATATTCATAAAACAAGCTTATCGCAATTATCATCTCAGGATTGTGTTCACAGACACCTCCTGAATTCTCCTAATCACAAAAATCATTTGTGAAATACTTATTATCCCTCCTACAAATGTGAAATATTCTATCATAATTATTGAATCGGCCACCTGACCCACATTCAAATGTTGCCACTATAAGACCACTTATCTAAGAAATGTCTGCAACATAACTCAAATTACATCCTTTCGTGTATAAATAGGCTGCTGTGTAAAAACATATCATAAGATAAATAGCTTGATATAACTTGAAAAATCAATCGGATCCGTAATTCTGAATCTTCCAATACGCAGATAGTTAATAGGAAATCAATAAATTACTATTCTTATAAATTTCTATAATCTGCAATAAAATTTCACATCGATGTCATAAATTGCTATACAAATGTAATTATGATAGTTGATAATCATTAATCAATAAATAAGAATGTCACCTCTACTTAAATAAATTTGATATTATTACCATTATAATAATTCATTATAATTAATTCAATTGTTGAATTTATTAACTATAGCTGTCAAAGATCTGGAAATGTCGTTGACAATCTCATTCAAAATTATTCGTGCGAAAATATTCATAAATCGAAAGAATTATTATTATAAACATAATTAATTAAATTAATTTAATTTTATCAAAGAATTAAATAATTATTAAGTTATAGTCTCTGTAAGAAAAATGTGTGAAATATATATTAGCAATGACTAGATCCTTAACTAGCTTTGAATATTAGGCATAATAATATTACAGTCATCCAAAAATAAAATCAATCCTGTTTCATAGTGTTGGTTGTCATGTTGTATTATGGAAGTATGGTTTCACTGCCCTTGAAAATGGTGTGAAGTCTCACGATGACTAAAGATATCTTGAATTTGCTAGACCGACGACGAATGAATTTGGAAAACTCCATCATCAACGTGCTGACTATATAAGTTACTGTGTCTGCTGATCCTGCTGTTCACCAAAGTCTATAAGTTAACCCTCATTTTATTTAATCTGACATCATCTTGACTGTGTAAAAGTTTTCAAATTTCCCACGGTGAAAGAATTGTTGTGTGAAATGAGCATTATGGAAAGTTCAGGTTCCTCAAATATCATTTGACTGTACACCACTTCTATCTGTATGTTGCACATATTATGAATCTTGATATTCAGTTTTTATGTTAATTGTGTCGTTCATAGAACTGTGTTCTGCTTATTAATGTTAATTTGTAGACTACTACTGTAAATGGTGCAGTAATAATGTCTTATTGTGTCGAACCTAGGACTTCACATTGCATGAGTGCGCTGATATGTTGAGTTGTAGTTTTAATTATGGCGTTCATCATGAAGCAGTAATAGATCCTCGTGGTGTGTAATAATGTAGGAAATTGTTCTATTCATATAAGACTCCGTTTAAAACACACGATTTTCACTGAATTTATCGCTGGTATCAAACACTTGACCTTCCAATCGTTCATTCATATCGAACTCCTGTTCACTAAGCAATCTGCTTCCCGTGCTTGATTTGGAAAATCATAACCTCGGTTTGAACAGGTTAGATCTTTACTGCATGAACTCTCACCGAAAAAAAGAATAGCAATGCGCTGTTACTACAGGTGACAATATATACCTCCTCTTATCACGTGGGGTGGTAAGGGGGTGAGGTGGGCCTCCCTCTCTCTCTGACGTAATACAACGTAACAAAAATGCATGCTTGACACAGGTGATATATGATTAATACTCGGTTTTTGCTATAATATTCCGCCGTTACTTACTCCTTGACGCTACGGTCCTTGCAGAACCTTGGTCTCCGCAACTATCTTCTTCCAAAGCTGTCGATTGCCTTGGTCCTCCGTCTCCTGACTCCCATGGTACGTAGATCGTCCTCCACTTACTCGATCCACCGCTTTCTTGGCCTACCTCTATCTCGTCTACCTCCTGGATGCCCCTCCAGCACTTTCTTAGGTTCTCTTATTTCCTCCATTCGATGGACATGTCCAAGTCAACGCAATATAGCAGTCTTCGCCACTGTTACTATATCCTGTTCAGACGTTAGTCGATTGATGTCTTCTATTATAAATATTTTCTAATACATGGATTTACAGCTGTAATTAACGATGCGTTACATAATAAGTATAATTCATATGTCAGAAAAAACTGGCATCTCCTGGCTTGCGTTCAACTAGGCTGTCGCTAGGCTAGAAGACTCGCCCTCAAGTTCATAATGCACTGTCCAGTCGCGTGCATACGCTCCCGCTCTCTCTACAGCAGAAATGAGCGTAACTCAAGATTCGATTTCGGTCACAATAACAAGTCATATATCTAATTAGGATCATAAGGGACGTTTTAGAATTAACATGAACCCCTTGTAAAATCTCAGATGATGGCTGCCAGATTAGCAGCAGTTTGATGCCATACGTTAAGAACATTCTCCTACATCATTTTTCTATCGATATGTTATGTAATTTAATTCGTTTCTTCTCCACGCAGTTCACATTGAAAACAGTCAGGCAAGCATTAAACATGTAACCATTGTTATAAAATGGTTGCCTATGCTTGTTGTAAGGAACAGCATGGATGTGTAAGAGTGCAAAAGGTTCTCAACTTTCAAGCTAGTTTCACTCCAAATACCCGTTGATTTATGAGATTTTTATTCATATTATTCTTCCTCTACCTATTATTATTATTATTATTATTATTATTATAGTTAACTCCTCTCATGAGGTTGGTGTCAGGATGGGCACCGAGTCGTAAAACCAATCCACCACCAAAAAAGAATTATCTCATCGACTATCCCGCAACATCGTGGTAGATATGCATATTAATTTTATAATTATAACTATAATAATAATAATTATTATTATTAACTGTGGTTGTAGTTGTAGTAATTCAATCTATTGAAGGCTGTTGTTGTTGAATGATGTTTCAGGAGCTCTACTTCTGGTATGTCTTGTTTCTCTATATCAGTATAATTGAAGCATTCTACATATTTATTTATTGTCTGTCGACACTGCTGTGTGCGGAAGACTTCGTGAGCGGAACACTGTTCATACCTCTCAGGATGTGAGAATTTAATCATATAAGCTCCCACTTCCCTCGCAACACATCATCAAATGCCATGGGGATGAGGCAGCGTTCTTCGGTGATCATTTTATACACTGCCTACATAAACTCGAGACACAAGAGAGGTAATCCCTTTTTCAGTGCCCTTTGAAGATTATTAAACAGTACAAACAGTACCAGTCCATTTTTTGGGTAAATCATGTTAAGGAGATAATCATTATTTTTGTCTTAATAAATAAGCATTAATCGAGATACAGAAGAACACAAATTTTACATTATAATGTGTTTTATTAATTAGACTTTAGATACAATACATAGCAAACGAACACAAAGTCAGAACGTATATCGTTTGCAACCCAAGGATGATGGTTGATTTGGTGAGAACAGATTGACCAGGACATTTCATTCTCGCCTGAGGGCTGGGACGACATACACTGAACATTATGAGAGCAATGGAGAAAAGGCAACTTCATTTCCCATCCAAGCTATGCCAATAAAAATGTCCTCTTTTTTTCACTTCCATTCCAGGCACCTGCTGTTGATAGCTGACTTGGAACAACGGTGGCTTTCTTCAGAATCCGGCATACATTTTGTGTAGGACTCTCTTACTACTACAAACACGACAATACTTCGCATGCCATTCAAATGATTCAAAATGCACATGGGAAGTATGATAATAATATCATAAACTTATGAATGTAACAAAACAATTGTATACGATAGTTATTATCATACGTGGAGAATGTGTCCGTTTATACGTCAGTTTAATGAATTAAAATTACTGTCCGTTTTGAGTGACCCAACTGCATGCCTGAGCAATCAAACCTACAGTATGTTCAACGTCCGAACTGTGTCTGGTGTTCCGAGATGCAAGGTTTGCATCATGCCTCCCACAGTAGCCATCTTGAGGGGGTATATTTCCAAGTTTTACCATGCTCTCACCAAGCATATGCTGGGAAAGTCTCATATATCAAGCATCGGAGAATATATCTCAATCATAAAATTCCTAATACACTGAAATTCACGAGTCCATATACTACGGTGTTCCGAGTCCAAAACTGAAAGAGAAATAGTAAAAACAATTTTAACGGTGGATTCTGAGAAGCAGGAAGGAACATATTTTCAAATCGTTCATTATGGAATATATGGCCTATTTTCGCTCAAATTTAAGGGTATCAATTTTTCTTGTTATGCACTATAAGTTTGTAGAATTAGGAAGTGTTTTATTGACGTCATGGCCAGATAGAGCACTGAGTGCAGTTGTTCGCACCCGAACGGTCCATATTTGTAAAATTTCATGGATTGTAAATCTGCAGTGTCACATAATACAAGCTTGCATAGTGATACCTTGAATATATGAATTTACTGATTCTGTACGTTTATAGTGAATACCTATTATAGTAGTAGACTAATAAAACGAACACTACATGAATTGGGAGTTTAAATCACTTGATTCATTAATAAAAGGTAGCATGCGTAGAGGCAGCCGTCTTTGGTTCCACCATCTTCAACATGTTTGCCAACTGTATGTAGTCATAATCCTGTAGAGTGTGCAAATTGGCAGAGACTAATTACCTCAAAGCACCTCCTGAGGTGAATCCGCAACCCCTCTGTTAACCCTCAAACCCTCACACTCCGAGTACATGGGATTGATGGCCATTTTCACGTCCCTAAAATGAATTAACAACCGATTAAATATTGTGACCCTCCACCAAAGAAAGGTGTAACCGATCACTCATCAACATTATTCTGTTCACACGAGTATGTTATGTGCCCGACAGATAAGATCATCGGGGGACTATCTGTCGCAAGCAGCCTTCCCGACTTCCTTACCCTTCAGCCCACACATTGAGAGGATGGAATATGTCCTCAGACAAGCTCCGGCACAAGAGCAATAAACTCGGCGTATGGGGTAAGGTGAGAGAAAAGTCAATGACATGCCGAGTAAGCACACGCCGAAAAGAAATCAAGTCTAAGATTGAATAGTCCAGACTTAAATAGAATTCATTAAACATTTATTGAAGCAGAACAAACGCTTATCCTGCTTCGGAGAGTTTAAAATATCGGCTAGTCCGCAAAGCTAATCAAATAAAATTAAATAAATAGGCAATTCCTCCCTAAACTGACTTTCAGATAACCCTCTCGAAAGTCCTAATTACAAAAATAGAATCAAGTTCAAAATCAAAGCTAAGAATGTGATACGTAAAGGAATCCCTACGCAATTACAAAATAAGTCATAGGAATATGAATAATCACACACTGAATTTACTGCAAACAAAGAATGTTAATGGACTTGAAGCAACTAGAATGAAAATTACATTTAATGCACCAATAGAAAATAGGCTATCTTATGAAGGTGTCACTTCCAACATTTAAATTTAAATTAATCCGTTACTTAAATCTTATCTGAAGATTACACTAGATGATAAGCATCTGTGGCGAAGAAAAATTCAAAACTATTAAAGCAACCCTTCTATCAATAAAAAAATATTACACACACAATAGAATCAAGATAAATAATTAACTCTCTTAATATTAAAAATTTAATAATGATAACAACACTCCTTCCTACGCATATTATCCAAATACTGTTTGCATTGGATGGTCATCTGAATGCATGTACTGTACCCTTGAAAGAAGCAGTTGACAAGATTCTATTTTCGGGGTCATGTGCGGTTCTTGGTTTCTGTAGTTTAGAGTAAAATATTCTGCTTCCATAACATCAAGGATTCATGGGGGGTAATATAATTAGAAAAAATGTGAAACAAAGTAAAAATAAGCAATATTTAATAACTGAATCTAGTAACAAATGAACAAATAATCACCTCCCTGAACAACTCCCTAAATAAATCACAAGCAATACAAAAAACTGACTAACGCTGAAATCAGTCCAATAAAAAAAATTGGGAATACACTGTACAATTAGGAAACTAGTCCACCATCATTTGGTTAAGTTGTGTGCGTGCGCGGTGATCAGCTGAAGAGGAAAATGAGTACTGATTTAAAGAAGATTCGCTTCCAAATGACTCAATCAAATAAGTCCAAACCCCCGTTTTGCAAATCGTAATCATGCCACATGGGCAATACATTAACTTAGGGCTATACACAAATAACTAAACACTGACATACTCTACCCTTAACAAAACTAAATTACCATGACTTCCACAGAAGTCACAAAATGCACTTGGCACAGCAAAATAGAGTTGCCAAAATAGGTCTTATACTCGCAAGGTTATTTGTACGCTAACGTGACAGACACAAATAAACACAAGGCTTGACGGCATGTCACCTTACTATTAATAGACTCGGCATACAAGAGTACGCACAAAAGCAAGAACAACAAAATAAAACGCGCCAACTAGCTGATAAAATACAAGAATAAAACAATGAGTTAAATCGACACAAAGCTAGGAAATTAGAGATACGACTTGGTTAACTCCCCATTTACATCTTAATTTATTTATTATCATTCAAGCTTGATTATATTAAAATATTTTAAATTTTCACAAGAATTCGTAGTAGTGGAGTAATGCCGATTCTGCCCCACTTCAGAACATACATGTCGTTACTACTAAGCCTCAGCCATGTAATATTTGTTGATATCTCGCGAACCCATGGTCGGATGTTGACATATGAGGTGTCGTTGAACTCTAGCTGACGTCCTCTTTCCTATTGACCATGTATTATATTTTTCAAAATTTTTTGAAAATTTTTGTTTTCGAAACTAGGTGATAGTTTGAAAACTAAACATGATAGAACGTTGTGCCATGGCTCAACCGAATGGTCTTTATGCCCTTTATTTTCTATAATGAAACTTTTTTACTTTTATGTCTTTTTTTGAAAACACTCGAATTTTGAAAATCCTATATTTTGGAAACTAGGAACTCTACAAAAACGTTTATTTGACATAAATGAAAGGTCCCTATGCCCTCTACCCCCACAATAAATGTCAAGTCGCTAGAGCAAAAATTTGTGTTTTGTAAGTAGTGTGGTAAGGGGGGAGCTGTCTACTAACTTATTGAACCCTCCTCGTATTTGCCCCGAAGCTGATATCTCGCTAACCAATCATGGGATTTCAACATACAGGGTGTCCTAGCACTCGTATTGATGCCCCCTACTTTACTATAGGCTCTTTATTTAATTAAAAGACCAAAACTAAAAGGTCATCCGCTTTTAATATCTCGCGAACCAATCATGCTAGAGGCATGAACGAGAGGTCCAAGGACTCGGGTTAACGTCCTCTTTGCTATGGACCACTCGTTATAATTTTTAAAAAATTTTGGAAACTCGATTTTGGGGTAAACACGTGTTTTTTGTGATTTTGCCGATATCTCATGAACCAATAACGCTAGAGGCATGTACGATGGGTCCAAGGATTCGGGAAGACGTCCTCTTTGCTATGGACCACTCGTTGGAATTTTTTTAAAATTTTGGAAACTCGATTTTGGGGTAAACACGTGTTTTTTGGGATTTTTGCCGATATTTCATGAACCAATAACGCTAGAGACATGTACGAGGTGTCCTAGGACTCGGGCTAAAGCCCCCTTTCGAGTGTGGTAGATAGTTTTTCCAAAAAAAAATTCACAAAGGGCCTAACGCCATACAAGTTGAAAAAAAGATGTTTTTTTTTCTTTACCTGTTTATAATGTCCATGAAGCGTGGTGGTTGAGAGAGACGATACGGCTGGGTGTGTGTTTCAACGAACCTGTCGCTGACCATGGTGGCTGTGTTCAATAGATCAATCGCTATTTCGACGGGTCGGTTTATGACAGAGCGAGGGTTCATTTTTTCACACCTTTTACCTTTAACGTGTAAACGGTGATGAGAACTTGGTTCTATGTTGGTCGAAGCGAGTACAGAAAACACACTTGCAAACGAGCAGGAGGTGAATGTCATTTGAGCTTATTGGAAGGCTCCGATCTGACTTGACAACAGGTGACGCTTGAAGGTGAAATAATCTGACCATTGTGGTGGCAGGGAAGTGCGAAATGCATGTGAACTTGTGTGAAACCAGATGTAGGCTAAACCAGTGACATCCTGTCTTGCTTCGTACGTGACAAAATGCAAGTCCATGTGAAATTTGATCTTCCACAGGTGTTCACCTTGGACGTTATCTGTCCACGTGCGCGATAACTGTTAACAAGTCACATCCTGTTTTGCTTCGTACGTGACAAAATGCAAGTTCATGTGAAATTTGATTCGCCACAGGTGTTCACCTGGGACGTTACCTGTCCACGTGCCTGATAACAGAATGGTCAAAGCGTGGGAAAAAAAGAATATACATGCAACGTAGCATATATAAAGACATGTCGTTATCATTTCCACTCTCACTTGGGTGGACTACCTTTGAACACACTGCGTTGCATGAAACCCCTGGTCTTGTTTACAGTTTTGGTGTTGGTGGAAAATACTTAACCTTGTTGTGGGGTAGGTATTTATTTATATATTTATTCTTTTATACATTTATTGATTAATATATATATTTACAAGCAATTATTTATTGATTAGGTAATTAATGATTTTATTTATTTGTTTGCAGATAACCGGCATACCTTACATGTCTGAGGGAGAAGAAACCATTGCACTTTTGAGCCCACTAGAAGGGAAGAGCAACAAGTCACTGCAAGTAAAGGTGAGATGATTTTTTAAACTAACTTGTTTCATTTTTGTTTTGTTTTATGTTTTATTTTATGAAATGTATGTATTAACTTGAATTTAGGTATTTATAGCGGTTTATTTTATTTATTTTTAGAAACTTGGAAAGAATAGTCTTACCGACGTAGCAGTCGCTGAAAAAAACCCGAAACGCACTAAAGCGAAACCACTGCCAAAGAGTGAACTGTTTAAAACTCAGGTAAGTCCAACTTAAAAATGCTATTCCATTTTACCACTACTGAAAACTCGTAGACAAAAAAAATTCATTACCTGTACATGACTGGGACAATGATTGCTTTCTTGATTAATGGCTATGTTGTTGTTGTTGACTGGGAAAAGTACAAGGCCATGTTGGATTTTCTAAAAATAAAAATAATAAATTTAATTTATGGGTGGTTCCCTATGGACTCAACGAATATCCACAGGTTTGAACATGATAATGTGAACAAAATGACATGACATTCATTTTTGTTTATATATTGGTTAAAGGGAGGGTGGGGGAATGTAAATGACTGTAGCTTTATAAAAAAGAAAATAAGTACATGGGTTACTGTTAGTGCCAACATACAGTTTATTTTTAATGGTGTTTTGATAGATTAATGCCAATTAACGTTAACGTTTTATTTACAAGTATTGATTGATTGATTAATTGATTGATTGATTGAGTGATGGGTTATTTTGTTTGCTTTTAGGTGTCGTCATGTGCCATTAACGTAATGAACAGACAGTGAACAAGCATGCATTATGCTTTAAAGTACTCTGTGCTCTTGTGCAATGTTAATAACTTACAATAAGAAAAAGTTTTATTATAACACATGGCGTTAGTACCAAATACAACAAGTGAGCAAGTTGGTTTACCACGTGGGTTAAATTTAAAATCAGAACATGATCGATGGTTAACATTTGAATCCTGGCCTGTAGGCTTTTTGTCGACGCATGAACTTGCAAAAGCCGTTTTTTTTTACTTGAACCGAGAAGATGTGGTGCGCTGTGTGTTTTGTCGTATTGAACTTTCACACTGGGAAGAAGGGGATGATCCCTTTAGAGACCATTTGCGATGGTCTCCTCACTGTCCTTACATGCTTGGAAAGCAAGTGGGTAACCTACCCGTGCATTCATTTTACCGAACCACAAGGCCTTTGGCCGCTACTTACGTTGCTGAATCACAAATAAATAATAATAATGATGTATTACCAGTCAAAGGTAGTGTCGATATATGTGGTCCATATGCCATAGACTGTGTTGAATTGGCGTGTGCTTTTGAAAAATTGGGAGTTTGCAAGACTAAAGCACTAGCACACCCAGAGTACAGCTCTGTTGAAAAACGTTTCGAATCTTATAAAAATGTTTGGCCATTAATATTAAAACACCTTACCAAACAGCTAAGTGAAGCTGGATTTTTTTATACTGGTGAAGGGGATAAAACAATATGTTTTTATTGCGGATTTGCTTTAAAGGATTGGCAAATGACTGATGACCCTTTAGTGCAACACGCTCGTTGGTTACCAAACTGTAAATACATGGTGTTGCTTAAAGGTCAGGAATTTGTGAACACTATTCGTAAAGAAAAAATGATTGCAGCACAAGACATAAAAGTGCCTTTAGAGTTAGAGCACACGGAGCAAATACATAAGGCTGAAAGAAAAGACTTGTGTTACGAACAGATACAAAAGTGTGACCAACAATTATGTAAAATTTGTTATCAAGATGAACTAGGTGTTGTAATTTTACCCTGTGGACACATGATAGCCTGTGTCAAGTGTGCATTAGAACTTAACACTTGTGCTATATGCAGAAAAGTAGTATCTGCTACAGTTAGGGCATTTCTTGCATAACTAGTATAATTTATTCGCCATGCATAGTGCAAAATCCCTAATTGCACAATATTATTAAAGCTGTTTTAGAGTGTAATAGATATGCTTTTGTTTTGTTTATAGACTACTACAATGAATGTTTTGAATGCTGTGGGACAATCATGTGGCTTAGAGACAAAGAAGCTCAGCGAATTGCCAACGCATATTCCATTCCGCATTATCAAGATTCGGAAATTGAAAACAGCATATGGTGATCGTGTACTTTGTGTATGTGAAAACTTTGAGACATTTCTGCCTATACGGTTTAATGATATGTCGCAAAGTGTTTTTGATGAAGTCAATAATGCTATGCAACCTGTACACTTAATTTATGAAGGTTTTAAAAACAATAGGTGCATGATTCGTTTTAATTAAATAAAAAAAGTCAAATAATAATGGAAGATATAAGTCATGACAATGGACTGAAAGAAAAAATATGTGTATAGAATAATAATGTCTTAGTGTTTAGTATTGTCTTAAAAATATTATCATGAAACCAAAAAAAATGTACATAAAGTTTGTAAATAAATGAAAATAATGGTACAATGTTGTTTTATTTTCTATAGAAGTCAGAATATTTAACATTGCAGAGTATACATGATTACGACAATAAAAAGCACACTTAATACAAGTCTTTGCCTTTACGATAGTGTGTTATAGTTTTAAAAACAAAGCTTGTTGTAGATCTTTTTTCTTCCACGGTAAACAATAGGCATGAAAACGTTATTGTCCTGTTTTGGATCATCATCACTATCATAATCATAAGCTGCATGATCTATATCATTATTATTATAATCACTATAATTATCCTCAACATTACTAAAACCAGTTAAATATTCCTGGTCCTCTTCCTGTTCCTCTTCCACTTCCTCTACAGTGTCCTCATGTAGCGTCTGCGTGGCTTTTGATAATGTTAAGGGTTTTTTGAACATTGAATTATTTTCAATAGTAGTATTGTTTTGTAGCACTTGCTTTTTAACATTTTCATGATTTTCTGTTGACAGAAACAGTGTTTCATGCAGTACACTACATTGATGATCACTGACACTTAAAACCACACTATTTTTGCTTTTTAGCTCACTGCGACATTGCTTTGAACGTTGTTTTGTACAACGCCAAATAACAGTTCCATTTTTATTGGTTCGTTTCACAGTATATGAATATCCTTTATAGAATGCATGAGGCTTACCATACCTAGTCACAGATACTTCCATATCAACTGTCAAGCTTAGACTAAGCTCTAGTAAAGACAACTTGGTAATAAGAACAATAGATTAATGTGCGAGCATATATGGGTGCAAATGTGGGAGCAAAAAAAAGTGGGAGCAAAAAGTGGGAGCAAGAATTGGGAGCAAAAAAGTGGGAGCAAAAATTGGGAGCAAAAAGTGGGAGCAAAAAGTGGGAGCAAAAATTGGGAGCAAAAAAGAGGGAGCAAAAGTGAGTGTAAAAGTGAGTGCAAACGTGGGTTCAAAAGTGAGTGCAAAAGTGAATGTAAAAGTCGGTGCAAAAGTGGGTGCAAGAGTGGGTGCAAAAGTGGGTGAAAAAGTGGGTGCAAAAGTGGGTGCAAAAGTGAGTGCAAAAGGGGGTGCAAAAGTGAATGAAAAAGTGGGTGCAAAAGTGGGAGCAAAAAGTGGGATCTGAAGAAAGTAGGAGCAATTATGAGAGTAAATGTGAAAGGAAAAGTGGGAGCAGGTATGGGAGCAAATGTGAAAGCAAAAGTGGGAGAAAAAAGTGAGAGCAAAAAGTGGGAGCAAAAGTGGGAGCAAATATGAGAGCAAAAAAATGTGGGAGCAAAAAGTGGGAGCAAAACGTGTAAGCAGAAGTGGGAGCAAAAAAGTGGGAGCAAAAATTGGGAGCAAAAAGTGGGAGCAAAAAGTGGGAGCAAAAATTGGGAGCAAAAAGTGGGAGCAAAAGTGAGTGTAAAAGTGAGTGCAAACGTGGGTTCAAAAGTGAGTGCAAAAGTGAATGTAAAAGTCGGTGCAAAAGTGGGTGCAAGAGTGGGTGCAAAAGTGGGTGAAAAAGTGGGTGCAAAAGTGGGTGCAAAAGTGGGTGCAAAAGTGAGTGCAAAAGTGGGTGCAAAAGCGAATGCAAAAGTGGGTGCAAAAGTGGGAGCAAAAAGTGGGAGCAAAAAGTGGGATCTGAAGAAAGTAGGAGCAATTATGAGAGTAAATGTGAAAGGAAAAGTGGGAGCAAGTATGGGAGCAAATGTGAAAGCAAAAGTGGGAGCAAAAAGTGAGAGAAAAAAGTGAGAGCAAAAAGTGGGAGCAAATATGAGAGCAAAAAAAAGTAGGAGCAAGTATGGGAGCAAATGTGAAAGCAAAAGGGGGAGAAAAAAGTGAGAGAAAAAAGTGGGACCAAAAAGTGTAAGCAAAAGTGGGAGCAAATAAGAGAGCAAAAAAATGTGGGAGCAAAAAGTGGGAGCTAAACGTGTAAGCAGAAGTGGGAGCAAACAAGTCTGAGCAAATATGGGAGCAGAAAGTGGGAGCAAATGTGAAAGCAAAAGTGGGAGCAAAAAGAGCGAGCAAAAGTGAGTGCACAAAGGGGGAGCAAAATGTGTGAGTAAAAAGTGGGGTCAAATGTAGTGTTTTATTAAAACAATCCCCCCTAACCTAACCTAACCTAACTTTACTCAACCTAATTTCACCTAACCTAACTTCACCTAACCTAACCTTCCAACTCTCAGATCAAAAATTAAATTCTGGTCATAGTCGCGTTGGAATCCAAAACCTCTGGGATAACACCCAAGTATACTAGCCACTACACCGCGAAATGGGCAAATTATCATGCAACACAACACAAAAATAAAAAGTTTTCTGTAGTGTAACTCATTGGCTGACAATCATAGTTGAGAATTCAAACCCAAGACCTCAGGACTTTAGTTTTGAACATTATCAGAAATATTATTCCATTTACATTTTGCTGTTGCTTATAGTTATAAGAGTTGGCATTAATATGGGAGCAAAAGTGAAAGCAAAAAGTGGGTGCAAGCATGGCTGGTTGTAGAGACTTTCATATCAACTAATACACATAAATTAAATTTTAGTAAAGTGACTTGGCTAATAATAATAATAATAATATTAACAGTTTAAAAAAAATTCAACGGGATTGATATTTTTCAGGGTGTAATTTCCAAAGTACTGTCAAGAATAATAATTACATGAACAGATTCCAAGAACTCTAGAGTGCTTTTAAGGTTAATGATTGGCTAGGAGTGAGATAGAGCTAGCTAACCTAAGTTAACCTCAGCTCAGTAAACCTAACCTTGTCACATGGCATGTTCTACAAGTATAGACTTGCTTTGAGACTGGCTATGACGTCACAGATGAATGGCGGTGGGAGGCTGGCAAAAAGGACAATGTTTTTGGATAATAAAAAGTCGTGTCCAGCCTCCCACCACCATTCATCTGTGACGTCATAGCCAGTCTCAAAGCAAGTCTATACTTGTAGAACATGCCATGTGACAAGGTTAGGTTTACTGAGCTGAGGTTAACTTAGGTTAACCTAGCCAATCATTAACCTTAAAAGCACTCTAGAGTTCTTGGAATCTGTTCATGTAATTATTATTCTTGACAGTACTTTGGAAATTACACCCTGAAAAATATCAATCCCCTTGAATTTTTTTTAAACTGTTAATATTATTATTATTATTATTAGCCAAGTCACTTTACTAAAATTTAATTTATGTGTATTAGTTGATATGAAAGTCTCTACAACCAGCCATGCTTGCACCCACTTTTTGCTTTCACTTTTGCTCCCATATTAATGCCAACTCTTATAACTATAAGCAACAGCAAAATGTAAATGGAATAATATTTCTGATAATGTTCAAAACTAAAGTCCTGAGGTCTTGGGTTTGAATTCTCAACTATGATTGTCAGCCAATGAGTTACACTACAGAAAACTTTTTATTTTTGTGTTGTGTTGCATGATAATTTGCCCATTTCGCGGTGTAGTGGCTAGTATACTTGGGTGTTATCCCAGAGGTTTTGGATTCCAACGCGACTATGACCAGAATTTAATTTTTGATCTGAGAGTTGGAAGGTTAGGTTAGGTGAAGTTAGGTTAGGTGAAATTAGGTTGAGTAAAGTTAGGTTAGGTTAGGTTAGGGGGGATTGTTTTAATAAAACACTACATTTGACCCCACTTTTTACTCACACATTTTGCTCCCCCTTTGTGCACTCACTTTTGCTCGCTCTTTTTGCTCCCACTTTTGCTTTCACATTTGCTCCCACTTTCTGCTCCCATATTTGCTCAGACTTGTTTGCTCCCACTTCTGCTTACACGTTTAGCTCCCACTTTTTGCTCCCACATTTTTTTGCTCTCTTATTTGCTCCCACTTTTGCTTACACTTTTTGGTCCCACTTTTTTCTCTCACTTTTTTCTCCCCCTTTTGCTTTCACATTTGCTCCCATACTTGCTCCTACTTTTTTTGCTCTCATATTTGCTCCCACTTTTTGCTCTCACTTTTTTCTCTCACTTTTTGCTCCCACTTTTGCTTTCACATTTGCTCCCATACTTGCTCCCACTTTTCCTTTCACATTTACTCTCATAATTGCTCCTACTTTCTTCAGATCCCACTTTTTGCTCCCACTTTTTGCTCCCACTTTTGCACCCACTTTTGCATTCACTTTTGCACCCACTTTTGCACTCACTTTTGCACCCACTTTTGCACCCACTTTTTCACCCACTTTTGCACCCACTCTTGCACCCACTTTTGCACCGACTTTTACATTAATTTTTGCACTCACTTTTGAACCCACGTTTGCACTCACTTTTACACTCACTTTTGCTCCCACTTTTTGCTCCCAATTTTTGCTCCCACTTTTTGCTCCCACTTTTTGCTCCCAATTTTTGCTCCCACTTTTTTGCTCCCACTTCTGCTTACACGTTTTGCTCCCACTTTTTGCTCCCACATTTTTTTGCTCTCATATTTGCTCCCACTTTTGCTCCCACTTTTTGCTCTCACTTTTTTCTCTCACTTTTTGCTCCCACTTTTGCTTTCACATTTGCTCCCATACTTGCTCCCACTTTTCCTTTCACATTTACTCTCATAATTGCTCCTACTTTCTTCAGATCCCACTTTTTGCTCCCACTTTTGCACCCACTTTTGCATTCACTTTTGCACCCACTTTTGCACTCACTTTTGCACCCACTTTTGCACCCACTTTTTCACCCACTTTTGCACCCACTTTTGCACCCACTCTTGCACCCACTTTTGCACCGACTTTTACATTCACTTTTGCACTCACTTTTGAACCCACGTTTGCACTCACTTTTACACTCACTTTTGCTCCCACTTTTGCTCCCTCTTTTTTGCTCCCAATTTTTGCTCCCACTTTTTGCTCCCACTTTTTGCTCCCAATTTTTGCTCCCACTTTTTTGCTCCCAATTCTTGCTCCCACTTTTTGCTCCCACATTTGCACCCATATATGCTCGCACATTAATCTATTGTTCTTATTACCAAGTTGTCTTTACTAGAGCTTAGTCTAAGCTTGACAGTTGATATGGAAGTATCTGTGACTAGGTATGGTAAGCCTCATGCATTCTATAAAGGATATTCATATACTGTGAAACGAACCAATAAAAATGGAACTGTTATTTGGCGTTGTACAAAACAACGTTCAAAGCAATGTCGCAGTGAGCTAAAAAGCAAAAATAGTGTGGTTTTAAGTGTCAGTGATCATCAATGTAGTGTACTGCATGAAACACTGTTTCTGTCAACAGAAAATCATGAAAATGTTAAAAAGCAAGTGCTACAAAACAATACTACTATTGAAAATAATTCAATGTTCAAAAAACCCTTAACATTATCAAAAGCCACGCAGACTCTACATGAGGACACTGTAGAGGAAGAGGAAGAGGAACAGGAAGAGGACCAGGAATATTTAACTGGTTTTAGTAATGTTGAGGATAATTATAGTGATTATAATAATAATGATAAGGATCATGCAGCTTATGATTATGATAGTGATGATGATCCAAAACAGGACAATAACGTTTTCATGCCTATTGTTTACCGTGGAAGAAAAAAGATCTACAACAAGCTTTGTTTTTAAAACTATAACACACTATCGTAAAGGCAAAGACTTGTATTAAGTGTGCTTTTTATTGTCATAATCATGTATACTCTGCAATGTTAAATATTCTGACTTCTATAGAAAATAAAACAACATTGTACCATTATTTTCATTTATTTACAAACTTTATGTACATTTTTTTTTGGTTTCATGATAATATTTTTAAGACAATACTAAACACTAAGACATTATTATTCTATACACATATTTTTTCTTTCAGTCCATTGTCATGACTTATATCTTCCATTATTATTTGACTTTTTTTATTTAATTAAAACGAATCATGCACCTATTGTTTTTAAAACCTTCATAAATTAAGTGTACAGGTTGCATAGCATTATTGACTTCATCAAAAACACTTTGCGACATATCATTAAACCGTATAGGCAGAAATGTCTCAAAGTTTTCACATACACAAAGTACACGATCACCATATGCTGTTTTCAATTTCCGAATCTTGATAATGCGGAATGGAATATGCGTTGGCAATTCGCTGAGCTTCTTTGTCTCTAAGCCACATGATTGTCCCACAGCATTCAAAACATTCATTGTAGTAGTCTATAAACAAAACAAAAGCATATCTATTACACTCTAAAACAGCTTTAATAATATTGTGCAATTAGGGATTTTGCACTATGCATGGCGAATAAATTATACTAGTTATGCAAGAAATGCCCTAACTGTAGCAGATACTACTTTTCTGCATATAGCACAAGTGTTAAGTTCTAATGCACACTTGACACAGGCTATCATGTGTCCACAGGGTAAAAATACAACACCTAGTTCATCTTGATAACAAATTTTACATAATTGTTGGTCACACTTTTGTATCTGTTCGTAACACAAGTCTTTTCTTTCAGCCTTATGTATTTGCTCCGTGTGCTCTAACTCTAAAGGCACTTTTATGTCTTGTGCTGCAATCATTTTTTCTTTACGAATAGTGTTCACAAATTCCTGACCTTTAAGCAACACCATGTATTTACAGTTTGGTAACCAACGAGCGTGTTGCACTAAAGGGTCATCAGTCATTTGCCAATCCTTTAAAGCAAATCCGCAATAAAAACATATTGTTTTATCCCCTTCACCAGTATAAAAAATCCAGCTTCACTTAGCTGTTTGGTAAGGTGTTTTAATATTAATGGCCAAACATTTTTATAAGATTCGAAACGTTTTTCAACAGAGCTGTACTCTGGGTGTGCTAGTGCTTTAGTCTTGCAAATTCCCAATTTTTCAAAAGCACACGCCAATTCAACACTGTCTATGGCATATGGACCACATATATCGACACTACCTTTGACTGGTAATACATCATTATTATTATTTATTTGTGATTCAGCAACGTAAGTAGCGGCCAAAGGCCTTGTGGTTCGGTAAAATGAATGCACGGGTAGGTTACCCACTTGCTTTCCAAGCATGTAAGGACAGTGAGGAGACCATCGCAAATGGTCTCTAAAGGGATCATCCCCTTCTTCCCAGTGTGAAAGTTCAATACGACAAAACACACAGCGCACCACATCTTCTCGGTTCAAGTAAAAAAAAACGGCTTTTGCAAGTTCATGCGTCGACAAAAAGCCTACAGGCCAGGATTCAAATGTTAACCATCGATCATGTTCTGATTTTAAATTTAACCCACGTGGTAAACCAACTTGCTCACTTGTTGTATTTGGTACTAACGCCATGTGTTATAATAAAACTTTTTCTTATTGTAAGTTATTAACATTGCACAAGAGCACAGAGTACTTTAAAGCATAATGCATGCTTGTTCACTGTCTGTTCATTACGTTAATGGCACATGACGACACCTAAAAGCAAACAAAATAACCCATCACTCAATCAATCAATCAATCAATCAATCAATCAATACTTGTAAATAAAACGTTAACGTTAATTGGCATTAATCTATCAAAACACCATTAAAAATAAACTGTATGTTGGCACTAACAGTAACCCATGTACTTATTTTATTTTTTATAAAGCTACAGTCATTTACATTCCCCCACCCTCCCTTTAACCAATATATAAACAAAAATGAATGTCATGTCATTTTGTTCACATTATCATGTTCAAACCTGTGGATATTCGTTGAGTCCATAGGGAACCACCCATAAATTAAATTTATTATTTTTATTTTTAGAAAATCCAACATGGCCTTGTACTTTTCCCAGTCAACAACAACAACATAGCCATTAATCAAGAAAGCAATCATTGTCCCAGTCATGTACAGGTAATGAATTTTTTTTTGTCTACGAGTTTTCAGTAGTGGTAAAATGGAATAGCATTTTTAAGTTGGACTTACCTGAGTTTTAAACAGTTCACTCTTTGGCAGTGGTTTCGCTTTAGTGCGTTTCGGGTTTTTTTCAGCGACTGCTACGTCGGTAAGACTATTCTTTCCAAGTTTCTAAAAATAAATAAAATAAACCGCTATAAATACCTAAATTCAAGTTAATACATACATTTCATAAAATAAAACATAAAACAAAAAAAAATGAAACAAGTTAGTTTAAAAAAATCATCTCACCTTTACTTGCAGTGACTTGTTGCTCTTCCCTTCTAGTGGGCTCAAAAGTGCAATGGTTTCTTCTCCCTCAGACATGTAAGGTATGCCGGTTATCTGCAAACAAATAAATAAAATCATTAATTACCTAAACAATAAATAATTGCTTGTAAATATATATATTAATCAATAAATGTATAAATGAATAAATATATAAATAAATACCTACCCCACAACAAGGTTAAGTATTTTCCACCAACACCAAAACTGTTAAACAAGACCAGGGGTTTCATGCAACGCAGTGTGTTCAAAGGTAGTCCACCCAAGTGAGAGTGGAAATGATAACGACATGTCTTTATATATGCTACGTTGCATGTATATTCTTTTTTTCCCACGCTTTGACCATTCTGTTATCAGGCACGTGGACAGCTAACGTCCCAGGCGAACACCTGTGGCGAATCAAATTTCACATGAACTTGCATTTTGTCACGTACGAAGCAAAACAGGATGTGACTTGTTAACAGTTATCGCGCACGTGGACAGATAACGTCCAAGGTGAACACCTGTGGAAGATCAAATTTCACATGGACTTGCATTTTGTCACGTACGAAGCAAGACAGGATGTCACTGGTTTAGCCTACATCTGGTTTCACACAAGTTCACATGCATTTCGCACTTCCCTGCCACCACAATGGTCAGATTATTTCACCTTCAAGCGTCACCTGTTGTCAAGTCAGATCGGAGCCTTCCAATAAGCTCAAATGACATTCACCTCCTGCTCGTTTGCAAGTGTGTTTTCTGTACTCGCTTCGACCAACATAGAACCAAGTTCTCATCACCGTTTACACGTTAAAGGTAAAAGGTGTGAAAAAATGTACCCTCGCTCTGTCATAAACCGACCCGTCGAAATAGCGATTGATCTATTGAACACAGCCACCATGGTCAGCGACAGGTTCGTTGAAACACACACCCAGCCGTATCGTCTCTCTCAACCACCACGCTTCATGGACATTATAAACAGGTAAAGAAAAAAAACAGTTTTTTTTTCAACTTGTATGGCGTTAGGCCCTTTGTGATTTTTTTTTTTGGAAAAACTATCTACCACACTCGAAAGGGGGCTTTAGCCCGAGTCCTTGGACACCTCGTACATGTCTCTAGCGTTATTGGTTCGTGAAATATCGGCAAAAATCCCAAAAAACACGTGTTTACCCCAAAATCGAGTTTCCAAAATTTAAAAAAAAATTCCAACGAGTGGTCCATAGCAAAGAGGACGTCTTCCAGAATCCTTGGACCCATCGTACATGCCTCTAGCGTTATTGGTTCGTGAGATATCGGCAAAATCACAAAAAACACGTGTTTACCCCAAAATCGAGTTTCCAAAATTTTTTAAAAATTATAACGAGTGGTCCATAGCAAAGAGGACGTTAACCCGAGTCCTTGGACACCTCGTTCATGCCTCTAGCATGATTGGTTCGCGAGATATTAAAAGCGGATGACCTTTTAGTTTTGGTCTTTTAATTAAATAAAGAGCCTATAGGAAAGTAGGGGGCATCACTACGAGTGCTAGGACACCCTGTATGTTGACATCCCATGATTGGTTAGCGAGATATCAGCTTCGGGGCAAATACGAGGAGGGTTCAATAAGTTAGTAGACAGCTCCCCCCTTACCTCACTACTTACAAAACACAAATTTTTGCTCTAGCGACTTGACATTTATTTTGGGGGTAGAGGGCATAGGGACCTTTCATTTATGTCAAATAAACGTTTTTGTAGAGTTCCTAGTTTCCATAATATAGGATTTTCAAAATTCGAGTGTTTTCAAAAAAAACATAAAAGTAAAAAAGTTTCATTATAGAAAATAAAGGGCATAAAGACCATTCGTTTGAGCCATGGCACAACGTTCTATCATGTTTAGTTTTCAAACTATCACCTAGTTTCGAAAACAAAAATTTTCAAAAAAAATTTGAAAAATATAATACATGGTCAATAGGAAAGAGGACGTCAGCTAGAGTTCAACGACACCTCATATGTCAACATCCGACCATGGGTTCGCGAGATATCAACAAATATTACATGGCTGAGGCTTAGTAGTAACGACATGTATGTTCTGAAGTGGGGCAGAATCGGCATTACTCCACTACTATTCGTCACCTGGTACTAATGACCATTATCATATCTCTGATCTGCGTGTTTCAGTGGACGCTCTCTTTCACTCCAAACATCTGTCTTAGTCCCAGGTATGTGTCATAATAATATCAACTAGGGCAACTCATAGCATCTAGAGTCCCGTTGAATCTGCCTACCTCATGCTCCTGTAAACGCGTGTGTCAACCACAAATACATAAAACACATCTCAAAAATCCTCACAGGGATCTCAAGACCCAGAATATTTCAGTTCAGCCCTCCCGCAGGATGAGACTGTCAAAACGGTATGCGACAATACCTTTGACCTCCAGCTAGCATACAAAACACACACAGATATGACACCACATCACCTGGATTTGACACAAAAAGTATCTACACATAAATTCACGCCAGATCAATGCTCCCTAATTTGTGTTCAAGACACATATCTAGTTATAAAAGGATGAAATTAACTGACGATAAAGCGAATGGCTTTTCGTATAAAATTGCAACAGAACGAATTATCAATTCACACAGACTGATTGACTATAAATTCACTATCAGAATATCATTTCCCCCAAATTTGAAATTACGTTAGAATAATTCAAGAACCTCTTCTTGTCGTAACCCTAGCTTCCAAATCATGTAGACTAACTCCGCCGTACGCTGGCAGTCATGCGCTTCAGAGCAACATGATAGCCACGTACACTTGAATCAAACAAATTACAGAGTAACCAAAATGTATTTTTTTTTCAACATTTTGAGGGTGGGGAACAGCTCCAAATCTAACTTCTGCAAAATTAGGCTTACCAGCATGCGAAACCACTCATTATATTTGTAACACTCTGCAAATTATGATTTTGATATTTGGCAGCAAATTTGATCGTGCAATTCTTCGCAAATTCACTCCCGCCAAGTAATTGGTCTAGTTTTTGGGACGCTAAGTTCCCGCGAAGTCTGGCGTCTTCTTCTCTGATTTGCTGTTCATAATTCATATCTAGCGGTTTTTCTGCATGGCTCCTCCTGTAGGCGTGGCTAAATTATCATTCCCTCTCAACTTTTCTCACAGTCTTTCCTTTTCCGACGCTATGGGAAAATGAAATAACTTAAACATGCGTCAACGGCTTGCTGACGCGTCCTGGGTTATTGACCTCGCTCCTGACGGTAACCCCATGCTTTCCAGAAGGCAGCAATAAATAGTTTGGCAGCTCAACTCTATTGTCCAGAGGAATGTCGCATCCGTGCTCCAGTCACCAGCATCTACCTAAGATTGCGAAATAAGTGTCTGGTCTGCCTTCTCAGTGCCAGTATCTTTAGTACTGAATGAGTAAATTCAGAAACATTAATATGCTCGAATATTAAGGGTTCAAAACAAACGTTGAAAGTGGCATAACTACAAAGCGAGTTGTCCCACTGAGTTGTCAAATGTACACGTTTACTGGGATAACGTGACATCACAACTAGTCGTCCAGAAGGTCGTATCAGCTTTTTTATAATTCTGAATCCAAAGTATCGGTCATAATAATAAATTATAATTCATGTTTAGAAAGTTCATCTATTGTTTATTTCGCTCGATTTCTTACGTTGGTTTAGGTTAATTATGCTTCATGTTTTTTATGTTTATATTCAATATTAATACCTCATAGTGTGATTGATTTCACCTAATCACCATAGTGACACTAAGTATCAACAGCAGACACACTGAAGTGGCGTTGTCTGTTTCAGAACACAACACAAGCTTTCCCCACAGAATTGTCTTCGCTCTCAAGAAAGAAAGAAAGAAAGAAAGAAAGAAAGAGAGACATTTCTAAGTCTAGCCGTTTTTTGAGCTCTCTCTTCTTTTCTCGATGAGAATGGTTTGCTGAGAGTAGGTGGGAGGCTTTCTAACTCCACACTCTCTGAGGAGAAAAAACATCCCGTCATCCTGCCTTCTAAACATCACGTTTCTTCCTTAATCATACCTGAATTTCACTCTTGAAATCTGCACGTTCATACTCGCTCGTTGCTCTGTCTACTGCGGGAAAGGTACTGGAATATAATTTGCGTTCACGATGTTTCTTCAGTCATCCATAAATGTATTCCCTGCTTTAAAGTGAAACCCAACATTAGCACTCGGATTATGAGCGATTTGCCGTCGATCCCCTCTTCTCCCAGTCGACCTTTCGCTTTGAATAGTGTTGACTATATGGGCCCCTTCCAATATCAGCAAAATTTCCCTGAAGCTAAAAGGAAACTACTTGGGAAACTCTACGTATCTCTTTTGGTTTGTATGGTTACCGGCGCTATTCACCTAGTGCTAATAACTAACGCCTCTACTTCGTACTTCCTGTCAGCTCTTTCTCGCTTTACTGCTTGGCGTAGTTCCCTCAGAGATGTTTTCAGATACTTCCTCCATCTTTCAAGATGCAGCTTCATTATGCAAGAAAGCTCTCATTTCTCCACCCGCTATAGAACAAATGTCCAACTTTTCCTATGCTAAAGGCTTCAAATGGCGATTCCTACCCTCTTACGCTCTCAATCATGGACGTAGATGGGAATCCTGCGTCAAGCCTACAAAAAGACATCTAAAAGAGATTTTAGGTAATCGCATCTTAACCTACGAAGAATTTTACTCTCTATCTGTGCTGATCGTAGGTGTTGTTAATTATCGCCCCCTAACTCCACTTTATATTGACCCCGATCACTTGCTTCCTTTAACACTTAGTTATTTCTTGGTTGGTTGTTCTCTGTCAGCCCCTCCTCCCTTGCTCGATTCTCGTAGGGATGTGAGTCTGCCTATACTCTGACCTAAAATTGAAGCTTTACGTAATTGTTTCTGGAAACGATGGAAGTTGGAGTATCTGACTTTGCTTCAGAGGATACAGAAGTGGTTCCTCTCTAAACCCAACATTAATATGTTAGATCTACTAGATTTACGCGAGGCTTCTCCTCCACTTGTGTGGATCTCGGGCAGATTAACCGAGTGTTATCCTGGTCGTGATGGAAAAACTCAAGTTGTGAACGTTTCCACTGCTAGTAATTATATTGATAGACCAATATCAGTGATTTAACCATTAGCCCCCGAGTCATGATTTTGTTCATTCTCTTCTATGTTGCTGTCCCCGTCCCCAGTTTGGTATATTCTCCTTAATGTACGGATCAAGTTGGTTTTCAATAGACAGCACTACATTTTTAGGATTCCCCTTCCTTTCATGTTTTTCTACTTCCCTTCTTTCTGAACACCAACAGCGAGTTTCCTTGTATTCCTGCTAACTCTCTGTGCATTTCATTATTCACGTCTTAGTCTGATCACAAGAACATTAATTATGTTCACCTCTATTATTCATGTTTGCCAAGTATCTTCTTGCCGTGACACCTTGAGGTGCATCTCAGCACTTATTCCTGTACTAGCACTCGAATTATGATCTAAGTGACCTCATTACTTCTAAAGATTGAAGTTCTCAACCACCACCACACAGGTCTCTGCAGACAAATCTTCGTTTCAGCATCAAAGCTTGAAGACAGAAGAAATGTCATTGCCTTTATTTATTTATTTATTTATTTATTTATTTATTTTTGCAATGTTGCTCATATATGACTCCCATCTTCGCCCTCTTTCAGCCCCCCCCTCCTCTTCTGCTCATAGCTCACTCACAGCCCTGAACTCACATTGAAGGTATGTTAGCTCTTTGGAAGCACTTTGATTTGATTTGATTTGATTTGATTTGATTTGATTTGATTTGATTTGATTTGATTTGATTTGATTTGATTTGATTTGATTTGATTTGATTTGATTTGATTTGATTTGATTTGATTTGATTTACCCGGCAATTTATTTTTATAGAATCCTGAATTTGGGACATGGAAGAAGATTTTTGGTATTATTTGGAATTATTTAATGTATTTCTGGAGTTTTCCCTGTTATAAACCCCAGGTATAACCTCACAGATATGCGAAAGAAAATAATTAGTTACGCTACTGACTTAAGTCGTGCGGGATCGTACTTCCGTCAGCTACCCAAAAATCTCCTATGTCAAGTCTCGTATTAAGGGGACGTGAGTTTCGTATTGTGCGACATTGAGAACAAGGTTATTGAAATTGTGGATGCAGTGGAGCAGTGAGTTACTGCAAATGTGTATAATTGTCACCTGTACTACTGAAAATATCAATTGATCACTATTAAGTGTTATTCTACGTTATTTAGGACGATTATTGGGTCAAGCTTCAATGCATTTTGCGACCAAATGGCCGCAAGAGAACAGTGGAAAAATTTGTTAAGTATAAGCATCTACCTGTTAATATTGCTTATTACATAATATCTTCTATTGATGAACTGTAACAGTGAAATTCCGAATGTATTTGGGAAACTGATGATAGTGATGGTGATAGATCACATGGAGCTCTTCATGTGCTAATGTATGGCAATATCACTCAGTGATATTCATAACTTCTGTGGCCATGTTTAATATACATCCGCTCCTGTGTAAAACCAGTACCTGCAAAATTGATTATCTTCACGAATCTAAGTAAATTCTGTGATACGCGCATTCTAAAATGACGGCGATGCCAAATCGAACCCTAGTCCACTTGGTTCTGTATAATCCATTTATCCAAGGAGTTAACATGGATTAATTTAATATGACGTGGGAGAGTGGAGGATAATAGATGCCCGCAATCCTCAAAGAGATGACTTTCTGGAAAGCTACACAACTCCTTGCATTAACCCCAGGTGAGGTTCGAATGCCCACACATTATGAGAGCATGCAAGTTATTATTATTATTATTAATATTATTATTATTATTATTATTTATTAAATCGTTACAAATACACCCATTTAAAAAACTTCAGAATAACTGTACACATTTTATGAATTTCCTTACACTTCCTACTCATTGTTCAACCTTTAAATTTACAATTATATTGTTACAATATGATAAAGACAGGTCGAAATAGCATATCAAATTCATATAGAGCAGAAAGAGATATCACATATGCCACTAAAAGGTGCAACCTTGTGTGTGGCAAGCAAGTGAGACAACATTGTATAATTATTTTCTGTACAGATTGACACTTGGGTATAATAGTATAGAAGGCCTTACTCGCACATTCTTGAGGTAGGCAACTTAGTTTAATTTTAGTTATGGTATAAGCTGATTATTACATCGCATCAGTTTACATAAGTTTGAGGAAAGCCTTGTTTTAATATACATAATTTTGTAACGATCTTACGGTAAAATCAGAATCTGGCCAAGTTACGTTGTATGACAGTAAAGCATTAGGAAGCTGTGACATTATAAGAATGATATTATTGATCGGCATATGCTCGCCAAGGCCAGTTGAGGGACAGTTTGTTTTGTTTCTTGCACTGCGTGGTATATCGCCCCTACCCGTATACAATTTGGAAGGCAGTGGCCGACACTAGGATGAATCAAGCCAGCTGAGAATTTGTTTCTTATGAATACAACTGCTACAGGAGTGTAGGACTCATTTGTTTGTATGTTCTTGAGTTGAAACAGCAGACGACTGACTATGATATAATCTGAAAGAATGTGGAAGTTAGCGAAGTATAATTGGTTCGAGAGGGTTCATGAATATAAGCTTATTTTCCACTGCAATTAAAGTAAAGCATATCCATTGTGTATTAGACGGTATATAAGTTAAAAAAGCATTCAGCAAAGAGTAATTTATTGTATCTGGATTTATGTCACGAGTGAACAGCTGATTCACAACTGAATGAAATTTGAGTCCACGATTTGGGACTCCCGTGCAATTTAGCCGACCATACTATTATATTGTCTAGTAGTGAATACTACGAGGGGAGGATTTATTGCTCGTGTTTGAGCTGTGTGCGTTTTTAGGGATATTTTTACTAGCGACATTGAATGTTTTTGTCCGGTTGACTGAGGCCACAGGCTGACGAGCCAGTGCTTTTGTGGTACACTTTAGGGTGTATGTCATTTGAGTGAACGAAGTTTCACATGGTATTGATGGTGTTATTGGATATTCTTTTCCCACACTAATAATTACACTAGATGAGTTTACTGGTCTCTAAACTTCACAGATACACTTAGCAATAAAAATGAAATTAATTATAATAATTATAATTTGACAGGAGATTCCAAATTTAAACATGGAATAAATAAATTATTAGGTTGATCATTAATCATATGCTAAACATAGATTTCTTTCCTTGACCGATACTTAGAGATTGCTATCTTCGAACACTTTAGATACAGATTGTTGATTATTCCCTAATTTGAGACGACGGTCAGTTAACGACGTGATAATTGCAAACCATGGTCGTTAACTTGACACTCCAACGTGAGCCGTGACATTCCGACACAGCAGTTGCCAACCTAAATTTTTCCACCCTACACTTATGATCATTTATCGCAAACCGCGAGAATGTGTGCAGGCAGGGGTGCCATTTCCGCAAAAAAGGAGGGTATATTTCGTTTTTATTTATTTGTATTGTACCATTAGTTAGTGTTTTCCTTGTATCAATGAGGCGAAGAATGTGCATAGGCTTGGATTTTTTAAATTTTGGAATAAACGAGTCTCGTTTATTATTTGCATTTACAATTCAGATAGGAATAATTTAGAATTTTCATACAATTAAATGTTGGAGAAGACACCATCGTAGCCTATCTATTATTATTGTGGCACTGTTAAATGTAATAATAACCTTGCGTTGTAAACAAGTAAATATTTTCCCTTGCCGAGGATTCACGTACCGGTATGTTACTATAATTATTTGTTCAATCTCCGAAGTGAATTGGTAGGGAAATGTTACGTGTCACTCCCTCAGATTTTGTTTTGTTCGTTTCGATTCTCTTTGATAGAATATTGAGAGGTTTCAGTTAGATTTTAGATAGGAGAATATTGAATTCTTTGCCGGGCAGTTTACCTCGGATTAGCCGATTTTAACCTCTCTGGAGTAGGCTACGGGTCTGTCATTTTTATGTATAAATTCAGTGTGATTTTAGTGTAAGCCTGGCCTCTTTCTTTATGTTTGTGTGCGTTTGCATTCCTCTGCACTGGTGGAAGATAGATCTCTCATATCCCCCGACAACCCCGAGTGCTGTTTCTCGTGCAGAGCCAGCCCAAGAGTGCATTCCTTCCCCTAATATTTATATGTTGGTTGGAGGAGGGTCTCGGAAGGGCTGTTTAAGACCAATGGCTCCCCGAAACTCTTGTCTAGCGGGCACAGTACACTTTATTTTTGGAAACATGAAGTTAAACTTAGATGTCCTCACCCTCTTGTAATTATAATTATAAGTATTTCAGTATAAATAACCTTGTGGTATAATAAGCCACCTTTCAGGCCAAACATGAAACTGTTTGGACCCCTTATCTCTTTCATTTGTACTTGGTATTTACCGTACCAGCATTCGAGTAAATGGATTCCAAAGTAAGGCTCAGCATAGAGTTGTACATCATTTTTCTCTAATTTGGAGATTTATTGCATTGTATTTCCTATTCAGGGCCACTATGCCTTAGCTCCTAGTGCAATCAACTTTCAAGTGTTTTATTGTCTTGCCAATCATTGACAGGCATTTTGTGCAGATGACTAGCACTTTTTCTTCACACATATCTCAATGCCGTCTTTTCTGCCAGAACCTGTGGCAGCTTAACTACAACAAATACGTTATTCAGCTACAGTTTATTGTTGTAATTTTGGAGCAAATTATTGCTCTATTCTGTATTAGTGACTTGGCAACTTGAAGTGGCCACATTGGCCCCGTGCCCTGTTCTTATACTCTTTTAAACCATTTTAGACTTCAAAGTCTAACCTCTGGTAGTAGCGAAGCTATTCTTAATCACTTATTATTATTGGCAGCACTTATTGATGCTACTTGGAACTTCTTCGGTATTCATTGTTGTGCAGTAATAATAAAATTGTTTGTTAGCACACTTCGTTCAATTATTCAGTCATTTCTACGCACTATTTTCAAATTGTGTTTTGGAGTTTCAACTTGCTTTGCCAGCTCCCTACAAATACATTTTTCGCCTACTGTTTTGGTTGCTTCCTTTTCGCAAACCAGATTGTGATTTCTTCCTTATTAAATCATGCTATCACTAGTTTATTTCTTATAAGTGTTCTTGCCTCTTGCAAGTACCACAAAGATATTATTAACTTTTCATGTTCAGCCTTTTTAGTGTCAAGACTAGTATTCGTTACTCCCGACCTTAGGTTATTTAGACTTGATCTAGTCTAATTCTTTACGCTGCTACGTGCAGTATTTCTGATTGCTCTAAATGCAATTTGTTTGCTTGTTATTTGAATAAATCTTTGTTTGGGTTCGTCCCTCTTTTACCCGATCTTTTCCTTTCACTCCAAAACCCAATTCCACTTAGGTCATCTTCCCTCTGGCAGTGTCCATTCTTCGTCCTGTCGCCCCAGGTGGTATGTGTGACCGTGGCGAATTACAAGCTGAAGTTTTGTAAAAAAAAAAGGATGTTGTTATAATGATAATAATACTAAAATAATACAGGTTTACTGCATCCTTAAATTTTTGATTTTAATGTAACTGGGTTGTCGGGACTATGCCCTACCAATGATTGTTAAAGGAACACGTAAATCTACGGTCACGAGTATCTCGCCAACCAGTTCCGCTTGAATTTGTACAGCAAGTGATTGACTGAGATAGCTGGAAATCAGACAGCCTTCTAGATTCTGATTTAGCAGCCCAGCAAGTCCTTTTCGGAGTCAAATTGCTTTTCTGGAAAAATTCATGCCACGTCGAGAAAAACCTGCGAGTAGTGTTATATATCCAAGCAGAAAAACGCATAACATTAAGACACTCTGTGCATATCATATACCGGTACGCTGCAAGATTCATTGCACCTGACTATGTAAAATGGTACAGAAATGATACATCTTTCCTTGCAAATTATAAAATTGTTTAGATTTTATACATATCGCAGCTCTGCAAATGTTGTTGCTGTTCATTGCTAGCCATGCACAGTATAAAAGAAAACTAGAAGACCCGTGCTGCTCCACATAATTCGTTTCAGCAATCCTATAACACAACTTCACCTACGACATTTGCTGTTCACAGGCCCTTATGCTAATTACCAGCACGGACAGCTACCATCGCCTTTCATTCTAATAACATATGTAATTGATTTTGCCTCCAACACGTCATAGAAATTATCTTGTTGAGAGCACACACAACCTCTAATAACGAATGCTGAAAGAAAATCCCAGCCAGTGCTTGCATGTTGTAGCGGGGCAGGACATCTGGCTCCTGGACATACGCATGCTACAGGAAACTTTACTTGCTCATCCTCTCACTACGGCCAGCTCACAGCTTGGCCGGAAGAATGATCTTGATGAACGGAAAAATCAAGTAAGTTGGGTCTCATAGTAGTCAATGAACCTCGCCGTAGCACAATTACTGGTCTTAATATTTCAGTTTTAGTAAAAGGAGAAAATTTTCCAAATGATTTAAATACATAAGATCCATAAAGTATTAAAAATACTATTTTCATACATAGACTTTCCATAAATACTGTCCAATCTTTAGAGTGTGGCTGTACTTTCCCCCTTGTACTGTAAGTGCCTCCATATTCCTGTGTTCTAGCACCAGCTATGAGTCTCCGAGTGCAGCTGCAGTAGTGGGAAGTTCCGTGTGTTCGATTTTAAGATGGAAGGGACGATCATGAAAATCGCGTAGCTGTGGTCACGTTGCACAAAGTGTGCACATACCCAGGTGATATTTTCAAAATTCTACAGATACTCAAAATAAGCAAAAAGTTCGTGTACCGCATAGGCCTATCCAGCGCTTCCTCGAGACTGGAACAGTGAAAGACCGAGACAGAGTAGGAAGACCACGCACTGTACGGACTCAAGAATTGGTGAAAGCAGTGGTGGCTCGTGTGCGAAGATATCCGTGCGGAGACGGTCTGTGATTGCTTATGAGCTGAACATTTCCAAAATGTCTGATCTCGAACATTGTGTACTGACCTGGGACTTCGTGCATACAAACGTTGGAAAGGACACCTCTTCATAAATGCGCTGAAGGAACAGAGGCTCTTAAAATCAAAACGATTACTGTCGCGTTACGCAGTAAATGGTCACCGAACTTGCAAGAAGAGACATCCAAGTATTGAAAGTATAAAGTGCTCTCTTTTGAAGGCAGCAGCAGATTTTCCGATGGAATGGATGCGCACTTCAATTGATGAGCGGCCACGAAAAATTAAGGACTGTGTTCGTGCCAAAGGTGGTCATTTTGAATAATGACATGTGGTTTTGATTTGTAACACATCCATTTAACTAATATCATTAGGATATTAATACAGTATACCTCAAACCATTTAGTGTAGATTTATTGAAAACATTGTTACAGTATTTATGGTTAGGCTAGGTATATTCTATAGGCCTTTTACATTTAAACCTCTCAGTCTGTCTAGGAAGAATTCCACGGGATATATCATACGATTTCGGTACACGACCTACATTGGGATAAAGTATAGAGCAAGCATTTCAAACTCTAAACTCAATATTCAAACGTCGTAATTATTTTAGATGGTTAACATAATAATAAGATTTTTAAAAATCAATATGTTCTTACTATGTTACTATCATTATTCCCTGTCTTAAATCAAATCTTAAATCGTTTCTCAAGAAAACTCACACAAACACACCTCCAGCACGGGAATACGTGTCCTATGTTACATTATAAGGCCTATTTGCAATACGTGAATACAACACAAACGACTTGTGTTCATGGCACTGGTGTATCAAGAAAACGGTTCAATAGAACAACACTAAAATATGTTCCATTTCAGAAATAAACAAACGTATAATATACAGGGTGTAATTGATATGCATATACTCCTTTTAACTGGCGATAGAAGATGGTATCCTAAGCAAACATCTTCCAGAAATTTAGGCGTATCTTAGTTAGTGGAGGAGGAATTAAACCACAAAAATCGTCGGTCAATGTTTTGGAAAAGCAAATAGGCTGGGTTTCCCTCAGCAACACAGCTGATATCTCACCTTCGGTCTCCCTTCCAACGCTATGAAATGTTGACCAGAGTCTGAAGGTGAGTGACCTCATTGCTGTTTGCGAATGGCATTGAAATACACAAACTGAGCCTATGAACAATTCATTCACACCTTCGCGGGGAGTGGCTACATGTCTAGTGATGGTGGATCTGTTTAGGATTCAGCCAGCCTTATGGCCTATGACACACCTCATTGGTGCTCGATATAGTACAGGGATGGCCGTAACTAGGCTCACGAACCACATGTGGCTCTTGAGTCAATCTCGTGTGGCTCTTTGAAACCAAGCTGGGAGTAAATATATTACAGATTTTAAAACGTATATTCTCTAATATATCAGTACTAAACTCGAATTTAATTGTTGAAGAAATGCATTTATGACAACACTGGAAATGGAGCCTCTCTTGTGATATATTTGATGTCAAGAAGCTTGTTCAGAAAAGATAACGAGTTATTCTTTTAGCAAAGGAAAAGCCATGCCAATCACAACATTCTAAACGGGAGAGTCTAGGCGTACTGTTGGAAACTGCTTTACAGAGGAACACCGCACCAGTTGGAGCGAGCTGCGTGTCGTGGCGAGGCTTTGAGAAAGGGGTAGATAGACTAACCCGCATGACTTGGCGTGAGGTCAGAAAGTGGAGTGAGTAAGTCACGCGTGAAAGGAGCCACGAGACCAGTGGAACCATAAATCATGAAGGAAATTTAGATGGATAATGAAGCTGTTCATTGCTAGTTAGCAATTCATTCAGAAGAGATTTTATTGGCTTGAATGATGCAATAATTAAGACCAGAAATTATCTGCGTTTTAATTTTTGTATGAGAAAGATCAGAGAAGCAGAAATGGAATATATCTTTGAGGCCACAAAATTTTCGCGCTGTCTTGAAAAGGACGTTATCTGGAAAGTAATGGTGAGGAGAAGACAAACTGATTATTTTGTGTCGCTTGAACGGAACGGACGTATTAATCGGAGTGACCGGGGAGCGAAAGAAAGGCATTTCAGTTCCCCGGAAGTGAATGTAGGACTTGGGCGAAGTGAAGGCTCACGACAGCTCTTATATAATATGAGAACTTAGAGAATATTTCATAGTTGGAAGTGAAAAGTGGACAAAAAAACTGAGTTGACAAACATTCGAATATCTCAATTTTATTGAAGTGAAGTAAATAATTTGAACATTAAGAGAAACATTATAATATCGAGCTACGCAACTATTATTATCAAATATTGTTGCAATTAATTTGTATTATTGCAAGTCAGGCAGTTTCGAACACTATAGTCAGCGGAGTTATTCAAAAGTACGGCGGTGAATTGGAAGTTATTAAGGAATATTTCATAACAATGATTATTCCTAAATATTATTACGATGATTACAAACAGTGGAATTGGGAGAGATGCTTCAGAACTTTAATAAGGTAGAAGATCTGGCGTACTAAATACATTGAGAGAACGTAATATGCATGATGCTAAAGATATTTGAGGTTGACTAAAATGAAGCGGAGAAGACGATGGTGATGGTAAGCAATTTAGAAATTCATCAGATATAAAGATTACAATGACTTTTACGAGAAATACTACAATGAAGATCGACGATATTATTTCAAAACGAAGTTGTCAGGCGTTCCATTCTGAGAAAATGAAGGAAGGTTGGGGATTGGAATCGAACCAAGCGATGGATCCAGAACGAGGTGATGGTGTTCCAATAGGTGATACAGTCGAGGACAATCATGCTGTTCAACAAGAAGTTGTCAAGTGAATTCCAATGTACGAGAGAGGTGATCACGGACTAGAGAGGAAAGATAATGCTATTCCAGCATTGTTCATAATCAGCCGAGATCAAGAAGGGCCTGATCTAGACAGCTTAAGTCAACATCAGTTAGAAGGAATGAATGAACGCATTTTTTAATATAACTGTATTAACATTTTCGATATCTGGCTGTAGGATTGTTATTATTGATTATTTTGAGTACGTTAGATATTACTTCGAACTATATTTTAATTAAATTTCATTTTTGAATTGGAGTCTGTTTGTATTTTTGGATTGAAGTCGTATTTTCTTATTTTGGAGATTTAGGTAGATTTCATTAGAATGCTAACTATTGCAATGGGTACTGTACCCGAATTCCGCATAGCCACCATCTATTATCCGCTGAGATGGTAAGGATTGCAGAGACGTTGATACCCAGCTAGATAAATCGACACTTCCCTACTAGGTGAATAACTAGGTAACTCTCGGTGCATACCGGCCATACAATAGTACTACTAACTAGTTACATACAAGATCCTAATTATAAAAAATTGGTAGGACAAGAACGGTTAAAATTAGTCGAAGTGGTCGCCTGTATCTAACCAGTAGTACAATCATATGTAGATTATTAAATTAGAAGATTATCACTTCCCAAATAGTTTCTTTAAATGCAGCAGTTCTGATGTTTCTGACGAAATGATTAAATCATCCACGTCGCATCTGACATTAGCTTTTACTTCTTCACTTAGCTTGCTATCTAGTGCTCTTATTAAAGCAGTGATTGAGTTAACCAGACCGAATGGAACCCTTTGATGTACGTAGCTAGTCTGATTGAACAAGAATCCCGTGTAGCATTTACTGTCTTCAGTAATCTCGATTCGATAGAAGGAAGCTGTCAAATCAAATACCGAGAAGCAAGTCTTTCCATTAAACTTCCTAAGTAGTTCTCCTATTTTAGGCGGACTAAATGAGCAAATATAAGTTGGGTATGATTAATTCGGTCAAATTCTTTTAGCAATAAAATGTTGATGCCCCTGGAATCTAGGCAAACCCTTAAATTTCCATCTGCTTTCTTCAGTACAGTGTTTGTTTGAGTCTTCAGTCTTTTGACTGGTTTGATGCAGCTCTCCATGCCTCGCTGTCCTGAGCTAATCGTTTCATCTCTACATAGCTCCGACACCCTACATCGGAGGCAATCTGTTTAACATATTCTAACCTTGGTCTACCCCTACAGTTTTTGTCCTCGACCCTTCCTTCCACAACTAAGCTCGCTATTCCTGGGTGTCTTAGTATGTGTCCTACCAACCTATCTCTTCTCTTCATTAGCAGTCGCCAGAAACATATCTCCTCTCCCACTCGTCTTAATACCTCTTTGTTTGTAACCCTATCTACCCATCTGATCTTCATCATTCTCCTGTAACACCACATTTCAAATGCTTCAATTCTCCTCTTTTCTGCTGCACCAATAGTCCACGTTTCACTTCCATAGAGCGCCACGCTCCAGACAAAGGCATTCAAAAATGACTTCCTAATATCTAAATCTATATTCGATGTCAGCAGATTCCTTTTTTGTAGAAATGCTTTCTTTGCCTGAGCCAACCTACTTTTAATATCCTCCTCGCTTCGTCCATCACTGGTTATTCGGCTTCCTAAGTAACAGAAGTCTCCTACTTCCTTCAGATTTTCACCTGCCAATTTGATCTCCATAGAGGTTTCTGATTTATTTCGGCTGCATTCCAGTATTTTTGTTTTACATTTATTAATTTTCATCATGAATTCTTTCCGTAAGACGGAGTCCATACCATTTAAAAACTCATTCAAATCCTCATGCTTGTCGGCCAAGATGACGATGTCATCAGCAAATCTCAGAGTTGAAATTATTTCTCCTTGAATCTTCACTCCCACTTTAAATTTTTCTCTAATTTCCTTCATTGCTTGTTCAATGTAAAGATTGAAAAGTATGGGTGATAAGTTGCAGCCTTGCCTTACACCTTTCTGAATACCAGCTTCTCTCTCATGTCCTTCAACTCGAATGACTGCTGTCTGGTTTCTGTACAGATTGTATATCACCCTCCTATCCCTGTACTTTATTCCAATTGATTTCAAAATGTCAAACAATTTAGTCCAATCAACGTTATCAAAAGCCTTTTCTAAGTCTACAAAAGCCATGAACGTTCTCTTATCTTTCCTTATTCTACCTTCTGAAATCAGCCAAAGACTTAGTACAGCTTCCCTTGTTCCTACATTTCTCCTGAAACCAAACTGGTCTTCACCCAACTCCGTTTCTATCTGGCTTTCAATCCTCTTGTAAATTATTCTAGACAGGATCTTTGATGCATGAGTAATCAAGCTGATTGTACGGTAATCTTCACATCTGTCAGCTCCCACTTTCTTTGGTATAGGGATGATTACATTCTTCTTGAAATCAGGGGGTACCTCACCTGTCTCATAAATCCTACACACCAAGTGAAATAACCTGATCAGACCTTCATCTCCTATGCAGCGTAGCAACTCAATCGGTATATCATCTATGCCTGGTGCTTTGTTCCTGCTTAAGTCTTCCAAAGCTCTATCAAATTCTGATCTCAATATTAAATCTCCTTTCGCATCCTCATCAATTTCCTCCTCCCTTTCCATTACATGATTCTCAATCTCCTTTCCCTTATACAAACTCTCTATGTAAGCTTTCCATATCTCAACCTTTTCTTCCCTATCTGTTAGAGGCTTTCCATTTGTGTCCTTAATATTACAGCACTTAGTCTTCTTTTCCCCAAAAGTATTCTTAATCCTTCGATAAGCTGTGTCTACTTTTCCTAATTTCAGTCAATTTTCTATACCTGCACATTTCTCTTTCAACCATTCTTCTTTCGCTTCCTTGCACTTCATGTTAACCTCATTTCTCAGACGTCTGTATTCTGCTTTCCCCTTTTCATCTCTTAGATTCTTGTGTTTCCGCCTTTCATCCATCAATTCTAGTATATCCTGAGTGATCCACGGTTTTCTACCTATTCTTTCTTTCCTACCAATGTTTTCTTCTGCGGATTTTCTTATTTCATTCTTCAAAAGTGCCCATTCGTCTGCAATTGAAGTTTGTTTAGGGTTTTTCATTTGTCCTTCCTTTATACTCTTCTTGAATCTTTCGTTTACATCCTTCTCTTTCAGTCTGTCTATTGCCCACCTTTTTGGCTTTTGACTTTTCTTCAGTTTCTTCAACTTTAATCTGCATTTCATTACAACCAGATTGTGATCAGAGTTTATGTCAGCACCAGGATATGTTTTACAATCCAAAATCTGGTTTCGAAACCTCTGCTTGACCATAATGAAGTCGATTTGGTAACGCCCTGTATCTCCTGGTCCCATCCATGTGTATATTCTTCTATTGTGGTTATTGAATAAGGTGTTAGCTATGACCAATTCATGCTCGGTGCAGAATTCTACCAGCCTGCTTCCTCGATCATTCCTTTAAATAAGTGTGGCTTGTTTCCTTATTATTCCGTCATTTCCCATGCCTTTTATCAGTTCTTCCACCTCTGCTTGTTACTTCTCTGGGATTGGGTATAATTTATTATTGAACCCGAGGGGGTCATGCTGACAGGTATCGAAAGTAGGATCTCAGAGACTGTGATCTCAGAAGGAAGGTTCCACCAGGGAACGAACCCGAGATCTGTTGAGGGAGTTTCGTTGTAAAAACCCCTAGAGGAAAGTATATGTTTAATCACTGGTGTGATATCAGTTGATACGGACATTATTTAGTGAAATAATGCAGCGGAAATGAGCGGAATACAGCATTAGTGGACTACATCGAGTAGGCTAAGCTGGACTTGAAACACAGAAGTGCAGAGTTTGACAGTTTACTAATAGCCCCAGAATTGTGGGAGGAGACTCATGAAGCCCTGTCAATCTCGTTGACCTACTTAAGTCGTCTGCAAGAGGTCGGGGGGTTGAATAATGACCCAGTTCTTCCCCGTTTGAGAATAAAACCGAGAAGAGAGGGGAGAGATCTCAAGGAAAATCATTGATTACTCGTGATTGGAGCAACGCAATGACATGAGAGTTGCACACAGGTGAATCTTTAGCCAGGAGGCTAATTTTAGAACCATTAAACTGCGAAATCAAGGCATATTTAATGGAGTCCGTAAGAACACAGGACTATGGATGTTCGCGGCATGGTTTGACTATGTCACCGGGGATTTCCACTGGAAACCGCGTCCCCACGCTATGGCAAAGGCAATTAATATTAATTAATTGGCCGATCGATCCTTCAGCACGCAGATAGTTTTGGGACCGATGAAGAAAAAGGAACCCGATGAGCATTGTTTCGAGACCAGAATCATCCTGGGAGAGGAGTTGATATAGCGCGGGAATTCTAGGTCTACTTTTTCGTGTGAAACGGATATAAGGGTGTGGACCCAGTCAGAAGGTCAGTTGGAACTTGTTGTTGGAACAGACTCGAGCGCGGAACGTATGTCGCTCTGGCTCAGGAAAGGACGCTTACACTAAGACTTGAACACTTTAGTGTTAATCATTATATTCGCCGTGCAGTGTAATGCACCAAGTGATAATATAATCATGCATGGTCATGAAGTAATAATAAGTACGGTAATCAACGAACTTTATTGTGTGAAATGCGTATTACCGAAGTCAAGGAAGGAGGCCCGGGCTTCGACTTGGAAAGCCGTGCAGTAAAACTTTTAGAAGGCTTTTATGAAGGACAGTCGTGCTGCAGGTGTAGTCGGCAGTACGAGCAATTGTCAATGTTCACATAGGAAGTACCGTGTGACATAAGTTGCAGAACTATTGAAAGTAATAATTTGTGTAAAGACTATGTACAATGTTAAGCGCAGTGTAATTTATGGATTGGTTATACATGTCTTATTACGCCGGACTGCGCTGGGAGAAACTATATAATGCATTTGGTGAAATGTCTTAAGAATACCAAATAGTAATGCTCAGGACGAAAGTAAGCATATTTATGCAAAACAGGAAGTTTATCGTAGGATAATTGATAGACTGTTGGTGAATCCGTAGGCAGATGATCCAGACTTTCAATCAGGAGTTGGTAGGAGCATGGAGGATGCCGCCAATACCTGTAATTCTGATATTTTGCCAGGGAATTTCAACCAATGAAAAGTGTAAAAAGTGACGTGTGTTATGTAGAAATCATATGTGAAATATCTTTTAAATTAATGGTATAATAAGTGTCATAAAGTGTCATGTGTTTTGGAAGCAATAGCTTCATCATAGAAATGGAAAGTGCCGTGTGCTTGGTGAAAGAAATGTATTATAAAATGTGTATATTCAGTATGCAAATGTCGCGCTAACTCTGCAAATGGCAGGCGAAATTGGAGAATATGAGTGGTTGGAGCCACCAGGATAAGCCGAAATGTGAGTACCCCACAAATTATGATTATATAGAAGTATAGCCCACTGCATGTAATGTGATTTCAGAATTATAAATATGCCAGTAAGAATCAGTATTAGGAGATAGACCCTCCAGGTTTAATTGTTGTTGTGGTGATTTTAGTAGAGTTGAGATGTTATACATCAGTGAGTGGATTAATCGTTACCACTATTAATAAAATGGCAAATCAGGTATGTAAACTTAACGTAACGAACACGGATGTTCGATTTTTAAGATGGTTATGTTGTGTCGGATTATGGTAATTTATGTCAGTAAGAATAATAATAATAATAATAAATTATAAAAGGTATGAATGAATACATCAGGTAAAATGTTGTAAGCAAGAAATATTTACGCTAATTGGAAGACTTATCGATCCAAGCAGTAAGATTACATTAAGGGATGAGAAAAGAGTTTAGTATCAGAATATATTGTGTTAATGGGAATATAATTATGCAAGAAAGTGGAAGAGCTTAAGAGTGAATTGAATTTGCAGCTTGTGTAAAAGCTTACAGAGTAATTGATAGATTTCTCTTAATAATTAAAGGACGAAGATCATAGCATCAGGTCAGGAAGCCAGGTAATATATTCGACGTATGAAATCTCGTATAGCCGTGGGCATACTGAGATATGTACTTTGTGCCAGAGTGTATTTAGTGATTGGACCCTAACTCTGATGATGGATATGGAATGGTCCGGGTTCGAATCCTGTGATAGGTGAGAGGAGAACAATGGACACCTCTGCACCTTATCAGATCGCCCGAGAACTTATTATTGAGTGATTCGGCTCTTGTGAAGTGAATCTTATGGACAGCAGCATGTGGCTGACCGCATCATTTATTAAGATTCCGGTTATCCAGATCGACCAATGTTTTTATGGATCTCGTGCCTTCATGTTGAAATGGACCTAGTGGTGCCAGTTATTATTATATCCTCAGGGTAGGAATAAATGTTAAGCTCATCCAGTACCAATTTGCATACCATTCAGTTTAAATCAATTGGGATATGTGCGTCATTGTGACCACGGTATTGTCTTTAAAATCGTACTACTGCTTGGGGAGATATAAGCCATGAGGCAGGAAGGCGGGGGACGGTTTACTGCGGTAACCTCACTCCACTCCATTGTATACAAGCCGCTCGGAAGGGGGCTGAGCTGTCAAGCGAACCGTGAAAGTTAAGGTTTAAGAAAAGGGCAGATTTAAGACCCTGTTAGTAACATGAAAGGAAACATTGTTATATTGAGTAATGAAGTCATGTGGTTTAAGAACACATTGGTAATTATAGATCACCCTGATGGTTTAAGATTTTAGCAATCTAACGAATGGTTGGATGTTGCATTTTTACTGTCACTGACACGGATTTCAGAAGTTGGGCACTTGACGCCACAGGCTACGCTCGCAAGGGTGGCTTAATAATACCATCCGACACACCGATAACGAATGTTTTGAAGATGAAATCACAACGGCATGCAGTGGAACTATATAAATAGAGAGAAGTGTAGGGGTTAGCTTTACATAATTATGGAGTTGAACGTAGATTTGATGTGCAACACCTGAATAGGCTAATGCATGATAAGCATTTGGTGGGAAGATAGAGATCAAACACACACGGTACACATAATTGTCAAAGTAAGACAAGGTTTAAGAAACAAGTAATTTTGTGAAATTAAAGAAGTCACATTAGATGACAGAAGAGTAAAAGTACAGTTTTGTTTATGAAAGTTGTATGTGCATCAGCGCACTAGAGTGAAGTGTGAAGTCAATATAAGGGTAAAGGTATGAGTAATGATATGAGTTTATTATGATGATATTATGTTAATATTAGTGGATTGTGGAAGTAATTTTTGTTTGATTTTTTTTAATGTTTATTGGGATTGTTTTTATATGTTTGAAGCCATGATTTTTGTACTGAATTAAAATCTTTAGAATAGAGTTGTGCCTTATCATTGTAGAGTTGATACCTTTTAGTCTCAAATCCAAAATATGCAACAGCTCAATGGGGGAACGGTACACGCCTGAGACCTGACGCTAGCTGGAGGCGGAAGCATATTTTCCATGGAGATTACTCACATGGGTACATGGAAATTGATGTCCTGTACAGTCATTTGAGCTATAGGTACAACTAATGTCGGTCTAGATTTAGTGCACACAACCCTATTAAAGTAACGAGTAACATGAATTAGGGGATGACAGCGCCTAACCTTTGCTATGCTCCGATACAAACAATATAAATTTTGATAAACACCTTAATTACCATGATCCAGGTAACATGGGGCGATATTATTCTATCGTGGAATCTCCTCAGTAGTGCAATATGTATATCTTGGCATTGCAAGACCTGATCTCTATTTAATTTATCATGGCAAACCTCTCCAATACATTTCATTTATCATGGCGCTGGTATGTGGGCCGGTTTTAAATACAGGTTACCATAGGCGCAGAGGTGTATTAATTTATCATGGCGAGACCCAAATGGGGCATTCGACAGTACAACCGAGACCTTGGATGGTTGCTGCGATGTCTTAACGAGGACACTCTCACCTCCTACAATTAATTTTTCATGGCGCCCAAGTTTGTGGAGCTTATGGGATTTAGGGGAACCCCATAGATTTTTATGGTATTTCATGGGGAAAACCATAGTAATTTTTTTGACTCAAGCTGTGTTTGAGTGATTTTTGAGTTCAGTAGGCTTTTGATGTAACGCAGAATCTCTCTATTGAGAAGAGAATTACCCAAGTGTACGAGTGCTACATACCCAATCCACAATTTATCATAAAATTCACAGGTTTAGTACAATCTTACAATATGTGTACAGTGTTTTGTGTCTCTCTTCAAAACGTATCCACACATGTTTCCAGGAAGCCTGCCTGCATCTCAAAGTGTATTGTTGTGAGAATGTCCGGTACAGAGGAGATTGTGCAGGTGATTGCAGGTTTGAAACAGCATTTTGATGCTGTGAATGAACAGAATAGGCTGGAAGCCAAGGCTTTCCAGGATGGAATAAACACTCGGTTAGATGCCAATCAGCTGGCAATTAATGCAAATCAGGTTGCAATGAATGAAAACCAGTTTGAATTGAGTAATCGTCTAGCTGCCAATCAGGAGGCAATTAATGCAAATCAGGTTGCAATGAATGCTAATCAGGTTGAATTGAGTAAACGTTGAGATGCTAATCGGGTTGAAATAAATGATAAGCTAGGTCAAATGCAGGAAACGATTAATACCGAAGTAACAGAAACTGTTGTAAGCATTATATCAGAAATGCAGGTTAAGACAGATAAACGTTTCGAGGCTATAGAAGACAAGCTTGAAAGTAATTTACAGGCGTGTAAGCATGCGCAGGATGAAACCAACACTAGGTTAGATGCGTTGTCTAATGACATTAAGGATATTCAAATCCAAAATGAGGCGAATCTCGAACGCCAAGCGAAACAGTTTTCAGAATTTACGAGAACGGTAGATCAGAGGTTAGAAGAGAACGACAATAACTGGGACGAGAAATTGAAAAGCTATGCTAGAGCAATTAACGGTGATCTAAAGAAACAGGATCAGAACATATTAGATCAATGTCAGGAAATAGGCGAGATTAAGGCTATCGCTAATGAAAGTAAAGAGCTGGTAGGCAACATGAAAGGTCAGATGAGCAAAGTTCATCAAGAATTGGACCAAATTCACAGTGACATTATTATCGTTAATAAAAGGCAAGAGGAGAACAGAGGAGAAATTGTTAAGTTCCGGAATGAAATGTCAAAAGTCAATGGACACATTCAAGAGGAAATTAAAGGGCTGAGAGAAGAACTCGAAGTGAGAGAAGGCCAGAAGACAGAGGCAAGCGACAAGCCCCTGGCTCAAATTAAGGAAGATGTAGAGGATGAAATCCCCCATATCAAACAAAGCCTTAAAGAAGACAAGAAGAAAATGTTTCAAGTGGCCGAGGAAAATAGAGATAGGCTTACCAGAATCGAGATGGAGGTAATTACTCGACTGGAAAGAGCAGAGATGCGCCACAATCAAATGGAGACTAGGATAATCGCACAGGAGGAAACCCTTATGAAAGATCCTAAATCAAGTGAAGACAGTGTGGAAGATATGAGGAAAACTAGGTGGGCAGACTTAGAAACCCAACCTATAATAAGAAATGCTACAGGCCCAGGCGAAAGTACTTATATGACGCCAGGTGCACCAGTTGCAGCCTCTACGCCGCATAAAAATGCTATGCACACCCAGGTGATAAACGTAATCAGGGCAAGCGAAGAGAAACCAAGGAAATTTTCAGGTAGCCACTGTAATATGACACCAAAATATTGGTTGAAGGAAGAGTCTGAATATTTGAATGATGCGCGAATACCACAAGAGCGCAGGCTACGAGCCATAGAGAAACTAACAGAGGGAGAATGTGCATTATGGTTTCGCAGTTTCCGCTACACTTTCGATACTGTTGAGGAGTTTCGGGAGGCATTTTTGAAACGGTACTGGGATCCAGCAACCCAACAGAATTTACGATTGGATTTGTATTCAAAAAGATACAGCACCAACAATCCAACGAAGTACGCAGAATTCTTCATCTCTCAAATGTGTCGGTTCAAAGAACTGGACCAAAAACCTAGCGAGCTGGAGCTATGTATTGCTATCGCCAAGCAGCTTCCATACGAGATCCAAAGGCTGCTAATCTCGGCAAATGCAAAAACTGCTATGGAAATGGAGACAGTTCTTACACAGCTGGACCTCACAACAGCCAATACTGTGCGTCAGAATCGAACCGTGGAACAGGTACACGTGACCAACACGCAGACTGACCAGTACAAAGCTCCAAAGAACAACAAAGCTACGAGCACTGAAACGTTAGATTCCAACGGACGTCAATGGGAACAGGAACCCAGAAGATGGCAGCCGAAGTACAAAGGGAATGCTGGTAGAGGAGGAAGAGGCCGAAATTCGTGGAATAAGCAGAATACCAGGGGTAGAACGTACCAAAACAATGGAGGTAACAATGGCCAAGAAGGCAACAATAGGAATTGGAGACCCCAGGAAAGAAGAAGTAACTTCGATGACGAGGTAGAGGAACGATATCACGCTTCATTGCGATACCTCGAGGAAAGGGGAGATGAGCCCCAGAAGCAACAAGTCCGCTGGCAAGAAGTTATGCAGAACAGGACGTCGCCAGACAGATATGGGGATGGAGCTAAGAGTTTGGAGTTACAGCGCAGCGAACAAGAGAGAAGAAATTCTAAGGGGACTGGCGCTATAGAAAAAAAACTCCAAAATTAGAAGAGTTCGAAAATGATGGATGGAAGTCAGTTAACATCATCAATTGGATAGCCAAACCAGAAGAGCTAATCGAGGATACAGGAGGATCACAGGTTATGGTCAAGAGAGAATTGCCTATTATAATAGTAAGAGTGGCAGGATTGAAAATAAGGAGTCTGTTAGACACGGGTTCAACAGTGTGCCTTATGACACAAGCTTTATATAATGAAATAGCCCAGAGAGAGAATGTTTTGAAAATACCGATCTCTAGTGTCAAAATAAAAGGTGTAATTCCAGACAGAACGATGATATGTAAATATCAGGTATTCCTAGATTTACAGATAGGAGGCTCTATTTTCTCACAGAGTTTTCTATTAGTAAACAAATTGCCTTTTAACCTACTTATTGGGGCAGGATTTATAAGGGAATACAGAGGGGTAATAGACCTATCACAGGACAGAGTTATGTTCCGTGTGAATGAGGAAGCCGAAGGCTTAGAGGTCTCACTCAGTCAGAATGAACCAGGGTCAGATGAATAAGTATGGCATACATAAAGAGACGTGGCGGAGGAAGAAGTGTTAGCTATTGAGCAGTTAGAAGAAGAACTGAAAACACTAGCCGCAGACATGGAGAAAGATCTGGAACCCGAACTGGAAGAACATATTTCGGAAAAACTTGAAGAAGCAAAAATTGGGCCAAAAGAGAAAGAAAATTTAAAGAAATTATTACTGGAACAGAAGGAAGTCTTTGACTCGAGACCTGGTCGTATAAAGAACTTCACTTATGCTTTTCAAGACAGTGATTGGACACCATTTAGGCAGAAACCCTACCCTATAGCCGAAAAGCACTATGCTAAGGTGAAAGAGGCAATTCAGGAGATGTTGGAGGCCGGTGTTATTGAGAAAACACCTACGCCTTATGTAAGCCCATTGGTAATTGTACCTAAGACAGACGGGACTGTCAGAGTATGCCTGGACCTGAGACATTTAAATTTGAAGGTAATTCCGGAGTTCGACCAAGTGCCACCTATTAAAGAAATCCTCAGGAAGTTCAAAGGGAAGACCATATTCACAAATTTAGATATTACTTCAAGTTTCCACCATCTTGAATTAGAGAAGAAAACTAGTCTGTTGACAGGATTCATGTTTGATCAACATACATACACGTTTTTAAGGCTACCTTTTGGGTTGAAAACAGCTGGTTCAGCCCTGATAAGAGCGTTAGATCGCAATCTATCAGATGATGTTAAGGAGAGTACCATCAGATACGTAGACGACATTCTACTCACATCAGAATCTCTGGAGGAGCACATGAGAGACCTGAAGAAGTTGCTAGATGACCTTCGAGAAGCTAATTTTAAGGTTAATATCAAGAAATCGCACTTCTGTCAGAGGGAAGTTAAATTCCTAGGGCATGTTATTGATGAGAATGGAGTTAAGCCAAACCCAGATAAATTAGAGGTAATTCGAAATTTCCCTCGACCCACGAAAGTTAAGCACGTCCGACAGTATTTGGGAGTAATTGGATTCTTTTCGAACCACTGCCCAAATTATACTACGACCGTAGCACCCCTGCAGGACCTATTGAAGAAAGGCGGCAGATGGAATTGGACGGAGCAATGTCAAGAAGCATTCGTGAGGTCAAAACAAATGCTTTTGGAATACGTGAAACTGGGATACCCTGATTATACCCAGAAGTTCATCATACAGACGGATGCATCACTTGTTGGGATAGGAGCGATGCTGTTCCAAGAAAATGTTGACCAGCCCGAAAAGAAAGTTTTCATTGCCTTTATAAGTAGGAGGTTGAAAGCCCATGAGAAAAATTACACGATTACAGAGATAGAGTTACTCGTAATTTTGTACGCGTTGCAATACTGGCGTAAACTCGTGTATGGCTTTCAAATAGTCCTCAGAACGGACCATAAAGCTTTAACAATTATGTTAAAGACGGACGTGTCTAGCCAGAGGTTGACAAGATGGTCCCTGTATATTCAGCAATTCAATGTGGAAATAGAATACTGTCCAGGGAAAGAGAATGTAATACCGGACATATTAAGCCGTTACCCAAGAGAAGAGGAAGCGCTAGCTGTCCAGATTGAGAATCGAGATCAGAAGACCTTGGATGACTTGAGGAATCTTACCAACCTACAACGCGAAGACCCGTGGTTGAAGATGATGATCGATTACTTCGAGGGACGCTTAGCAAGGGGAACTGCAATATACAGAGAGGCAGAGGCATTGGCAACAGATTATGTATGGTACAATCAGATGCTACACAAGTGGGATGATGTAGATCATACACGTCAAAGGATTGTTATTCCTGCATCTTTGCAGAGGAGATTGGTGTGGCTAGCACACAGAGCGTTTGGACATCCCGGGATAGACAAGAACACTGCTCTATTGAAAGAAGCATTTACTTGGCCAAAGTTGAGAGAAACGGTGAGAAATGCTATTAGAACGTGCGATTTGTGCCAAAGGGTAAAGCCAAATCCCTTTTTAATGAGGCAACGACCTATTCCGTTGTTACCAGAGAAGCCAAGGCAGCTAATGAGCGTAGACGATTTTGGGCAACTGCCTAGAGCACGTAGAGGCAATAGACACATTTTTGTAGCCATGGATGTATTCTCAAAAATGGTAGTATTATGCCCCATACAGAAAACCTGCTCAAAGCAGGTATTGAAACGCTTGAAAGAGAGAGTTATTCCGATTCTTGGGAAACCGGATAATCTACTCTCAGACCATGGAAGCTGCTTCACGAGCGCAGAATTTCGTCGGGAATTGGAAAATCTAGGATTTAGGCAGATTTTATCTACCATTCGCCATCGTGAGGCAAGTCCAGTTGAAAGAGTAATGAGAGAGATCCAGAAGTACTTGAAGATCTACTGCTCTGAAGAGAATTGGAAATGGATTGAGTTCCTGGAAGTAATAGAATACTGCATAAATAATACAGTGCATGAGGCGACGGATCAGGTGCCCGTGACTCTACATTTGGATCAGAGACCGGAGAGACCGTGGACTGGTGTCATTCCATTACCAGTAGACGCACAGCCAGGACGAGAATTGAGGATCCAACGAACCTTCGAATATCTCCAAGCACAGGCGGAGAGACGCCAGAGAAGAAATCGTGCGAAGCGATATCACAGACCGCTTCTCGTCGGAGAAAATGTGTTAGTGCGGAAGCCCGCCAGTTCAGATCCAGAAGCACGGAAGTATAAAAAGTTCAATTTCGGTTATCACGGCCCGTTCGAGGTGATCAGAGACCTACAGAACAATGCATACAGAATAAGGCAGTTAGAAACAGGAAACGAGGTCGTTATGAATGCAGCCAATTTAAAAATTTACCATTCGCCAGAAGAATTTGATGAACTAGAAGAAGTATTAGCAGCGCACACCCAACTGAACGTGGATGGCAAAGTCAGCCAGGCAGTCAGACCTGAATGTTCGCGTAGCGAGACGGAACGGGAAACAAGCAGCTTGCCAAGTGAAAGGAACGGACGGACAGGATGCCGGTGCCTGCAAGAACTTTACAAAGAAATGGTCGAAGCGGCCAGGGAGGTCGAAGCAATAAATGAAACCCTCCGTCAAGAGAATGCACAGCTTAGAGCTGAGCGCAGCGTGGAAGGGGGAAGCCAGACAAACCTACTCGCAGCTAGACGAGGTGAAGGACCCCTAATGTAAACACAGACAGTTATTGACAGTCAGCTGGTTACTTAAAGAAAGTCACTTGCAATTGACTTCCATAAGTTTTGCAAGGGGAATATGAACCCGAGGGGGTCATGCTGACAGGTATCGAAAGTAGGATCTCAGAGACTGTGATCTCAGAAGGAAGGTTCCACCAGGGAACGAACTCGAGATCTGTTGAGGGAGTTCCGTTGTAAAAACCCCTAGAGGAAAGTATATGTTTAATCACTGGTGTGATATCAGTTGATACGGACATTATTTAGTGAAATAATGCAGGGGAAATGAGTGGAATACAGCATTAGTGGACTACATCGAGTAGGCTATGCTGGACTTGAAACACAGAAGTGCAGAGTTTGACAGTTTACTAATAGCCCCATAATTGTGGGAGGAGACTCATGGAGCCCTGTCAATCTCGTTGACCTACTTAAGTCGTCTGCAAGAGGTCGGGGGGTTGAATAATGATCCAGTTCTTCCCCGTTTGAGAATAAAACCGAGAAGAGAGGGGAGAGATCCCAAGGAAAATCATTGATTACTCGTGATTGGAGCAACGCAATGACATGAGAGTAGCACACAGGTGAATCTTTAGCCAGGAGGCTAATTTTAGAACCATTAAACTGCGAAATCAAGGCATATTTAATGGAGTGCGTAAGAACACAGGACTATGGATGTTCGCGGCATGGTTTGACTATGTCACCGGGGACTTCCACTGGAAACCGCGTCCCCACGCTATGGCAAAGGCAATTAATATTAATTAATTGGCCGATCGATCCTTCAGCACGCAGATAGTTTTGGGACCGATGAAGAAAAAGGAACCCGATGAGCATTGTTTCGAGACCAGAATCATCCTGGGAGAGGAGTTGATATAGCGCGGGAATTCTAGGTCTACTTTTTCGTGTGAAACGGATATAAGGGTGTGGACCCAGTCAGGAGGTCAGTTGGAACTTGTTGTTGGAACAGACTCGAGCGCGGAACGTATATCGCTCTGGCTCAGGAAAGGACGCTTACACTAAGACTTGAACACTTTAGTGTTAATCATTATATTCGCCGTGCCGTGTAATGCACCAAGTGATAATATAATCATGCATGGTCATGAAGTAATAATAAGTACGGTAATCAACGAACTTTATTGTGTGAAATGCGTATTACCGAAGTCAAGGAAGGAGGCCCGGACTTCGACTAGGGAAGCCGTGCAGTAAAACTTTTAGAAGGCTTTTATGAAGGACAGTCATGCTGCAGGTGTAGTCGGCAGTACGAGCAATTGTCAATGTTCACATAGGAAGTACCGTGTGACATAAGTTGCAGAACTATTGAAAGTAATAATTTGTGTAAAGACTATGTACAATGTTAAGCGCAGTGTCATTTATGGATTGGTTATACATGTCTTATTACGCCGGACTGCGCTGGGAGAAACTATATAATGCATTTGGTGAAATGTCTTAAGAATACCAAATAGTAATGCTCAGGACGAAAGTAAGCATATTTATGCAAAACAGGAAGTTTATCGTAGGATAATTGATAGACTGTTGGTGAATCCGTAGGCAGATGATCCAGACTTTCAATCAAGAGTTGGTACGAGCATGGAGGATGCCGTCAATACCTGTAATTGTGATATTTTGCCAGGGAATTTCAACCAATGAAAAGTGTAAAAAGTGACGTGTGTTATGTAGAAATCATATGTGAAATATCTTTTAAATTAATGGTATAATAAGTGTCATAAAGTGTCATGTGTTTTGGAAGCAATAGCTTCATCATAGAAATGGAAAGTGCCGTATGCTTGGTGAAAGAAATGTATTATAAAATGTGTAAATTCAGTATGCAAATGTCGCGCTAACTCTGCAAATGGCAGGCGACATTGTAGAATATGAGTGGTTGGAGCCACCAGGATAAGCCGAAATGTGAGTACCCCACAAATTATGATTATATAGAATTATAGCCCACTGCATGTAATGTGATTTCAGAATTATAAATATGCCAGTAAGAATCAGTATTAGGAGATAGACCCTCCAGGTTTAATTGTTGTTGTGGTGATTTTAGTAGAGTTGAGATGTTGTTATACATCAGTGAGTGGATTAATCGTTACCACTATTAATAAAATGGCATATCAGTTATGTAAACTTAACGTAACGAACACGGATGTTCGATTTTTAAGATGGTCATGTTGTGTCGGATTATGGTAATTTATGTCAGTAAGAATAAAAATAATAATAATAAATTATAAAAGGTATGAATGAATACATCAGGTAAAATGTTGTAAGCAAGAAATATTTACGCTAATTGGAAGTCTTATCGATCTAAGCAGTAAGATTACATTAAGGGATGAGAAAAGAGTTTAGTATCAGAATATATTATGTTTATGGGAATATAATTATGCAAGAAAGTGGAAGAGCTTAAGAGTGAATTGAATTTGCTGCTTATGTAAAAGCTTACAGAGTAATTGATAGATTTCTCTTAATAATTAAAGGACGAAGATCATAGCATCAGGTCAGGAAGCCAGGTAATCTATTCGACGTATGAAATCTCGTATAGCCGTGGGCATACTGAGATATGTACTTTGTGCCAGAGTGTATTTAGTGATTGGACCCTAACTCTGATGATGGATATGGAATGGTCCGGGTTCGAATCTTGTGATAGGTGAGAGGAGAACAATGGACACCTCTGCACCTTATCTGATCGCCCGAGAACTTATTATTGAGTGATTCGGCTCTTGTGAAGCGAATCTTATGGACGGCAGTATGCGGCTGACCGCATCATTTATTAAGATACCGGTTATCCAGATCGACCAATGTTTTTATGAATCTCGTGCCTTCATGTTGTAATGGACCTAGTGGTGCCAGTTATTATTATATCATCAGGGTAGGAATAAATGTGAAGCTCATCCAGTACCTATTTGCATACCATTCAGTTTAAATCCATTGGGATATGTGCGTCATTGTGACCACGGTATTGTCTTTAAAATCGTACTACTGCTTGGGGAGATATAAGCCATGAGGCAGGAAGGCGGGGGACGGTTTACTGCGGTAACCTCACTCCACTCCATTGTATACAAGCCGCTCGGAAGGGGGCTGAGCTGTCAAGCGAACCGTGAATGTTAAGGTTTAAGAAAAGGGCAGATTTAAGACCCTGTTAGTAACATGAAAGGAAACATTGTTATATTGAGTAATGAAGTCATGTGGTTTAAGAACACATTGGTAATTATAGATCACCCTGATGGTTTAAGATTTTAGCAATCTAACGAATGGTTGGATGTTGCATTTTTACTGTCACTGACACGGATTTCAGAAGTTGGGCACTTGACGCCACAGGCTACGCTCGCAAGGGTAGCTTAATAATACCATCCGACACAGCTATAACGAAAGTTTTGAAGATGAAATCACAACTGCATGCAGTGGAACTATATAAATAGAGAGAAGTGTAGGGGTAGCTTTACATAATTATGGAGTTGCACGTTGATTTGATGTGCAACACCTGAATAGGCTAATGCATGATAAGCATTTGGTGGGAAGAGAGAGATCAAACACACACGGTACACATAATTGTCAAAGTAAGACAAGGTTTAAGAAACAAGTAATTTTGTGAAATTAAAGAAGTCACATTAGATGACAGAAGAGTAAAAGTACAGTTTTGTTTATGAAAGTTGTATGTGCATCAGCGCACTAGAGTGAAGTGTGAAGTCAATATAAGGGTAAAGGTTTGAGTAATGATATGAGTTTATTATGATGATATTATGTTAATATTAGTGGATTGTGGAAGTAATTTTTGTTTGATTTTGTTTTATGTTTGTTGGGATTGTTTTTATATGTTTGAAGCCATGATTTTTGTACTGAATAAAATCTTTAGAATAGAGTTGTGCCTTATCATTGTAGAGTTGATACCTTTTAGTCTCAAATCGAAAATATGCAACTGCTCAATGGGGGAACGGTACACGCTGAGACCTGACGCTAGCTGGAGGCGGAAGCATATTTTCCATGGAGATTACTCACATGGGTAGCCTACATTATGGAATGGTGCATTATCTATGAGCCTTATATAATATTTAAATCCTTTTATTAATCCTGGCTTTTCATCGAATACATCGGCATAATCTAAGATTAATCCTTCCAGTTATTCTTGGTAATCTTCAGTCCATAGTGACCTGTTTTTTCTGATTCGTTTTCCTTAATTATTCTTTCCAAGTTCTCTTCTGTGGTTTCATTTTTTATGAGGTACTCATTTTCCTGTTCTTCTGAGTTTTCTGTCACAATATTCCATTCGTTGAATTTAATTATTCCATTTCTTAGATCAATAACTGCTCCTGTTTTAGTTATGAAGTCTATCCCAAGTATCGCATCAAAACTTATCTTATTTAAGAAAATAAATATTTGTTCATATACGTGATTATTTATAGTAAACACGATCAATAATTGGATCTTACATTTCATCGTCTTAGCATTAAAACACCTCGTATTTTAATGGATGAGACTGGCATTGCTACGATTGACTTTCCATTTTTCAGTCGAATATAACAATTCTCAGACATTATCGAAGCAGTATCACCTGTGTCCAGCAACGTTCTCAAACTCTCTCCGTTGCAATTAGAATATTGGGTGCTCTTGCTACTCTTCCTTTCTCGAGCTCCTCTCTTTCATACAGTAGGTCTTCATCTGTCACCTGGTAAAGCTCATTAATGGCGATCTCATGCCGTAATGTTGTGAATCGATCTTCTCTTCCTATTTCCTTTTTCCAAACGAAGTTTTTTTGTACCCCGCCTAGGTCCTTTTCCTGACCTTGCCTACTTCTTGAGGGCTGGGGTTCAACATTCTCCTGACTTTGAGAATTTCTCTCCTCTTTCCTTTTTATATTCTTTAAGTGTTCCTGACTTTCTCGGTCTCTGTCCTGGTAATACTTCTGAACATTTTTGTTGTCACGCCAACCTCAATTTTGCATTAGTTGTTGTAGTTGTTGCTGTGACAGTTGCTGCTGTTGTCGCCTGGCGGAGTTATCGTCATTCCAGTTCTTGTACCGGCGATATCCTTCCCCATTTGTCCTGTTATCTCTACTATAATAGCCATTTCTCCTGAAATCGTTATTGTGAAGGTATCCTCTCCTCCTCTGTCCGGTATTCCAGAACCTGTTCTGATATGGCCTTCCCTCTCTGGGTCGCCTATATCCTGGCTCATACCTATCTCTCCTGTAATAATTCGTTCTTGTAGAACCTATTCTCTCCAGGGTTCTCTCAGTTTGTTGAGTCTGGTCCACTAAGACTGTGTGAACATCACGACTTTCTTGTCTTTGCCTACTATTACTGTGAGGGGTGTTTGTCAGTGTACTTGTATGGTCTAGCCTTCGTAAATTTTTTGCCATACTCTCGAGTGTTGATACATCAGCAGAAATTAAGTGCTTCCTTACCTCCGTAGGTAACTGTCGTGAAATTGCGTGTACTAGTTCCGACTCGGCCAATGGTGGCTGAAGGTATTGGAGACGGGCGAGCTGACTCGTAAAGGAGGTTGCATAACGGGTTGGAACTGAATATGCATATTTCTTTGTGTAAATCTCTGCTCTGATGTCCTGTTGCAGTTCTTTACTCCAGACCCTCTTCTGTAGCGCGTCTGCAAACTCTTCAAAATTGTGGTAAGTATACCTAAATGAAAGATGCCAAATTACGGCTTCGGATTCGAGAAATTTCTCCACTACTCTCATTTCTCTGTCTCTAGGTATTCTGTTATCATCGATATAGCACCTCATATCGTGTAGGAAATCTACGGCAGTGATATTCGCAACACCGGTAAAGCGTGTAGGCTTGTCTGATTTCCTCGATTATTTCCTTGGACATATATTCCTCCCATGCCATCATATTCCCTGTGAATATGTTCTGTTCCTGGCGTTACATTTGGTCTAAAATATATACGGCTATCTATGCTTTCTCTAACGACTTCAACTCTATCTGGTCTTGTTTGGAATTTCCCTAGCTCTTCTCTCAACGTTTCATCTCGCTCCTTAAAGAAATCGGCCAAGTCTTGCCTCAAATCTTACCGTACTTCATTCCTGAGACCTGTAATATCGCTCGATTCTCTAATCGTAAGTGATTTAAGTTTGTCACTGATATCTAGCATTTCTTTCTCCTGATTGGACTTTATTTTAGCTAGTTCTACATTTATGGCATCTAATGTGCCTTTAATTAAATTTAATTCTTCCGTTTTATCCAAATCTGCTTTATTTACAATCTCGTTAAGAGTGGTATCGCTCGATTCCTGTACACTATCAATACGCTTGTTTAATTCTTCCTTCATAGTTGCCATGTTAACATTAGTGCTTAGTACTATGTTCTTAATATCTTTAATAATTTCGGCATGCAATTCAATAATATAATCCCTATTTTAACTCAATACCTCCTTCTTCAATTCTTTCACATATTTAGTAATACATGTTGTAATATCTATATTTATACCCTCTACAATTAATTTCTTTTGATCTGCCAACTTACTCTGTAAATCTCCTACAGTACCACTAAGGTTATTCAGCCGGTCGGCGAGTCTCTCCGGGGAACCTGAAATGTGTTCATGGTGTTGTTTATTTTCTGAATGTGTAGTATCTACGCTTTTCTGTAACTTTTCCTGTAAAATTATTATGTTCTCAATACATTCTATTTTAGCTTCTACTACTTTCCTGGTGACCTCAGATCTAAGGGATCCAATCTCTAGTTTGGTAGAGGACACTTCTTCATTCACTCTATCGAAAGCTACTTTAGGTTCTCCTAAGGCTTTCCTACTCTCGTCCTGGGCTAGTTTACTTTCCTCTAAAGCCTTTCTACTTTCATTTTGGGCTAATCTACCCTCCTCCTGGGCTAACCTACTCTTTTCTTGAGCTAGTCTACCTTCTTCTTGGGCTTTCTCTAAGGCTTTCTCTAAGGCTTTCTTAATCTCTTCCTGTGCTGACCTAGCCTCTCCCTGCGCCTTTTTCCTCTTCCTGAGCTTTCGCCTTGGCTTTTCAAGCCACCTCCTGAGCTTTCCTATCTTAATCTCGTGCTTTCTCCTGAGCTAACATATCTTCTTCTCGTGCCTTTTCCTGAGCTTTTCTAAACTCATTCTGGGCTATTTTGCATTCTTCCTGCACTAAGGTAATGCTAGACATAGTTAGGGATTGGGCTACAGTTAACTCTGCCTTCATTTCAGACTTAGCTGTGGCAGCTGACTGTTTTATTTCATTTTCTATTTTCTTTGTGTTTTCATGTGTTGACTTATGCAAGGCGTCCATGTCTCCTGTTAATTGGGCTTGGATCTCCTGCATATTTTCTAACATTGATTTGATCAACGTCATATCGGGCGACAACATAATTCTTCTTCTCTTGAGAAAATGGTAAGCATCCTCTACACCAATGTTGCGGATTTCCAGAGTGACCAACATCATACATTTTATAAACAGTGGAATACATCGAAAATAATTAACCCCCTTAAATTAAAAAGTTAGACCTTAGTATATGATCTTATCTAATCGTGATCTACTATACTGATCTTACTTTCGTTTAATAATCCCTACTCAATTTATTTTACAACAACATGAATTTAACTTTACTTTACAATTACGTGACCTAAATATCATTAGCTTGTTTAACAAACATGCCTCTCAACTTTATCGTACTCCTCAAATTGGTTAATGTCTATTCACTTCGACAAATTCCAAAATTGGGATCGGCAATATACATCTCAAAACTTGTCTATGTCACACGAAATGTCTCGACATAGTCGATTCCCCACGTTCTAAGGAGGCAACAAAATATTGCCGACACGTTCCCCACAGGTTGGGCGCAAACAAAATACTACCTATATGTACCCGAATTCCGCATAGCCACCACCTATTATCCGCTGAGATTGTGAGGATTGCAGGGACGTTGATACCCAGCTAGATTAATCAACACTTCCCTACTAGGTGAATAACTAGGAAACTCTCGGTGCATACCGGCCATACAATAGTACTACTAAGTAGTTACATACAAGATACTTATAATAAAAAATTGGTAGGCAAAGAATCTTAGATCTCAAGGGTGAACGGTTAAAATAACTCGAAGTGGGCGCCTGTATCTAACCAATAGTACTATCACATGTTGATTATTAAATTAGAAGTCTGCTAGGAAGTGGATGGTTAGAAAACTTGGAAAGGGAAATGGATATGTTGAGGTTGGATTTGGTTGGGATCAGTGAAATGCGCTGGCAGGAAGAACAGGACTTTTGGTCAGGAGACTATAGGGTCATTAGCACTAAATCAAACAATGGCCAAGCAGGGGTTGGTCTCATATTGAGTAGGAAACTTGGACAACGGGTGGAATTTTATGAGCAATATAGTGAACGGATTATTGTAGCAAAATTCAATACAAAACCTACGTGCACCACAGTGGTACAAATCTATATGACTACCAGTCAAGTTCATGATGAAGATGTTGAAAAGGCCTACGAAGGAATACATGGAATTCTGAGGCATGTGAAGTGTGATGAAAATGTGATAGTATTGGGAGATTGGAATGCTGTGGTAGGAAAAGGAAGAGAAGGGAAGATAGTAGGAGATTTCGGATTAGGTGAAAGGAATAATCAAGAAAGCAGGCTGATGGAATTCTGCACCGAGCATGAGTTGGTCATAGCTAACACCTTATTCAATAACCACAATAGAAGAATATACACATGGATGAGACCAGGAGATACAGGGAGTTACCAAATCGACTTCATTATGGTCAAGCAGAGGTTTCAAAACCAGATTTTGGATTGTAAAACATAACCCAGTACTGACATAAACTCTGACCACAATCTGGTTGTTATGAAATGCAGATTAAAGTTGAAGAAACTGAAGAAAAGTCAAAAGCCAAAAAAGTGGGCAATAGACAGACTGAAAGAGAAGGATGTAAACGAAAGATTCAAGAAGAGTATAAAGGAAGGACCAATGAAAAACCCTAAACAAGCTTCAATTGCAGACGAATGAACACTTTTGAAGAATGAAATAACAAAATCCGCAGACGAAAACATTTATAGGAAAGAATAGGCAGAAAACCGTGGATCACTCAGGATATCCTAGAATTGATTGATGAAAGGCGGAAACACTAGATTGTAAGAGATGAAAAAGGAAAGCAGAATACAGACGTCTGAGAAATGAGGTTAAGAAGAAGTGCAAGGTAGCGAAAGAAGAATGGGTGAAAGAGAAATGTGCAGGTATAGAAAATTGTTTGAAATTAGGAAAAGTAGACACAGCTTATCGAAGGATTAAGAACATATTTGGGGAAAAGAAGCCTATGTGCTGTAATATTAAGGACACAAATGGAAGGCCTCTAACAGATTGGGAAGAAAAGGTTGAGAGATGGAAAGGTTATATAGAGTGTTTTTTTATAAGGGAAAGGAGATGGAGAATCATGTAATGGAAACGGAGAAGGAAATTGATGAGGATGCAAAAGGAGATTTAATATTGAGATCAGAATTTGACAGTGCATTGGAAGACTTAAGCAGGAACAAAGCACCAGGTATAGAAGATATACCGATTGAGTTGCTACGCTGCATAGGAGATGAAGGGCTGATCATGTTATTTCACTTGGTGTGGAGGATTTATGAGACTGGGGCGGTACCCTCTGATCTGAAGAAGAATGTTATCATCCCTATACCGAAGAAAGTGGGAGCTGACAGATGTGAAGATTACCATACAATCAGCTTGATTACTCATGCTTCAATGATCCTGTCTAGAAAATTTACACGAGGATGGAAAGCCAGATAGATGCGGAATTGTGTGAAGACCAATTTGGTTTCAGGAGAAATGAAGGAGCAAGGGAAGCTGTACTAAGTCTTAGGCTGATTTTGGAAAGTAGAATAAGAAAAGATAAGAGAACGTTCATGGCTTTTGTAGACTTAGAAAAGGCTTTTGGTAACGTAGATGGACTAAATTGTTTGAAATTTTGAAATTGATTGGAACAATCTATACAGAAACCAGACAGCAGTCATTCGAGCTGATGGGCATGAGAGTGAAGCTGGTATTAAGAAAGGAGTGAGGAAAGGCTGCAACTTATCACCCATGCTTTTCAATATTTACACTGAACAAGCAATGAAAGAATTTAGAGAGAAATTATAGTGGGAGTGAAGATTCAAGGAGAATTAATTTCAACTCTGAGATTTGCTGATGACATCGTCATCTTGGCCGACACTCCTGAGGAATTGAATGAGTTTTTGAATGGTATGAACTCCGTCTTGAGGAAAGAATTCGTGATGGAAATTAATAAATGTAAAACAAAAATATTGTAATGCAGCCGCAATAAATCAGAAACCTCTATGGACATCAAATTGGCAGGGGAAAAACTAAAGGAAGTAGGAGACTTTTGTTACTTAGGAAGCAAAATATCCTGTGATGGACGAAGCAAAGAGGATATAAGAAGTAAGTTGGCTCAGGCAAGAAAAGCATTTCTACAGAAAAGGAATCTGTTGACATCGAATATAGATTTAGGTATTAGGCAGACATTTTTGAAAACCTTTTTTCTGGAGCGTTTCACTCTATGGAAGTGAAACTTTGACTATTGGTGCAGCAGAAAAAGGAGAATTGAAGCGTTTGAAATGTGGTGTTACAGGAGAATGATGAAGATCGGATGGGCAGATAGGGTTATAAACGAAGACGTATTAAGACGAGTGGGAGAGAAGGGATGTTTCTGGCGACTGCTAGTGATAAGAAGAGATAGGTTGGTAGGACACATATTAAGACACCCAGGAATAGCAAGCTTGGTTATGGAAGGCAGGGTCGAAGACAAGAACTGAAGGGGTAGACCAAGGTTAGAATATGTTAAACAGATTGCCTTGGATGTAGGGTGTGGTAGCTATGTAGAGATGAAACGATTATCTCATGACAGGGAGGCATGGAGCGCTGCATCAAACCAGTCATAAGACTGAAGACTCAAACAACAACAAATTAGAAGATTATCAGTTTCTATAAAACTGGACAAGCAAACTAAAAATTTCTTGTAATGTTTATTCAAATAAGGACACTACAATCTATGCCCCGACAATATAACGTAGTTTCAAATCATAAAATAATGTTAAATAAAATTAGATAGATTTTCTATCTTCAAATAATTCCTATACAGAAGGAATTCGGAACTCCACTTGAGTCCTCCTCATTATAATAAAAACTTTCACTGTAAGAAAATACAATGTGTATTTTTAATTCTTAATCTTTGTTAAATTACTTATTGTACAGTCTGTAGAAATCAACTGTAATTTGTCAAATCTCTTAAATGTCGCTATTTACATTGTTTTTCCCTACATAATACACTTATCTTCGCTGTTCAACAAATCTAAATTATTATAAGTTATTATAATTATAAATTATTATTATTATTATTCACTTTTACAAAGTTAGAGCTACCACGTCCAGCGCGATATTCTGCGTAGATCTCTCTAAGATCTTCCATGAACTTTCTCTCATCTTAGTTATCTTTCTTATAAAGTCTTTCATTCGATACAATTCACAGCAAATGTTTAACTTCTTCGAATATCTTTAGTTATACCCAATAGAACTTTCCTAGCGAGCAATAAAGCTAATTACGGTTTGTGTTTACAATTCCATTTAATAAATCCGATAACTTTGAAGTACGATGCTAGACTATCTCAATATGAGAAGCTTATTTCCAAAAGGTACCAAATCCAAAAAGTAATATTTTACAGGAGAGAGGAAAAACGCTCATAGTGTAAAATTTCAACTGAAAATCCATTTGAGCACTTTTATTATGTTCAGATAGAATAAATGCATTGTTATACCAAGTATTTATGTTTAGTCTTTTGCAGTTTAGGAAATATTCATAGAAAATTATGGATTTGGTACTTTTGGCACTGAAACTCTAAATACTTGCAACGGAAATACATAAATTTCACTGCAGTCCTCAGAATCTTCGAGAAAACTGATTGTATTTAGTTATGCAATAATTAGATTTAATGTATTTACAGTGAAGACATAGATTATTTTAAAAATATTAAGTTAAATAAAATTGAACAAAACAATGAAAATTATGCACAGTAACTTAGCAGTGCTGAACTTATGGAATTATGATTGTAGTTTGTGTCTAAAGAACATGAATATGGTAAATAACTTGTGAACTGGACAATGGATAATATTATCCAGTACTAAAAGAAATGACTCTAATTGGCTGCATGGACACGGTACGTATTGGCACATTCTGGCCACAGGATTTGGTACTTATTGGCATCAAACGAGATTTTCAATGCCCTGTTTGTTATGGATTTAGGTCGTTTTGGCAATTTATTATTCTTCCATATGATGGAGCTTCCTACCAACATTAAGTTTTCCATCATAATATCAATTTCGATTTTTTTGGATTTGGTATCTTTTGGAAATAAGCTTCTCATATACAATAATAAAAACTCGTGGTTCGTGGCATTGAACCTCACTGACATAATTCATCTCAAAATACACATATTTGTTTCATAAACTTCACTTATATACTGTACAGAACCTTGCCTCGTTGCAATTACTTAATACCTTCCTATACTAGTGAACAAGTCTTCTATATAGCGTCTACAATACGCTCATATTCCCATTAGTACATTTCCTTTCGACGATGATGCACGGTAATGCAATAATATAAGCCCATCTCTATACATTCTCAAAATGTAAGAGATTTAGTGATCCTACTCAATAAACACAAATGCGGATATATTTTTCACGATACACACTAACAAACTACTCTAATGATTATACATAGTCTTCGTGCCTTTATAATACAATACTTGTTCTATTCACATACATATTGTTTCGGTACGACTTCCTACACTCCCTGTAGTTTCATATTTACGCTCATGTCTTTCATACTTCAAATTCAACCACGTTACAATAATATATAAACCTCCTTTGATTATAGTCTGCATATCTTCGTAATTAATAGTAATAAAATCATATCCACCCTTCCTGGTAATACTCAATGAATTATTAATCATATTTACTCATATTTTGACTTCAGAGTGACAACAGGTTGATGTACAAATCACACCATGTCTTTCTTTCTCCGCAATTACATGTTCATAAACATAGATACACTTCTGATAACTCTAACAATGAGTTATTTATTCCCTGTGGTATCACCTTGACTTACTCGTTAACAATGTGATCCTATTTCCTTTCTATATCATTCGTGTTAATAACATTAGACTGTTACAAAGTCTTGTTTCCTTAAATATTGAGTTATATATCCATTATACTTCCTAGAAATATTTTCTAAGTATGTATACATATCCTATTAATATCAAAGCAATATAAAATCAACATAATTTCTCTACGAATTCTATCGATGCATTTCATCGACGCATTTTATTGAGCCCGTGGGAGCTCATGGCTCGATGATATTAGTTGGAACATATGAGGAACAATTCATGTTTGTGAAACAGAACGCGCCCTGTTGCAGCGCGGGACGTACAGGAAGATATGGGAGTTGTCTTGACTCTGGACACTCATCTGAATATTTTAGTCTGAGCACAAGTATTACCTATTTTGCATTTAAAAGTCTCAGATCATACCATTATGTAATACTGGTTCAAGGAAACATTTCGATGTTTACCGCTTTTTTGATATAAGTTAAAAGGTATTGGCTGGAGGAAGTAGACCGTCAACGACTCAACTTTTGACTCTGCACGAGGCAGAGAGACCGACACTCATGGCTCTTACTGTTTGACAGCCGTCGTGTATAGACGCGCTGAGTTAGTCCGTCCTGTGTGACGAAGATATATCTTAAGTCCACCGTGTAGGTGATGAACAAAGTGAATCCGACTACGTCGAAGAACAAGTATTACTTTTGCACGAATGTGTGCTGTGCTTCGTACCGAAAAGTATTTATTTATTTGTAAGTGGAAAAGTGCAATTCACGTCGAAGCGACGATCACCACATACTACGTCCACGAGGTGGAGATAAAACCCTTAATCATCTTGAAAAGATTACGTGTGAAATTAATTTGATGGTTATAATTGTTACCAGTGATATTCTGTTAAAACGCTCATGTCAAGTGCGTAATTTTATTAACAATTATGTAGGATATTTTCGTGTAACACCAAATTTTCATTGTGAACGCCATGCTGCATGTTACACGAGTGTAATAAAATACAGTAAATCAGACATGGTCACTAAACCATCCACCCAAGTAAATGTGCTTTATTTTACGTCGTATTACGCCGCACTTTATGTATGAATTTTTCGCCAGATCAGTGCGATATTTGTCGATGCGTGAAAATATTTTCCAATCAGTGATTGCTGAAAACGCATGTCTATTAAATGCAGTGAAGCAGACAGGCCATTTGTTGAAAGTCTGCACTATAAAGCCAGCGGATCGTTATACTGTTATACTGTGCTTAACTCAAAATCAGTGGAAAAAAACGTGTGATAATTCCACGATATGCTTGAACGTCAACCACGTGTACACTACTATTACAACGACCATGATGACCAGTATCATGGAGTAGACACCATGATGTGAGGAGTATTTCGACGAGGAGGAGGACGAATTTACAACCATGGCAGGAGAATTGACGAACACCGACCTGGATGTCGAGATCAAAGGTACACTCAACCCTACCGTTGACCATGAGGAGGAGATCTTTACTCGAGAGACTTGAAGCCGATGGAAAGGAATGGACTGGTATAAGCTCGATGTCGGAGCAGATTCATGGAAAAAAATTGCCAACCATCCTGAATCTCTGTTACACCATACTCTAGGAACCTTCGATTATGGTGGTTTCTGAGTGAGTCAAATCTTTTCTCTTGTACGGGTTGATCTGTGGTAGTAGATAAGAGATTGTAGAATGTAGACATTAACCGAACTTGTGACACCAGTCAGGCAGGGATTTTTCTTGTAGTTAGTTTAATTATGTTTTATTTCAGTGGATGAGTTAGTCACCAGAATGTTTGGTGCAAGTAAAAATGTTCGCATGATTTTTGTTCTAATTTTAGTTAGGGAGACCTCAAATCACTTTGATTTGGTTTGGTCAGTCCTTCAGATGGCCTAGATTAGGAATTTGGAATAATGGACAACCATTATTCGCTTATTTATCCTGACCCCCCGTTTGCGAACCTCTCTTTTACGCCACTGTTAGTTATTTTTGAGCTATTTAAGCCTCGTAACATTTTCATGATCGACAGAAGTCATGACCTTTTGAATGGATTTATTTAAGCTTTAGTGTGAGCTTTGATGCCACAACAGTTCTAGAGAGAAATATATTTGGGAGCATTATTGTAAATGCCAACCCAGCATCGAACCCGATGCCATTGTATCATTTAAGACGACCTATCAGTTAGTAGGATTGTCGGCTGTTATTAATTTTGGTTCAGTGTCAAGTTGTGGGACACGAGAAAGTTTTGATAAAGGCACATTGTACAGAATATTAGGCGTGGAATATCTTTATCCATTTCCAAAATAATTTTTAGAGTGGAATATCTCCTCTATTTGGTATTTGTAACATTTTGACGTTACCTATCAGTGTTTATGAAATTTTGGCGTGGTAGTGAAACCACGGAAAACTGTTTTGTAGTTGTGTCAGATTTTAAGCCAGCGTTATTTCAGGAAGACTTCTATTTAAGATATATTATACGCCTGTGTAGTGTGTTACATCGCATACGCGATGAGCTGAGTGTGAGTGCTTTGACAAGCGGCTGAATGTTAATGAACTGTATGGGTATCCGCAGTGCTCAGCTGAGACGACTTGTAGTTTATTTTGTTTAGTCTCGACGCGCATGCGCACAACCCAATTCAACGTGACGGAATGTATTGATTATTTGGAGTCAAGGTTATATGAGTGTTTACTGCTGTCACATATTTATTACGTCATTGGATGTCATTTACTAGAGTTACCGCTTTAGGAAGCGAGATATTTGAACACCAGGAGTGTGTTTTCTGATGAGTAGAAGCTTTTGTCTGTTTTATGACATATTTTGACACCGATTTTTTAGGCTTGTGTTATTGTTGTGACGCCTTGTGTTGCGTCGTCGTACAGATTGTTATATCTGCGACCATTTTTTCCGGCCAGGTGTGAGCCGATGATGTTCAGGTCAGTACCTGAAGACTGTTACGGTGAGCTTTGAGCCCCGACAGTGTTATTATGAATTCCCGCCAGGTGTGAGCCGATGATCTTTAGTGTTGTTCTTAGAGAGACTTCACGAGTTTAAGCCTAGGTGTCCTTTGAGGAATGAGCCATTACTCTAAACCACCGACGGATAATAATCACGCTTCTAATAATAATAAGAAGAACTAATTCTTATGACTAAAATAACTAAAATGACAGTAAAACTTTGACTTGCGATTGGATGCGAACTAGCCAACTCATAGGATGAGTCACATTTCCGAGTGGGGAATGACTTGTAATTTTTGCAACACTACCTTTTGACGACAGAGTTGTCGCGGACCATTAGTTCTCAGCTAGTGGCGCACGACACCTCAGTAATATAAGACGTGTTTTGGGATCACGCATTTGCCAACAAAACAAACACTAGATGACCCAAGGATGCAAAGAGTATTCTTGCGTTTACGCAGGGCAAAAATATGAAGGTTTCTGAAAGCTGTGTCTTATTTATTTATTTATTCGTGTATAAATGTATGCTTACCTGTTAGCTTATAAGGAACTTAGTTGTTTTTTATACAGGTTTGTCACATAGCTTTGTTATTAAATGTTTGTTTGTTACGGTAGTCAGTCACCGTATACTTTGTTTTAATTGTCAGGATTTAGCTACATTCAACTTATTGAAAGATAAATAAGGGAGTGGTACCATCATAAATTCTTTTGATCTTTGTTGTTGTTAATTTAAATTCATAAGTAACCCGTTTCATTTGTGTAGGGTGTACTTTACGGGCCACTGCCCTAGCTTGCTGCTTTTGCATTTTTTGTAACTAGATCTTTCGCGTGGGTTATTTCAATTTACAATCAGTTTAGGATCAACTAATTTAACATGTTTTTATTTTAGCTTGCCGGATTAGCCCGAGACTAACCCTCTGAACTAGGATAGGTGTTTGCACATTTTTTTAATAAATGTTATTCGAGTTTACATAAGACTGGTTGTTGTCATTTTAAGCTAAGTGTTTCTAGAGTGTGCTTCTTGGGCCCATTCACCTTTTTAACCGTGTCTGCCCAATCGCCCCGGGATGCTGCGTCCTCGTTCGCAATGACCTATAGGAAGTACACTCAAGCCTTCTCGGCTTATGCGTACAGACGGTGAGTTGTCTGGGGAGCCATTACGGTTAGTGGTAACCTAAACAGCTCGTCTGACGGGCTCACTATCGATGCATTCTATCGACGCATTCCACCCATATAAAACTGATTCGTTTTAAATTGAGGAATTATAAAAGAAAATATCTGCAAAAATTAATCTTACAATAAAATCCAAAATATCATTACTATATATCAAAAACGTCACACGCTGACGTGAAAAGGATTTACTTTTAAATTTGCATGAAACTGACAACATAACGTGAGTTATAAATGGTTATATCTACTTAAAAACGTTGGTCACATCTGAAATATCCCCAAAATATGGCTAACTACTGAATATAGGACAAACTTTCACCTACCTTAAGCTGCGTTGATCTTGCGATAACCTGTGCTGTTATCTGAGAGTTGAGCGTCTGCATTCCCAGCGACACGTGGCTGGCATACTCGCTGATATAGCGGTATCTGGCGCTTGCTAGCAGCAAGCGAACAGCTGGGCGACCACACTCCTCCGTGCGGGCGACTCGATTGCTGGGATCGGCTCTCCTCATCTGGTCTTCCATCTTCTCGACTAAACAGTCTAGAACCTCGTTCGTTTCTGAGCTAGATAGCTCTGTTGAATACTCTCTTCTAACGGTTCCTCGCTAGTGGTTATGCAATGAAATCGTAGCTGAAATATTTGTACTTTGAGATCTCCAGGTTGGTAGTGGTAACTCATGTAGTTGCATTATTGGTGTTTTCAGATTTCTGCTATCGGTGTTGCAATGGTAATCCGTAGATACCATGGTTGTATGGTCCACTCTTGATTCCACACAACTGATGTAGATTAACTTCCTTCCATTGTAGTTTAGTAACTCATGACGACTTCGAATGTAGATTCAATATAACAATATCCCCTCTGAATCGAGTGTATTAACATCATGTAATATTTCTGGATATACTGTAGAACTATACTTGTTATATCGTTTAAAGCGTTGTAGAATTCTCTCATATATTGTTTGCAGTATTTCTGAGGAAGTTCTGTAGAATGTTTCTTATGAACGTCGTAAAATTGTATTCTGTAACTTCAAGTCCTCAATAATATTCTGTACTATTCTTTCACGGGCAATGTCTCTCCTCGTTACCGGCGACTGATGGCTCTCCTTCGCCCAAGTCTTTCTTCTCCCGGCTTTCTCTGAATATGCAGTAATATTTAAGGAAGTATCGCGAAGTAGGTCTACACTCGACCTGTCGAAGTAATGGAATGAATGTCCCGACTCTCTGCTGCTAGGCTCCTGAGTTCCAAAAATGGCGTTCCTAGCCCCGCACACAATTTAATTTCTCTTATTTACAAATATCTCCTCTCGTAGTTATAAATGTCAAATTTCATTTTGATAGATAAATTTTATTTCTTATTCTCTTGATATTGGTGCGGTTAAATTGTTCATAATGTTAATTTTAAAATATAATAATATTTTATTCTTCAGATTGGTAAATTAACCTGATTGGCTGTCGAGTTGTCAAGTAGATTTCATTGTTCTAGGCTTCTAAATTAATGTTGTGTGCCGATATCTCCTTCTCTCTCGTACATAATCCTGTCGCGTACAAATCTTCCTTGTTGTCGAGGGCTCGGCGTATTATACCGGTTCTACACTGGCTAACTTGTAAATTGGTGATAATCCAGCCTCAATAAATTTGATTCTCCCTTGGTTAAAATAATATTCACAGTATCATTTCCATTCTTGCTTCTTATCAATGCTGTAATTTCCTCATACAAGCCGTCAATAGCTTTCACTAACATCACAGAATGCTTATGTGTATAAAAAGTTGCTCGAACTGCTACTTCATTACCATGCATAAGATTGTCACGCAAGACGGTTCGATCCTCGCCTCATGCATTTCCTTACTAATACTAAATTCGAGTTCAGTACCATGTTTCGACTTCCGGAAAATTTCGACATATCTTCGCTTTTCACATCCCCCAGACCCCAAAACCACCGTCAGTTGAAAAGTTTATATATAATTTATGTATATATGTATATCAGTTTTTGTGGACACGGTAACTGCCGTAATTTTGCACCAATCACTTCGAATTTTTTACGTAATATGTATCCCTTTAAAATCTCGGTCGTTTCGTTAATGGGCAAAATCGATCGAAGGGGGTGAAAATGTTTCTTTATTTTTTTAGAAAAAGTGAAATATCGCTATAACTCTCTTAATACGTGCAATATCGATTCCATTCAAATTTCATACTATGTGTCAGATAAGTCTCAAAAATGTATGTTTAAGAAGTTTTTTGAAGGCACCAAACGTTGACCAAATGAGTGGAAAATTGGGTTTTTCAGGAAACATTAATCATATCTCTCTTAATAGGCACAATATCATAACCGTACAAAATTGACAATATTCCCCTTATAATTACCTAAAACTTTTTTCTGAAAGAAGTTTTGATATGACCCACCTAGACGCCAAGGGATTAGAATAATGATTTCGGAATTATAAGAAAATGCCAAGAGCCATCAGAATTTACCATGACAACGCTTCTAAATTGATGAGGTATGAGCTATCAGAGGTTGCCATGATAACGCCATTGCACGAGATGACATTCAGTTTTCCATCTGACTCTGTGGGAAGCGGCTTCGGTGACGTAACTGGTACCATGCAGAATTTCTATGCCCATGTTCGCGGGTTCAAAGCCGGCCGAAGTCGACGGATTTTCTAAGAGCGCTAAAAGTTCCTCAGTATGCTTTGCTTCGGAGAGGAAGTTCCAACGTTCGTTGCAAGTTGCTGGTTGCGGTGGCATCTAGTTGCCTAGTTCACAGCTAGGTGTCGTTCACGGTAGTATTTGGTACCAAAATTAGGAACTACTATTTGAAATTGCCCGTCTGCCGTCCTTACTTGAATTACCGACTAATTCAATCATCACAATTAACACCATTTATCAGACAGAATCTACACACACCCAAAGTACACGGGGTTACATGACCGCGTTGTCGCAGCCCCTAAATTGAGGAGATAAAATTTTGCGTGACGAAGTAACATACTGTTAGATAGGTACACATCGGTTCTAAACCTTGCATAAGGACAGTGTGACAACAAGTATAAACATGGACCCCAAATGACAAGAAGGTTACCCGTACCCATAAGACAATAAAATGTTAAAAATATGCATAAAAAGACGTAACAAAAAGTTAATTAAACTCCAATTGTAAAATACCTTCTCGCAATAAATGAGGTCTGATCCTTCTATGAATACCTGAATATTTTGCCTATTATAGCCTATCCCCTAGTTTGCTGGTGGAATGTACAGTACCTTCGCCTCCCGGCATGCGGAGAGGATATTTTTGAAACCAGAAGATACCAGAGCTATTATAATTAATATTATTTTGAATTGCACTGTGGAAGAGATTAGTGATCAGTAAATATTTATGGTGAACGTTTATGTGAACACATTTATACTGAAGGCTGAAAATTTACGTAAAGTTATTGAGTTTGTTGAAGAAGTTGAAAAGCAGTTTGAATTCAACGACATTGTGAATCTGAGGGATGGTATTCCAGCTTTTTGTTGCATAGGTTTGCATTATTGCGTGGATGTGGCGATACACGTGTTTGAAATTGTTCCACGATAAGAAAGTAATTGATATGTGTTGATAGTATGCGTTATATAGTCGTCGATGTGTGTACAATATACAGTGTAGATAATTTTATGTATTGGAAATGAAGGTCTCTTGTTGTAAAAGGACAGACAGGCTGATAATTGTGATCAGCTGTTTTTGTTGTGTTATCGATCTATGCTCAGATCTGTATTTCTTATGGCTCATTAATATAAGAAGTAGTTTGAAGCAATGTCAATGGATATTTTAAATAGAACGCATTTTATTATTAGTAGTAATATTTTATTTTGAGAGAAAGCAATTGAGTGGACATTATCGTGATCTAGGCTTCATTGCACGGATCATCAGTACTTAGTTATGACAATGGTAATGATATTGACCAAAGTTTAGTGGTAGGATTCACAATTTGTGTATATAGTTGTAGAGCCGTGTTTAAAGATGTAAATATTATTATTATTATTATTATTATTATTATTATTATTATTATTATTATTAACTATAGACCGAATGAATATTATAGGAAATTTATTGAATAGGGATTAATCAGGTTTAAGGAGAATTGTATAGAATTCAATATGGTAACTGCAATAGCGAAAGGCCATCACTAATTTTATTTTCCAATTAGGTAATTTTAAAATCCTTTTTTATTTTTCTCCTTAAGCTAGGGCATTTTTTGCTTCGAGTTTCGATTACTCTTTCGATTTTTATTACAGTTAGATTAGATAGACTTTTAAATTATTATGATAATTATTATTATTATTTTTAATTTGAAAGCGAGATTTAAATTTAATTGTAATTGTCTTCTTTTAATAAATCTAAAAGATACGTGCTTACGTAATTCTGATGTTACATAGAAATTTTGAGTTATAATTTGCAGTTAATTAGGGAGATATTGCGCTATAGTGGAGATAGGACTTATTGGCCCACACGTACTACCCAATCCCCGAGGGTTTGAAAGGGTTTCTCACTCTCCATTATATTTGGATTCCCAACCAATCCCGTAGTTTAGTCCTATAGCACAATGAAGAGTAGTCGTACCCCTCCTTATTTGTCTGCCAGTAGTTTCTTTGTACATTTTCTAGCCGGGGACTACATGTTGCTGCGATCCATCTCCATTATCGGATTCTGGCAGATATCCCACTGGGTACGGGTACAGTACCTAATAAAACAAAGTTATGTTTCAGTCATACAAGTTTTCATGAAGAACATAAACTAACATGAGAGTGTGCTTAGGAACTTATCTGAATATTTAGGACTTCATATGTTTGTAAATCACTGTATTCATTGCATAAGTTCATTAAAACTGAATATCGATCTGAACTTACTGATGAACATTGAAGAGAACTCGTGCTAATAGCGCGTACCGATTATCTGGTTGATTTCAAACAAGTAACAGAAAATATTAACGGTCGAAAAAGCACTTCTCATACGTAAGATAGTATTTAGTGTTTATTTATTTATTTCTTGACGGTACACAACAGGGCTCAGTGTGCGCCCCAATAACAGTGCACCTACACAGTAAAATACACTTTCTGATATTTCTACATTAAGTATTAATATCTAAATGTAATTATTAAAACTAGGAAGTTAACACAGATTGAAATGCATAGTAGTAAAAAGCTTAATCTAAACGTAATATAAAAACTAAATCTAAATTTTACCTAATGACAAATATATAAAAAGCACGTTTTGAAATTATTACATCGTAAACTAAAAGGTAACATTGATAACTAGGGTACAGGCCTATCCACATATATACATTGTTGATTCTGTTTTGTGTGATAATTTTATTTCAAGTATGAATTAGAGTGACTGGGTTGTAATTTCCAAGAACGGTCTAATTGAGAGACAGAAATCTAGTTTCCAGTTTACACGAACCGCATCGTTGTAAATACTGCAAAGCCTCCTTACAGGTGAATTATTATGTGAAGTAGTATTGGTTATATCATTTTTGAATGTTATAGTCGATCTTGTAGTAAAGCGAGGGATGTTGAAATTTAGGAGCGATAGGAAAAATGAGATCAATTTGACCGTTAATAACTTTATAAAGGAATTTCATATCATTCACTGGCCTTCGAGACTCCAAACTAGTCATGCCGAAATTCAACAAAAGTTCACCGTAGGGTACCATGTGTGGGTAATTGCCCGTTATTTTGAGGTGTAAATATCTGAAGAATTTCTTTTGAACTTGCTCAATGGATTTAATGCATGTTTTCTGCCAGGGACTCCATACTTGGCTGGCGTACTCGAGCTTGGATCTCACCATGGCAATATAAAGGTTTATGCAGGTACCGGTCCTAATGAATGGCTTAGTGTTTCTTAATATAAACCCTAACATGCGGTAAGCATCCCCGACTGTCCTTTGCACATGACAAGTGAAAGCAAGCTCTCGGTCAAACAAGATTCCTAGATCTTTCTTCTCGCTTACTGTTTGCAATGACTGAGGTCCAATTCCATAAACAAATGTGATTGGGTTCTTCTTACGTGTAAATGTCATAACAACACACTTCGGTACAATTAAGTATAATTTGTTTTCTATACTCCATTTGTGTATATTATTTAGGTCATTTTGTAGTAGAGTGCAGTCATTAGCGGAAGAAATTGATTTAAGAATTTTGAAGTCATCTGCATATAAAAGACTATTTGAGTGTACTATACAACGTGGCAAACCGTTTATCATTGCTAGAAAATTCAGAGGTTCAAGGTTCGAGCCTTGGGGTATTCCGGATTGAACTATGTATTCCTTTGAGACAATTTTCTGGAACAAAACAAGATGTTTCCTGTCTCTGAGGTAGGAGCTGAATAATTTGAGTAATGGGTGGGAGAATCCCAAATTACACAATTTGTTAAGAAGGATATCATGATTTATTGTGTCGAACGCTTTATCAAAATCTATAAATATGACATCTATTTGTCCTCCTTTATCTAACTCTTTAGATATAATTTGAGTAAAATTAGTTGCATTCGTCACCGTAGATTTCCTGGATAGGAAACCATGTTGGTTATCTGTTACGAGCGGTCTGAGAAATACTGATATTCTTCCGTGCAATATGAATTCAAATACCTTGGCTACTACAGATAAAATAGATATAGGACGGTAGTTATTAATACTTTGTATTGGGCTGACTGAGAGTCATAAACTGATTTTAAATATGTCGCAAAACCTTCAACAACGGAATCACCCCTGTCCAATTCTTCATTATTATATTTAAAGGTGTCGCATGTGTTCCTATTTGTTTTCTTGTTTTTAATAAACGTCCAAAATTTCTTTTAGTCCCGGCTAATGTTTTGTTCAATATTACGGATATATTTCTTATAAGATAATTGAATGTCCTTTTTAATTTCTGATCTTAATTCTTCAAAACGTAGTCTATGATGATTTGAGTAATTTTTTCTCTTCCTATGGTATTCCTTCTCCTTCAATTCACTTTTCGTTTCCTTAGAAAACCAGACAGGATATTTTCTTCCCGTTTGTCGTTTACATATAGGAACGGTTTCGCCAAGTACTGCGTTAAAAATTTGATAAAACAGGTCTACTGCTGTATTTACATCAGTGCACTCGTATATTTGACCCCAAGCGTCATTCCTCAACCGAGGGTACAGCTGCTCAAAATTGGCTTCCCGGAAGTTAAAGGTAACATTAGGCTGGATATGTACTTGGTGTCGACATATTATTAGAGATATTTCCACATCCAGGGCTGGGTGGTGGCGATCCAGCGGTAAGAGTGGATCAGTGTTTTCAGTTACATTTATGTTGGTTTTGTTGGATAAAACTAAGTCCAGCGTCCTCCCGTTACGGTTTAGTACTGAATTATAAGACTTTTGCTTAAAATAATTAATAAAATTTACGAGTTCTCTTGTTTGAATGTTGTCGTCTTCAATTAGTGTACTTTGTATTGTTGGGATGTTGAAATCGCCGAAGATTATTAAATTTTGATCATATATTTCTGTTCTGGATTCCAACCACCGGTATAGTTCCCTGTATGTTTCTACTTTTGAAGCTGGTGGAATGTACATATTACAGACGTACCAAATATTTCCCCTAACGACCAGTTTCACTAATAGACATTCCAATGTGCCAGTCATTCTGTCGACCTTGAGAACCGTTAATCCGCTCCTGACCAAGACAGCCACCCCACCCCCTTCTCTGGAAAGCCTCTCATCCCTGTACACTCTGTATATATCAGAACAGACCTCACTGTCAGCGATTTTACTAGATAACCAAGTTTCTGTAATTAGAATTAAGTCATACTGTTTGGTGATCAGGTTTTCATTGAATAAATCTAATTTTGTATTCATTCCTCCTACATTTTGATAATAAATGGATAATCTAGGTTTTGATACCATTAGAGAGTGTTCAGGTCATCCTCATTTCGAATTACGATGACCCGAGAACCTTCAGATTTGCGTATTTTAATATGTCAATTTCTTACCCACAAGAAAGCATACTCTTTCTCTCTTCTGATGCTCCTAGCTTGTGCCAGCAACTTCCTCTTTTCCGGAGATAAACTCTCGTTCACATAAATTACATTATCGCCAGGAAGACCAACGTGACGAGTGGAGAGATTCCGTTTCACCCGGCGTCGCTCCAAAAGTTGCTCCTTGTCGTCCCGCCGAACGAATTTTAAGATGATGCCACTGTGTTGATGATTAGGTGACTTAGGCAGCCGATGACAGGCATCCACCATTGTTTCAGTGATGACCACATCCAGAGCTTGACCTACTTTCTTCACTGTTTCAATAATGTTTTCGTTAGGAACCTCCGGGACACCGTGTATTTCCACCGTATCCCTACGTGTGTACTGCTCAGATTCTCCTAGGCGGTTTTCAAGGGATTTTAGCTTCGCCTTAACATTGACATTCTGCTGAGTTAATGACTCAATGTGTCCTTTACATTCCTTAATTTCTATCTGCTGGTTTGAAATTAATGTTACACAATCGTCTAGTTTTTTATGGCACAATTCCATTGAATTACCTAGATCAGTCTCTCTCGCTCTTTGTTCGTCTTTTATGATTTTAAGTTGTTCTTTTAAATCTTTCAGCATTCCATAAATATTCTCCATTGATGGAGCGTCTTTGTTACTTACACTATCACTTATTGTTGCACTATAGTCCACACATTGTTGTTGTGTAATTAAACAATAATGTTATGATTCAAGTAAAAAGTAAATGTTTCTTAATTTCAATATAATAAAAGCTAAGGGAAGTATGTGACGTCAGCAAAGTAACCAGTGATGGACGAAGAAAAGAGGATATAAAAAGTTGTTTGTCTTAGGCAATGAAAGCATTTATACGGAAAAGAAATCTGTTGGCATCAAATATAGATTTAGCTAATAGAAAAACATTTTTGAAGCCCTTGTCTGGAGCATGGTGCCCTATGGAAGTGAAACTTGGACTGTTGGCGCAGCAGAAAATAGAAGCATATGAAATGTTGAATGATGAAGATGGGTAGATAGAATAACAAATGAAGATGTATTTATACGAGTGGGCGAGGAGAGATATTTCTGGCGACTGCTAATCAAGAAAAGAGACAGGTTGTTAGGACACATACTAAGACACCCAGGAATAGCAAACTTAGTTAAGGAAGGAAGGATTAAGGACAAGAACTGTAGGGGTAGGCCAGGAATAGAAGGTTAAACAGATTGCCGTGGATATACAGTAAGATGTGGTAGCTATGTGGAGATAAAACCATTAGCTGAGGACTGATAGGCATGGAGGACTGCATCAGAGCAGTCAAATGGCAGATGACTCAAACACACACAAAATGTATGTACATTTTGTAAACCATTAATTTCTTAACGAAGTGGCCCGTTTCGAAACAGCTTCATACATTTGCGGCTTTCAAAGTTAAGGTTAGTGGCCACAACTGGTATAGTAAATACATTAGAAAATTGAAATCGGAAAGAGTTGATAAATTAATGAAAGGAAACCTTGACCTAAGTTTGAGCGAGAACAGTGCAACTACTGTAATAATAATACTAATAATAATATTAATAATATAATCATTTCTTTTCTGTGACGTGCCACAAGCCAACGATGCAGGGATGTAACCATTAATTCACACTTTTAAGGACACGTCCGAGCCGGATCGAACCCGTGAACTTCGAGTCAACAAGACAACAACGAACGGTCTGGTCCATAAGAGCTAGCAGTCCTCTTGATGGATGAAATTTACCCTGTACTAATTTAAAACCCAGAGCATTACGTACGAGTTTCCGCTTTAAAACACAACTAACACTATACCAGCTGCCAGATTTCAGCATTTCTGATCTTCCCCTTAATTATACTTTTATACCAACGGCTGTTCACACGGCATCAATCCGTGACTGATACCCTGTCGTACTCCTTCCAGGCGATGATAAATAATTGATGATTGAGTATTACCAGAATTAAATGGTTCCAATTCCACATTGATTGGGACAAATTTCTCATGCACTGGCCAAGATTTGAACTGGGGTGCAGCCTTTGAAGGCCGATGTCTGAACTTCACCAAAGTGAAGAGTTTAAATTTTATACGAAAATTAACCCTCCGCATAGTGATGAGCTTCTACTTTTTCCCCAGTCAATTGCTAAATAACACTGTGTTCAAATCTCGGTAGGACCAAGTGACATGTATGAAGGACAGAGATTGAGAGACAATGCATTAAGATGCGATTTCAGACATCCTTCCACACCAGAGCTGATTATCAAAATTATGTTATCATTTACAACAAAATCAATCAATCAATCCACATTTACAAGGCAGTCTACACAGTACTACCGGTTCAAATATACCACGCATTTATGTACATTTTCAACAACAACAACAATAAAACACACAATTTCTCTACGTACGGGTTTCACAAGATGAACTCAGGTACCTGCATATCACAGCTGACGCACTCCCCTCCCCAACATGTCACGTCATACTTCGATAACGCAACAATATCCTTATCTTCTTTGACCCGCCCTGAACCCCACTGGCTAAAGTAGACTTCGTTATTTTGCACCTTCTGACTGAAGAGTTACTGCAGAAGCTACAAACATTGACTTTGTAATGATTAATTTTCAATTTCATGATAGATGATAATGCTTTCACCTAACATGCTTAGAATAGTCTCTTCTATCATCAGTGTAACGGAGTATATGTGTGTATATCAATTACACCTGTATAACTTTCTATTGCTATAATTGAAATTTGGGATGGATGATCTCAGTTTCTACCTTTAAAAACAAACTACATGACCAAAACCACCACCACCACAACAACCACCTCCACAGCCACCACGATCACAACCATCATAATCACCACCACCACCACGATGAAAAGTACCGATCAGGAATGCATAACTTACAATATAGTTAATTATGACGAGTCACGGTTCTCAATATCTACGAACCTATTACAGCTATCAAACTGAAATGTTATATGATATTAGAAGCCATTGATATAAGTTCACATATGCAAATTTCAACAACCTGATGAGCACAAAAACAGCATGGCGGCTACGCGAAAGTTACATTTTTAATAGGCTTTCCTCGTGACATAATCATTCGAGCGTAGTGAAATTTGGCAAAGTAAACCTTTGAATAAGGCTCTATATACTGGCGTCTAAGTTCATTTAATATCTGTGAGAACTTCAAAATGGTGTCAGTGCACAATTTTAAAATCTTTTTTTAATTCTCGTGTCCTTAAGTAAGCAATCGTTTCATTTAGGGCAGTGATGCACATAACTTTAGCTTATTCTGCAGATGACTTAGACTGATGACCTTGAAGTCCTAGTGGCTGAATGAAACAATACCGTAAGTAAAGTGAAAACAAGATCCTGCCACTGAATATTGAGAATTTCTATAAACTGGCATCTGAGTCTTTTGTATCTAAAGCCTAAACGTCCTGCTGTGGATATGGCAGAGATAATGTGCAAGGAACTTCAGGTGTTATGTTTATTGCACGAATGCTGCGCAGGAGGAGCTGGATTCATTGATAAAACTTCAAAGTGGATTCTACTGCAACCCGAATGGAATACTGCTAGGTTAGGACTGTTTCACTCTTATGGAATTCGGGTTCCCTTACTCATGTTGCGATTGATGACAACATGTGCAATAGAAACTGTGGTGGTGGCATCAAGCTCAGCTCAGTATTATCACAATATATGGTCATTATATCTGTCCGTATACTTGCGTTAAAAGTAATCCATATAAACACACTTTATCCACATCCCTAATTTTCATGTTCCAGTTCTAGCCCGGTGAATCTTCGCCATGCTGCTCACAAATAGGAGGACATGGATTGGTGACCATAGAACGCCAAGAAAATAAGCATGGCATTGCTCCCACTTACTCTGCTTGTACCGGGCTCCTCTCTGTCATCCTTCATTTCAACCTAACTTCTCGCAGTTAATTTACTACCCTCCCTTTGTTGGCGATGATCTGATAATTTTGGCTTCATACAAGATAGATTCTAGGGCTGTCAGGACCGCTTGTTTTTACAAGAACAACCTATTGCAACCCGGTCAGAATATTGCTAGGTCACGACTGTCTCACTCTTTTAGAGATTGGCTGCCCTAACTCATGTTGTGAATGATGACAACACGTGCAATGTAAATGTTGGTGGTTGGGGTTCTACTTTATTACCCTGAATCTCTTAGTCATTCGTTTGAATTCACATGTGCTGTGGATTTTCATTTCCGGGATACGGAGTCCGTTAGAGCAGGTTATCAGGGTACCATCCGCCGAAAGAAATGGTACTTAGAACGACCCCTTCCTTCGATCCCACAATCTGAGAAGATCGGGTGCATTTCTTTAAGGACTTGCATAGCACGAGAGGCTAGATCCAGGGGATATGGGGATTTTTGCACGGAAGACTTGTCATGGACGTCCAAAGAAATACATCCGCAAACACAAAGCTAACAATAAAGAGATCCAGTCTTACGCAAAATTTCCTGCATGATTTATTCATAAGAGAAACCCCTAATCTACTTCTGAGGGTTAAAATCGGCTAATCCGCTGATAGAATTACAATGGTGAGTCAATCCCTAAAATGAAGTTAAGTAACCCTCGTTAAGTCCTAATTACAAGAAAGCATAAACAACAACTAAGCTAGGCACGTGGTATGAGAGAAAACGAACGCGAGCAAAGTTACAAGCATATGACTCGGGACAATTTACATTCAACAGCAAAGAAAATCATATCCCTAAGTTAGGATGGTACCACGTCCACATTTACAGTTACATTTAATGTCTATCGAAAACCTGAGGTGAATAAAAATATTACGACGACACGCGTCGTAATCAAATAATTATTGCAAAAGCTACTGATAGTTGACCAAAGACTATCCAAAAAACATTGCATGAAATAAACTCTTATAAGTAACAGGTTACAATATGGGTAAATGCACTGGAAATTAATCAATAAACACACAACGTAAGCCTGCCTTCGCGGACTGAGATGCTGTTTGCACTCAGTCGTCACCTCAAGCGTGTAACATAGGTTGGCAATTCGCAATCATCACTGCGACTTTCATGGCTTTGAATCATGCGGGCCATAAGGTACGAACTACTGGTCCCGGAGATTCATGTCGTCGAAAAGAAAGTGTCAGCTCATTTAAATTATCATCTCCCACAGGAAATGATGTGGAATTGAGGTGTCAAAATCAACAACAAGCAAATGGGTACAAAATTACTGGGCTGTAATTAATCAATTAATCAATCGGTCTAGGAAAAATTATGCATGTGATTTATAATCAAGGTCTCTGTAAAGCATTAGGTGGTGCAATTTAGGACACCAGTCATCGTCTGCATGTGATCTCTCCAGAGATTCACTCGTAGAACATGACTTCTAAAAGTCAACAACACAATGCTCTGAGCTATGAACTGCTCAAGCAACAATAACACAGGTTTGCACGTCTTACACCATTTGCTCGCATATAACATCGGTCGCCTAGGCCGCAGCTCATTGACGCCGGAATGAACCAACAATCGTAAGGGGACATCAATCCGCCCGTCCTTATTACAACTCTGTGTTCACAGACACAATAATAACATTAGCTAGCCTGACATGATACAGAAAACTGGGTCAAGTTACATGTGTATTAAACCTACATTACAACTCGCTAGATGATTCACTTCATCAGCTCAAAATACAAGGAATTCCTACGAATGAACATTCCCTCACTCTCATAGTGGTAAACAAATATCAGATGTTCACAGCTCACATAGCCGTTTCCCAAAGCTTGGTTATATAATCTGAGACACTGACCTTCACATTCCATGTGATTATGACGTCATTAGCAGTATAAAAGAGTCAATAAAGTCGTCTCCCACTGAATTCTGGGTAAAAACAGGTTCATACCGCCAGCATCTCGCGTGTCAATTACATTCTACATAACACTGAGTGAGGCGCGGCTTCATTAATATTGCATCTCAAAACTGTACATTCTATCTGACAGAAACACGTAATACAGTCCTAGTGTGCTCAGTAAATCGCTTTAAATTGTTAATCACTTCCATCATCGTGTCCATCACTGTGTGTTACCCTTTATAACAATATAACGTTGCAAAAATACCAAAGATGATTAAATAGAAGACTATACACTTCTGCAGCTTAACTGCTCTGACATCGAAAGATATATATTTTCAAAAGAAAAATGGCCTTCCCAGTGTGTACTAGACAGTGTCTTGGTGAGGTGTGCTTTAACGAACTGAAGAGCCCAATCGCACACCGGGGCGAAACACTGTCATTTTGTTGAATTATGCCGGAACATTTAGCACAATTTGTGTTTAAATTTAAATATCGAAAGATATGTCACCCATCCTATTCATTGAACTCGTAGGTTCTGTTCACAAAACAAAATAACAACATCTAACCTCTACGATGCTGTTTGAAATGATACGCTTGTAGTTTCAATTTCATGTCGCCATCAATCTTACTGGATATGAGTTCGTTCCTCCCAGGAACTTACCGTGGTAAAGAGTACTCACAAAATGTCAACCAAATAGTACAAAAAATATTCCAGTGTCTGTCGACTGAAAACCGATACGATAATAATGTGTTTGGAAATCAAAATGAGGGGCCTACAGTATAGGGTGTTCCCTAAGTGTTTCAGAAGTTCACATTTTCTGGCTAATGGTGCCCTTTACCCGACACTAATTTCAGCCTTCACATGGCTGGTCAATTATACACTGAAAAACATACAAATAAATGTGCACCTGCCGTATTGATCACGGTATCGGTGACTAACAAAGTTTGTCCCAACTTCAAAGAAGAAAAGACATAATCTAGCCCTGCGTAAGTGGTCTACTATCAGTTTCGGCTAAAAGAATAATTACAAGTTATGTCTGCCTGGACAAACCTTGTACAATGGATGAGAATACAGGATTCACAGTGACATTTCCATGTTGTTCACCTCCCAATCTTCAGGTTGGAAGGGGTAATATGCCTCCAATCCTCCTGAGATATTAATCGGCAAGACCAAGGGTCCTGGCCTGTCCTCTTCATTCTCCATCACGTTCCTGGCACGTCCTTCACGGTTTTGGTCAAACCTACCCCCTCATGGTTGGATTATTTCTCCGGTTCTTCCCTCGTCATGAAAGGAGTTATTCCAACTCAAAGCTCACGTATAGTTGGTGAAATACTCTGATCTCGTGGCATATTTTACACTGCATGGTGACTAATTTCACAGAAGCTATAATTTTACGCAGTACAATGATTATCTCACTGGCTTTACACAAATGAAGGTAGTTACAAAAATGTCTCTGGTTTGTCCTGCCACAGAGTTTAAGATGCAACTGGTGGTATCTCTCACAGAATTTACTGACTTCAATATCACAGAAAATCTCAGCAATCACGAAGTCAAAGTGAAAGGTTGTATTTTTCCCGAGCTCTCAGGTGTGCTGAAATGGGTTGTTCTCTGGAGTGTTATCGAGCGAGGATCGGGCTGTGGTATGCGAAGGGTAGTCGGGATTTCCGGTGTTTGTGTGTGCGTACGGGACCTAGCAACTTGTGGTTCATAGCCCTAGTGATAGCTGCGTTGTTAGTTATTGGTGGAGTGGAAGTGAATCCAGGCCCGGTTACTCCAAATGTGAATCAGGCAAATGATCCAGTGGCAGCTTTAAAGTGTTCGACGTGCAGTAAAACATTGAAGAACGGTGTTCAGTGTGGACTATGTGAGAAATGGTTTCACTTCGGCTGTATTAATGTCAAGAAGGAGGATTGTGATGTCGGGAATTGGGTTTGTAAAGTATGTGATACGCCGGACTGTTTGAGGGTGCAAATCAAAGCAAGGGATCAAATAATACAGGAACTTAGAACAAAGCTTCGTGAATCAGAGGAAACGGTGAAGGATGTGACTGAACGGCTTTCTACTGGGATCAGTGTGGAAGAGGGCGTGCAGGAGCAAACTGAGGATGACGTCATCATAATGGGTGGTTCTATGATACGATGGAGTGCAAATATCTCGAGGAAATCAGGTGCGAAAGTGCGGTGTTATCCGGGGATTAAAATTGACCAGCTTGCCCAACAAGTGGAAGAAGCAAATGTAGAGGACTGTGACAAAGTTAAAGTGTTGTTATTCCATGTTGGGACGAACGATTTGAAGAGGAGGGCTATAGCTGATTACATCATGGGGGAGCTCTACGAACTAGGCAGAAAAGCTAGAAGCAAGTTTGGAAATGCAAAAATTATAATGAGTGGCATTGTTCGGCGGGGAGATGTTCCGTTAAGGCGAGTTAAGACTGTAAACGACCGTATGGACTGGGTTTGTGCACAACTGGGATTAGTGTACGTAGATGCTGACTGCTGGATTGGTGGCCGTGACTTCGCCCGGGACGGGCTGCATTTAAATCGACGGGGCGCTTTTAACCTAGGGAGCCTACATGACAGGGTCATCGGTTCGTGCCGGCCTTTGTGAGGAGGAGCAGGTCCAGAGGTTGCCAGCCGAGGGAACAGAAGGAGCTACTTCGGGATATTTGCTGAGGAGGTAAGACTCTAAGATTACTGCAGGTTAACTGTCAGAGTTTAGGAAATAAATTAATTGAATTTTGGAATCTTGTAGAGACGTATTCTCTGGACATTGTCATTGCTACTGAATCTTGGTTATATGAAGATATAAATAGTAATGAAATAATTCAAGGGACCTACGAAATGTACAGAAGGGATTGGGGGAAGCGAGGTGGTGGGCTATTTATTTGTGTGCGCAAAAATATACTTACTTACTTACTTACTTAATTCCTGCCGATCCTTCCGGAGCATAGGGCCTTGGCGAAATTTCTTCACGCTGTACGGTTCCTGGCCATTCTCTTCACTTGACTCCAGTTCTTGTCCACCTCTGCAATTTCATTTTCGATCGTCCTCTTCCAGGTCTTCTTAGGTCGACCTCGCTTCCTGGCGCCTTGAGGATTCCAGTATAGCGCCGCCCTCTCAATAGCTCCATCCGGCTTCCTTAGTGTGTGACCAATCCAGCGCCATTTCATCTCCTTGATCTGGATGCTAATCGGTTGTTGATTGGTGATGGTCCAAAGATCTTCATTTGAGATTATGTCCGGCCACCTCACATTCATGATGCGACGCAGACATCTGTTAATGAACACCTGTAGCTGGTTGTTGATCGGTTTTGTGACTTTCCGTGTTTCACAGCCGTAGAGAAGAATCGACTTTACGTTGCTATTGAACAGGCGGAGCTTGGTCTTCCTGGAAATGTTTCTATTTCTCCAGATGGGGTAGAGCTGGACAAAGGCACCATTTGCCTTCCTGATACGGCTTCGAACATCTTCCTCTGCTCCCCCATCATTTGTGACTATACTTCCGAGGTAGAGGAAGGACTCAACTCGCTCAATGTCCTTTCCGTTGACTGTCAAACTAGTCGTGATGTCAGAATTTATCCTCATCTCTTTGGTCTTGTTGGTGTTGATCATCAGTCCTGCACGTTCTGCTTCACTCTGCAACCTCCCCAGCTTATCTTCTATGTCTCGGTACCGTTGTGCCATAAGACAAATGTCGTCTGCGAAATCCAGATCTTCAAGCCTGTCATTTATACCCCATTGAATACCCCTCTTCCCTCCTTCCATTACCTTCTTCATCACACTATCCAGGACCAACAGGAACAGAGTGGGGGAAAGGACACACCCCTTGGTGCATTCTTGGAATACACGGTACCTGAGATTATAATTTTCAATGCTTTTGCATGTTCTTTCCTTCCTCTTTGCCAAACACCAACAGTGATCATCTGTTTTCTCCTTGTTGGGCATATCTCTTATGTCTTCATAAGTATGTTTCAGATATATAACTTCTGTGACCCACCTAGCGTCACCTCGCAGCGAATCTCTGAAGCTCCTCAATTCTTCCTGGTGCTAGAGGACTTACTTATCCATTTGGCCACCAGATCCTGTTACCATCGTCAGCTATTTTCTCTTGGAGCAAGAGGACTACATCAACTTCTTTACTCACCATGCTGCGCTAATATCGCCTACTATCAATTCTTAGAAGGCCATCCATCAAGAAGAAAATTTATTTTTTATAAGTTGGTTATGCTGATATGTATACCTTTTGTTTCCTACCCCCACTCTCTCCCCTTCCTAGGACCTTCCGTGCTTCTTTGAGCAAGTCTCACTTCTTAGTCTGCAGTTGACTCGTTAAGTCAAAGCTCCGCTCGAGCTTGCCTCCTCAAACCAAGAGGCTCACACTCTTCTACGCCATGTTGGCATAGTAGTAGGAAACTTCAACTTCAACATGAAATCAAGATAAGTACAATTTTAAAGGTTTTAACCTCATCTTCGTCATTTTAGCTACATGCTTTTATAGATTATTTTATAGACAGCGTGAGATTACTTGTGGGGCGGTAATCATTCTTCGCGAGATTTGCCATGTTGAGCTTCTGCTTGTATAAGCCAACCTTACTAAAAAAGAGCTTTTCTTAAGCTATTTAAACGAGAAACCCTCTCGCTACGTGGGATATTATTTAGTACCCGCTGTCTATAAATATAAAGCTATTTCCTCCGTTGGATTTTCTCAACCCCATTTTCTGCTAAGGTTGTTCTGGAACCTTCGAGATCTTGTTCTCTATCTACGAGTCTTGCCGTCACGTATTGTTCACGCACTTGTGAAAATGCTAGTTAAAATGAGGAATCTTCCTCACAAATTTTTGCAATAGCTAACTTTCCTCCACCGCTGGAACCTCTGGAACATTCTATGGCGCATTTAATTGTAAATCACAACCTTTTCAAGAAATAGACTCTCACCTATATAGTGCAATCAGTTATTTCCATAATTGCAATAACTTTCTTTTTCATGAACTTTAGTGTTTCTATAGTGAACTTTGCATCCATCTTCATAGACTATAGTGATAAACAGTGCTTGCTCCACGTTTCTACCGCGTCGCGATCGTCCGGTTATATTAAATACGGCCATGAACATTTATCCTATATCCCAATGATCTTTCCTCAACCTTCTACTAACCATCATTATTAATAAAATTGTAACTTTCTATAAGGTGTCACCCACAAGGTGCCCTTCCCTCTTTGCTAGTTTAACATTAATTAAATTCTGCTTAATTGCTTGTGTGATACAAGTTTTAGATTTACGTTGTTTCTTTCCCATAATCAGGGAAAACAATTCTTTAAACTCTTGAGCGAGTCATGTTCAGGTTTCACGAAATGGAAACTGTCCCATTTGGCGAGTGATTCCTGCCCAAACTTGGGAAGTCCAGAACTTTCCCTTTCACTTTCTTCAGGTTTCACAGTAAGTGACCTGCCCTCTTTGTATAATTCTCATATATTAATTCTGTATAAATATAAGAAGTTGTAGGAACTTCTATCTTATTTTTCACGTTGTTATTATTGTTATTTTCAAAGTTGTCACTTTCTCTAGAACATTCTCTCCTGAATTTCTTAAGGTGCACTTTTGTACTCCAATTCACGTTCAAGCTTTAATTATTTCATTGTTCATTTGTTTAAATCTTATAAAGATTTTAGAAACATGTAAGGTTTGAAACCTTGTAAATGTCAATTGCCTGGAGCAACCTTTTAATGTTGAGAGGTCTGCGACCCCAAATTGTTAACAAGATTGCAAAATATTTAATTGTCAAAAATATTAACTTCTTTAAATTGTTCAATAAATTAAATATTTGTTTTTGGATTCATCATTTCTCTGATACTACAGTTAGGCAGGATCCTGGCTTTCCTAGCTCCTCCTAGGTTCATGCTCTCGTTAACACAAAATAAAGCTTTTACTATCTGTCTTGCTAGACCATCACCCTTCCCTATAGTACTTTTATTCGTGCTTGGGAGGAAAGACACTAAAGCCTCTCTCTGGCAAACTGCCCAAGTCTTAGCTACAGTTCCCGTCAGCTTCGACCAAGCTCGTACCCATTTTAGGTATCCGAAAGAGGATTTTCGGTGGCAACTGCCTCTAAGTGTATTTAAAGTTAAATTCATAACTTTTGTGGGACTCTCCTCCTATTTTTCTATCCTTCTCTTCCAATCCCAAATCTACTTCCTTCTCTTAATCATCTTCCCTTGGTGGGTGGGTTATTCCTTAGCCTATAATCTACCCAAAATTTGGTACCAGAAACCCGGGAGAGTCCATTTTTTATTTCCATTGTTTGTCAAGTGTCATTTGACAATACTTGGCAAATTATTAATATCTGCTTTGGATTTTTCAGTTATAACTACATCATGCAAAGCCTGTGAACGGGAAAGAGGCCGCTCCTATCTCCTTTGGTGTGTCCTGTTCTTTCGACCCATTGCTGCTGCCAGCTTGACAGCATCTCCAAGGTTCTACAGTTTCGTGAGTTGTATTTCAATTTATTCTCTTTATCATGGCTCCTACTGAAAAAGATGAAACTCTCATTGCTAGACGTTCTTCCTATAAAGGGCAACTCACTAGATTCAGAAATTTCATCAGCAAATTAAATCCCGCCGAGTGTGATTTAGACATCTTGACACATCGCCTTAAGTTGTACGAACGGTCTTATGATTATTATGACCAAATTCAAACCGAGATTGAATCCGCTTGCCCAGAACTCCAATCGGATCGGGACGAGGTCGAACCCTTGTACTTTGAAGGGATTGCAAAGGCCCACCAATTGATTCGCAATATCTCAGAACCGGACACTAGGGTCATCAATCCGGCCCAGTTCGCACCCGCTTCAGTTCACGAGAACAAACCGAAACCGTTACTTCCCAAGATAAGCCTACCGCACTTCTCAGGCAAGGAAGGTGAATGGTATTCTTTTTACGAACTTTACTGCTCCCTAATTCATGAAAATATCGAGATCCCAGACATACATAAATTTTATTTCCTTCGCACGTCTTTGGAAAGTGAAGCCTTAGCCTTGGTGGAGTCACTGCCTTTAAGCGCAGACAACTACCACATCGCCTTTAATCTCCTTAAAGAGAGATATGGCAATTTACGTTTGAGTGTAGCTCGCCACATACGTTGTCTTTTCAACTTGCCAGCCGTCAAACCTAATGACGTCACCTCTTTAAGAGACCTCTTAGATTCTATACAGTTGAATGTCAGAGCATTATACCAACTCAATCAACCTGTCCAAACATGGGACACCATACTCATTCATCTGGCTACATCAAGATTCGATTTTTCAACCTTAAAGGCTTGGGAAATTGAACTCGCTCGCAAGGAAGAATTTTCCTTCGAACACTTAATCTCGTTTCTTAACAGCCGATGTCAAGTTCTTACAGCACTCGCATTTCAGTGCGAAAAGGTCGAAACGAATGATCAGTGTCAAAATTTTGAAAAAAAACTTGCTTTTTCAAAGGGACATCAGCCCCAATCTGTCGAGAACAAGCAAACCCGTTCTTCTTTCAATCATGTAAGAGAAGATATCAGGCCGCTTAACAAATCGTTAAAATGCACGCTCTGTAAAAAGCTTCACACCTTGTATTCGTGCAAATCCTTTAAAGAATTGTCTGTCGAAGATCGAAGGAAGTTTGTCTTAAATAGCAAACATTGTTTCAATTGCTTGTCACCTAAGCATTCTTCTTCGAACTGTACGTCATCAAATCCCTGTTTCCATTGTAAAAAACCGCATCATTCTTTATTGCACGTTCACGATAAATCGAGGTCATCAGTACCTGCCTCTTCAAGCTCCATGCAGAGCAGCTCCGAACAAACTAATGCTTCTTCCTGCATTTCTAACGCCGAAACTTTTCATAGTGCGCAAACCCTTTTGACTACTGTACAATTCGAAATCCAAGATAAATTTGGAAATTGGTTTAGAACCCGTGGTCTTCTCGATTCCGCTTCAACTCATAATTTTGTTTCGCAATCGTTGATTAAAAAACTAGGTCTTTCGTCATCGCCTACTGCTATCAGTGTGACCGGCATTGACAATTTGAAAACTCAAGTTTTGCAGTCTTCAAAATTGAAAATCAGAGACGTTTGCCAAAGAAACACCAATCTTAATTTAAACTGTCTCATTCTTACCAGTATTGGCAAGGACACTCCAAGTCACTCTATTAATACCTCCGGATTAAAGATTCCTTCGCACTTAAGGTTAGCTGATCCTCAGTTTAATGCTCAAGGTCCCATTGATGTACTTTTCAGTGCCAATGTTTTTTGGAATTGCATTCGCAAACAAACACGCAAGTTATCTTCAACCGTGGTCGCCAGAGACACCGATTTTGGTTGGGTTATTACTGGTGAAATAAAACAACCCAGTCTTCAAACTAAAGCGCAATGTCATTTCGTTACAGCTGACATAAATCTCATTTCTGAAAAAAAAACGCTCATGTTTCAGATCTTAATATTTTTGAAAAACACTTGTCGAAACGATGTCTTATCATGAACAACTACGCTACCTCTGTAAGTTGTTTAAATGGGTTTTCCTTCTTCCCGCACAAAATGGCAATTCAAGTTCGCCTTGCTTTGTGTTATTTCGTTTACCTTCTTATGTCATTTTTTATAGCAGGTAATTGCTTAAACTCTTCCTCGAAAACTATCTTCCCCTTGTGTAAAACCATGGCTATCAGTCACCATCACTTTGCTGTACGCTATGTTTCACTTCTTTCGTTATTTAGAAGGATGGCCACGGTCGGCTCCTCCCTCCTTCCTCACAATTGGAAGTCGCTCATGAAACCGTTTGAAAATCTGAATTCTATAACATCTAGAATAACTATTCTTATGCATAACCTTCTTCTCAATGTCCCAGCTTGTCTTCTTTGCTCGGAAGAATTAAGCTTCTTTTTGTTGAAAATTGTCGGATTCCGTGATCCTCTCAATTATGCGAAATTGATTTCCTACTCTATTTCATATATCTTTAAATTGCTTTTTCACGTCCAAGTTACGATTGACTGCATGCTGTTAAACCTGAATATCTGCTTTAAGTTACAGCTGATTCAACAACTGTTGTTTGTGTACTCCGAACTGCTTGTTTTTCAAACTTGTTTGTATACACGCCGGAGTAAGGTCAAGTTGTTGTTTATTTCCTGTACGCTTGACACAGTTCAAAGCAAGTTTCTCTTATCTCAACTCTGGCTGATTGCCAACCATTGTCTGGCGAGTCGCTACTGCAAGTACGGAAGCCGCTCACCTATTTCCCAAAATAAACTTGTTCCAGTTAAGGACTCGTTCAGCTATTTATATGCCTTATCTCGCTGTACTATGTGGGTCAAGGCCGCACTTGCTTGTGTCTTTCGTTTACTCAAGCTCGTATTCTATAACTGCTTCGTTCCTTGTTTCAAAACTTCGTTGCGTATTTCTCACGCGCTTATGTATTGCAATTTGCTTACATCTTTTGCGATCTTAATGTTCATTGATGAACAAACTTGTTTTTTCTCGTCGTCACATTCGATGTGTTTTTGCATTTATACTTGTTATGTCACGTTTCTCGCTGACTTAAGTATTTTTCTGAGTAACCCCTTTGATACTCATTATAACTTGAGGTCATTGTTTATGGCTACTCGTTTGTTACCTATGGCGTTCTTGCTTTCTACTCGCATAGTTCCTTTGTTTATTTGGTATATTCTTATCCTGAATAGATGTACTTGTCTCTATACGTTTTGTTTAAACTTGTCAATTCTTCTTTCGCATCGTATCGTAATCTTTACTAGTGCTTTATTTCTCTCAGCTTCCAGCTATTTCGTGATTGAAAGTGTCGTTAATTCTCGCCCTTTAACTCCGCTTTCCAATGACCCTGATGACCTCCTTCCACTTACACCTGGTCGCTTCCTTACACGCACTTCTCTCTCTGCCCCTCCTCCCCTTCCTAATTCTTACAGGGATTCTAATCTACCTATCACTTGGTGTAAACTTGAAGCCCTCCGTAATTCTTTTTGGAAGAGATGGAACTTGGAATATTTAACTTCCTTGCAACGGAGGCAGAAGTGGTTTCTTTCCAGTCCCGACATTAAGGTGGGAGACTTGGTCTTAGTTAGGGATGTTTCTCCCCCCCTAGTCTGGCCTTTTGGAAAAATGACCCAGTGTTACCCTGGAAGAGATGGGAGAGTCAGGGAAGTCAGAGTCTTAACTATTAATGGTCCGATCACAAGACCTCTGTCTTTGATCTCTCCATTACCTTTAAATGTGTACTTGTTTTTCTTGTTCGCTGTTGGTGTCTGCCCCTCCCAGTATGGTGCATTCTTGGAATACACGGTACCTGAGATTATAATTTTCAATGCTTTTGCATGTTCTTTCCTTCCTCTTTGCCAAACACCAACAGTGATCATCTGTTTTCTCCTTGTTGGGCATATCTCTTATGTCTTCATAAGTATGTTTCAGATATATAACTTCTGTGACCCACCTAGCGTCACCTCGCAGCGAATCTCTGAAGCTCCTCAATTCTTCCTGGTGCTAGAGGACTTACTTATCCATTTGGCCACCAGATCCTGTTACCATCGTCAGCTATTTTCTCTTGGAGCAAGAGGACTACATCCACTTCTTTACTCACCATGCTGCGCTAATATCGCCTACTATCAATTCTTAGAAGACCATCCATCAAGAAGAAAATTTATTTTTTATAAGTTGGTTATGCTGATATGTATACCTTTTGTTTCCTACCCCCACTCTCTCCCCTTCCTAGGACCTTCCGTGCTTCTTTGAGCAAGTCTCACTTCTTAGTCTGCAGTTGACTCGTTAAGTCAAAGCTCCGCTCGAGCTTGCCTCCTCAAACCAAGAGGCTCACACTCTTCTACGCCATGTTGGCATAGTAGTAGGAAACTTCAACTTCAACATGAAATCAAGATAAGTACAATTTTAAAGGTTTTAACCTCATCTTCATCATTTTAGCTACATGCTTTTATAGATTATTTTATAGACAGCGTGAGATTACTTGTGGGGCGGTAATCATTCTTCGCGAGATTTGCCATGTTGAGCTTCTGCTTGTATAAGCCAACCTTACTAAAAAAGAGCTTTTCTTAAGCTATTTAAACGAGAAACCCTCTCGCTACGTGGGATATTATTTAGTACCCGCTGTCTATAAATATAAAGCTATTTCCTCCGTTGGATTTTCTCAACCCCATTTTCTGCTAAGGTTGTTCTGGAACCTTCGAGATCTTGTTCTCTATCTACGAGTCTTGCCGTCACGTATTGTTCACGCACTTGTGAAAATGCTAGTTAAAATGAGGAATCTTCCTCACAAATTTTTGCAATAGCTAACTTTCCTCCACCGCTGGAACCTCTGGAACATTCTATGGCGCATTTAATTGTAAATCACAACCTTTTCAAGAAATAGACTCTCACCTATATAGTGCAATCAGTTATTTCCATAATTGCAATAACTTTCTTTTTCATGAACTTTAGTGTTTCTATAGTGAACTTTGCATCCATCTTCATAGACTATAGTGATAAACAGTGCTTGCTCCACGTTTCTACCGCGTCGCGATCGTCCGGTTATATTAAATACGGCCATGAACATTTATCCTATATCCCAATGATCTTTCCTCAACCTTCTACTAACCATCATTATTAATAAAATTGTAACTTTCTATAAGGTGTCACCCACAAGGTGCCCTTCCCTCTTTGCTAGTTTAACATTAATTAAATTCTGCTTAATTGCTTGTGTGATACAAGTTTTAGATTTACGTTGTTTCTTTCCCATAATCAGGGAAAACAATTCTTTAAACTCTTGAGCGAGTCATGTTCAGGTTTCACGAAACGGAAACTGTCCCATTTGGCGAGTGATTCCTGCCCAAACTTGGGAAGTCCAGAACTTTCCCTTTCACTTTCTTCAGGTTTCACAGTAAGTGACCTGCCCTCTTTGTATAATTCTCATATATTAATTCTGTATAAATATAAGAAGTTGTAGGAACTTCTATCTTATTTTTCACGTTGTTATTATTGTTATTTTCAAAGTTGTCACTTTCTCTAGAACATTCTCTCCTGAATTTCTTAAGGTGCACTTTTGTACTCCAATTCACGTTCAAGCTTTAATTATTTCATTGTTCATTTGTTTAAATCTTATAAAGATTTTAGAAACATGTTAGGTTTGAAACCTTGTAAATGTCAATTGCCTGGAGCAACCTTTTAATGTTGAGAGGTCTGCGACCCCAAATTGTTAACAAGATTGCAAAATATTTAATTGTCAAAAATATTAACTTATTTAAATTGTTCAATAAATTAAATATTTGTTTTTGGATTCATCATTTCTCTGATACTACAGTTAGGCAGGATCCTGGCTTTCCTAGCTCCTCCTAGGTTCATGCTCTCGTTAACACAAAATAAAGCTTTTACTATCTGTCTTGCTAGACCATCACCCTTCCCTATAGTACTTATATTCGTGCTTGGGAGGAAAGACACTAAAGCCTCTCTCTGGCAAACTGCCCAAGTCTTAGCTACAGTTCCCGTCAGCTTCGACCAAGCTCGTACCCATTTTAGGTATCCGAAAGAGGATTTTCGGTGGTAACTGCCTCTAAGTGTATTTAAAGTTAAATTCATAACTTTTGTGGGACTCTCCTCCTATTTTTCTATCCTTCTCTTCCAATCCCAAATCTACTTCCTTCTCTTAATCATCTTCCCTTGGTGGGTGGGTTATTCCTTAGCCTATAATCTACCCACCCCTGTCTCACTCCGGAACTGACCTTTATCTATTCTGTCAATTTGCCTTCGTGAAGAACCTGGCACTCATACCCTTCGTACATCTCTTCCATGATTCTGATGATCTTTGTTGGAATTTTATATTCCTCCAGGGTCTTCCACATGATTCTTTGATTTACGGAGTCGAAGGCTTTCTCGAAGTCAACAAATGTGAGGTAAAGGGTATTCCACCACTCCACACTCTGCTCCAGGATGATTCGGAGGGTTTTGAGATCCACACAGCTGCGATGTTGTCGAAATCCAGCCTGTTCCTTCCGAAGCCATTTTTCTACGCAGTCTTTTATACGATTCAGGATGACTCTCGCCAGCACTTTGCTTGGAATGGACAGCAAGGTGATACCCCTCCAGTTGTTACAGTTTGTGGTGTCCCCTTTCTTCGGCAACTTGACTATCAACCCCTTCTTCCAGTCGGTTGGTATTTTCTCCTCCTTCCGGATCTTCTCCAACAGCGGGTGCAGCAGATCGATCGTAATATCCAGGTCTGCTTTCAGTACTTCCGCTGGGATATTATCCAGACCTGGTGCCTTCCCGTATTTCATCTGCTTCAACGCTGTCCGTATTTCACCCCGAGTTGGGGAGTCGAGGCTGATGCTTGGGTCACTTTCTGCTTCCTCTTCATCTTCTCCTCGCTGCTTACTTTCTGGTCCTCTATCTCTATTAAGAACCTCCGCAAAGTGTTCTCTCCATCTTGTCAGCTGCTGTTCACACGTCGTGAGGATCTCGCCCGTCTTGGTCTTCACAGGCCTAGTTTTATTAAAACCTTTCTTCGAAAGCATCTTTGTGATTCCATAGAGCTCCTTAACGTCCCCCCTTCTTGCCGCTTCTTCTGCTTTCTCCGCCTGCTCATCAATCCACCTCCTATGATCCTTCCGTACACTCCTCTTTACCTCCCTGTTTGCTGTTGAATACTTTGCTTGTGTGAGAGCCTTCTGCTGCCTAGTCTTGCAGGTGTTGAACTTGGCTTTAATCTCCTTCCTATAATTTATCTTGTCCCAGGTCTGATCGGGCTATTTATTTGTGTGCGCAAAAATATAGCAAGTTTCTTAAAGTGGGCTGATACGGATCATGAAATGTCATGTGTACAAATTTCGGATAAAGGGAATAAATTTACTCTTCAGGTGATAGGGGCGTATAGAGCACCGAAAGATAACTTTTCGCTTCTTGACACACTGTATGATAAAACTTGTACGGGTAATGCTATGAGAAGGAGCATAATAATTGCCAGAGATTTAAACCTCCCCAAAGTAGACTGGTCTGGTGAGTCAACTAGCTGTGGTCACGCTCAGAGCGCTGCAAACAAATTCTTAAGGGAGGGGGGATTTTCCCAAGTAGTTGACTTCCCAACTAGAGGCAATAATACCTTAGATATTTATCTCGTAAGGCCTGTAGAGATGTATATTAACTGTCTGAAAGTACCAGGAATTAGTGACCATTCTGGGGTTGAATTAAATATTAGATACGGTGACATTACAAAATTAGACTCTGATGTAGCAAATAACATCATATTCCAGTATCGCAGGGCGGATCAGGGCAAATTTCAGGGGTATTTGTATGAGCTATTTAAAGGATGGGCATCGGAAGGAAATCACATTAATATCCTATGGACTAACTTTTTGAAAGCAAGGAAGCTTGTAGATTAACGTGACCGTTAATCTCGCGATCATAAGCCACGGGACCTCCGTTTTACGTGGAATCCGAACCAAAGGACATGGCATTTCGCATCGAAAATCTCACATGTATTGACCGGGAATCGAACGACTAACTTTTTGAAAATTTTAAATAGCGTTATTGATAAATTTGTTCCATTTAAATTACTGAAACAAAACCCAGATCCTGAGTATTACACACGGGAAATCAGCAGTCTTAAACGGAAAATTAGGAAATTATACAATAAAATACATGATAGTGACAAGTATATGTTGAAATGTAAGTCCTTATCAAGAGAGCTCGTCTTAAAAAAGAGGGCTGCTCATGACAATTATATGCGAGGTTTACTTGGTTCGGGAGGCGATGGGTGGAAAAAAATACAGTTATGTTAGGAGAAGAAAGGGAAATCTAAATAATTTGTCGATGATAATGTCCGGTGACCGTAAATTAATTACTGAGAAGCAAGCCATTGCTAATGAATTGAATGTCTTTTATGGTAGTGTGTTCAATAAATCCAATAGCTGTGTGTTGGACCTTAACGGTGAATCAGGGGCTCCACTTCTCCAAATAAACCAGTCAGCAATTTTAAAGCTAATACAAAAATTACGTTAAAATATATCGAAGGGTCCTGATAATATTGTTAGTGAATTACTTAAACTAGGAGGTAGGGCCGTGGCACGATACTTAGAGGTGATTTTTAATTTGTCCATAAACAATGCGCAAATTCCGAATGACTGGAAAAGAGCTACGGTAGTCCCAATATTTAAGGCAGGGAGCAGACTTGAAATGGGCAACTACAGGCCGGTTAGTCTTACGTCCATCGTTTGTAAACAGATGGAGCATCTCATTTGTGACTACTTGAGGGAACAGTGGGAAACATTATCATGGTTTAATGATAGGCAACATGGATTTCGGAAAGGTTACTCATGCGAGAGTCAGATGCTATCACTTTTTCAAGATATTAGCGAATCGTTAGACGATGGAGTTTCAGTCGACGCCGTAGTTATAGATTTTGCGAAGGAATTTGATGTCGTGCCGCATGACATGCTACTCCATAAATTAGCTTCGACGAAGATTGATGGAAGAGTAATTTTATGGATCCTAGAATTTTTGACGGGTCGTTCCCATAATGTGAAAGTTGAAGGCCGATTCTCGGATGAAATTACCGTAACGTCGGGTATCCCTCAGGGCAGCGTAATCGGAACTTAGTTATTTTTGGCGTTTATAAATGTCTTACCAAATGGGATTCGCAGTGACTGTCGATTGTTTGCGGATGATTGTGTAATATATCGAAAGGTACATGACTCACAAGACAATGCAGTACTTCAAGATGACCTGAACCTGGTCTATAAGTGGGCGATTGAAAATAAAATGAAAATAAACACAAGAAAATGTAGTCTAATAAACTAGGGAAAGTGCGAAGGCAAGATTTTCAATATAACATTGGCTCGGAATTACTTGTAGGAGAAGATTCTTGCAAATATTTGGGCGTTCACGTAAGAAATGATATGAAATGGAGTAGTCATAAAGGATGTGATGTTTCTAAATCTTACAAATCCCTGCCTTTGTAATGAGGGTATTAAAAGGAAGTAGTACCTCTGCTAAAGAATTAGGATATTTGTTACTTGTAAGACCTATTCTGGAATACGCCTCGGCGGTTTGGGATCCATATCAAGTAGGGCTCATAAATGAGTTGGAAATGGTACAAAGAAAGGGCGCTAGATTTGTGCTCAGTGACTTTAATCCCAGGAGCAGTGTGAGCCGTATGTTAAAGAAACTTGGGTGGGAATCACTTGAGGCTAGGAGGATGAAATCTAGACTCTGCGCTATGTACAACTCGTATACAAATCAACCAGCATGGGGTGAGCTTAGCAAATGTATGGAAAAGCCTACTTACATGGGTAGGAGTGACCACCCTTTCAAAGTTAAGGGCCGACCACAGCGAACAAATTATGGTAAATATTCTTTCGTAAACCGTGCCATTGATAATTGGAACTCTCTACCTGCCGCAGTCTTAGAGCCTTTTCCCAAACATATACAGTAGGTGTGTTTAAGAAAAGACTGACTATTTGTGTAAATACTCCAGTTTAATTGTTAGTGAATTGTTATGTACAATTATTTATTTGATATTTATATCTAATTTGCCACCGGGGGAAACACCCCCAATTGCAAATAAACGAATGAATGAATGAATGAATGAATGAATGAATGACATGTGATGCGTGACATTGCCATTACTTGTTTTATTAGTAGCGCTCGATGGGCTGTCGTAATACTCTGTAGATTTAATATATCGCTTGTCTTTAGACAGCGTGGTGCAATTCACGCGGTGAAGCGAAAAATGTTAGATTTCACTAGAAATAAATTCTAATTCGAAAAATATCAGTTCACAAGCCTTGCACGGCCAAAATGTGTACTTTTCACTTGAATATAGTAGTGCACTCAGCGCGATGGCTGTGGATAATTCCCCACACACTTATGGGTATCCACTTCGTATAAACGTGGTCTTCGTCAATTATGACGGACAATCTCAAACACGTGTAGTCACGACGGACTATCAAACTGGTGTGTTGATTCCAGGAACTGCTTCCCGGTTCCAAGGAAGTTGGTCATTGAGCGACTAATTACACTAATCCCCGCATATCTGCGGCGTAAATACCTTAACCATAAATGAGATTTGCCAATTCCAAAGGCACAAATGAATGGTAAATTAAGCAGAATTAAACGTGGCACGTTCCTGAGTTATGCAGTATCAAAATTGCATGTAGAATATATCCAGGAAGAAAATAAGCTGTCCTCGCCAAAGTGAAAATAGCATAATAATCATGAGGAAGCTTCAGAGTGCGTTCTATTGAACTGAGCACAAGAAGTAAAGATGCTCTCAAGGAAATATTGAAGACATGAGTGGATACGGGCTCAATACAAATTTGCATCATGTCATCCTGCAAAGACTTTCTGCAATATCTTCTTGCAAACAGCTCCATTTATAAAATGCCGACTAGAAATGCCGCAAATGAGGAGGCGTTCATTCTACGAATGTACTGTTTGTTTCCCCGACTGAGAAGAATTACGTTCCAGGTGCATATTTCTGTACGTGTTGTTACATTCACCTACATAACGATTTGTTCTACTATCTGTAGAACGTCTTACCGTCTTGAACTAGAAATCATTCCTCGAGAAGGGTGCCTAATCACGTTGCTCCACTCAAACGCACAATACACTCCAAATATTTGAGGAACTTGCCAACAGAGCACAGCGACGTCCTTTCGCAGGAGGTTTATAAACACAGACGGCTCAGTGCTGTGATTAGTAAACCACAGTATAGGAAGCTATACGTTCCGTTGTTCCTGTAACTATTACTTCTACACTTTATTCAAAATAGATTTTGTAGCCTAAGTGTAATGGATCTGATGATGATCGCTTGACGATCGAAACTGGTCATCCTAGTGTTTTATTAATCTCATGTAATTTATTTCAGGATAAGGGCATAACCCATCTCTTTTGGGTACATTCGTGTTGACCGACTGAAAAGCACTAAACTCTTGTTTACTAAGGCAACACTGAAAATATGGCTTCAAACACCACAATCAAAATAGCATATTGGGAAGAAAATCTATTGTTTGTGAGAAATATGTTGTTGGTTCATTTAGGGGTTTTACGACGTAGTTGTCATTAAGCCCGTGTGCTTGGGTATATATACAGATGATATATCTGATAATATACGTAATTGTGGTGTCTGTAGTAGTGTATGTTTCTTGTTATTGAGGCTAGATTTATATGGAAATGGTCGTAGACTTAAGTTAGGGACGAACCCGGAATTTACCTGGAGTAGAAAACAGAATCCACGGAAAACCATTTCTACGATAGCAAAGGCGGGAATGTATCCCATCTTTCTCCGTTTTGCCTCACAAGGCTGACTGTATCCCATTCCAGCCCTCAGATTAGAATTAAATTTCTTGTCAGAGTCGGGAATTGAACCCGGAACTTTTAGGTAACAGCCAAGAATGTAGCCGGTGCACGTAATAAGAAATAAGGATAACAATCTTCCTGAAAATTTGGGAAGTGTGCCATTTCCCATTGTGTCCGTTAGTCCGGAGACCAACGCCTACATATGCGTGAACCATGAAATCAGATGAGCACGAGACTCGAAAACTCTCAGGGGAAACTGTGTATGAATAAATGGTACTAAACTGAATTCGAGTTCCACGCGTAAATATAGGAAAGGATGAAACCAGAATTCTTAAAAACACTCCACTTTATTTTATAAAAATATCACAAAAATAAAATATAGCTCTCCTGCCTATAGCTCACGATTCTAAAATTAGAGTCCATAACCCATGAGGTTCCTAATAAACTGAAATAGTAAACCTTCACTCAAAATATGTCTGAATAATTAAATATGTATCATCGTGTTCACACACTCCTATTATTCACTGTCATCATATTCACACGGGTCATTTTGTCACACGCACTTGTTTCAAATATATTCTCAAATTATCTTCACTGGTTGCACATAAATTATCAGAAATCCTTGCTTGAAATTATCAGAATTGACGTAAGTTGACATTCGATATAATGGTATCTGAGATATTTGACTGCTAGAACTATCAACCCCACATCACACACTCATTATGACAAGACTGTACTGGAATATAATTATTTACAAATATTCATTCTTAACCCGGGAGAGGTGACGCGGGGGACTTTGTGACCCCACGCAGATTTGTTAAGCTGGGATTTCTACCTTTTACTACAGACAGACTATACCTGCCACATACCTTTTCCCACATTCCTTATCTATTGTCTCAGGGCAGTAACCTATTAGTGGAAGGGATGAGGACCGAGATAATGTATTTTTGTCGAGCCATCCTGCAATGTGCTCCGAAAGACCCCGCGCAACCAGTCCCTCTGGCCGAGTGAAAAGCTGTTCCAGTCTTACGCGTACTCCATGAGATTGTAGCTGTCTGATCGCGAAATAGAATTCATCGCAGTTAAGTGTTAAAAGAAAACAGTATGAATCTTCTAACCTACAAAGAGCAAGAACCCAGCGTGTTATCTCTTCTTCAAGACGTGAACAGGAAGAAATATTAGGAGGTGAAGACAGTGATAGTGGAGATGAACAAGAAATAGTAGAATCTTGTAGTGATAATGAGCAGAGTGCAAACGAAGAAGAAAATGAAGAAAGTGACGATAATATGCCTCTTTCTCAGCGGATGTGTACCCATACTGCAAAAGAAAGAGAGTTACAAAATGCAGTACAATACAAACCCAATACAATACACCAAGAGACTTCTCTAAAATGTGTGATTGATGAAAAACTAGAATCATACATAATCTAAAACTTGTGTAATCATTCATTTTGAAATTGTTAATAGGCAAACTGAAGTAAGAAGTATCAGATATTTTATAAAAGTAGATGATTACCTGTCAGCTCTGCACCATTTCTATTATAGTGTAAATTTTAAATTTAATTGGTACTCCGCTCAAAGGCAGGTCAGAACCTCCCAAGAGGCTACCCCCAGACGGAGTTTACGTGTGGTAGTGTGGCCAGGGCCTTCCCACTCCTCCTTATGTTGGCCAAGAGCGCGCAGTACCTAGTACCGACATCCTATCCAAGTTCCGACCACACCCGATGATGCTTAACCACAGAGTTCTCATGGGATCCGGTGTTTCAACACGGCTAGGCCGTTGTCATAGTGTAAATACCCGTTGATAATATGTACATGATTTTCGTTTTAGACAAATATACTTGCTAATTAGTTCAGTGAATGTTTTTATGCCATATCAGAAGCATAAACAAAATAATTGTCGTTACCATAGAGATATAATTGCGAGGGGGTCAGAACCCAGCGCCACCTCTAACGTTGCCTCAAGTAAGCACCACCTCTCCCGGGTTAATGTTTTAAACATCACCTTCGGAGTAGCTAGATTCCTTTTGTTGTGACCTCATTAGGCCTACTTCAAATGGTCTATAACGCTCCTACTAACCATCACTCATCTTTATTACTGCATAACTTATTCAATATTGCTCCAAATAATCAATTAACCATGTTGACTTTTATAAATATCACTCCTCAAGTCACCATGCTTGAGCCCAAACTTAACGGTCCCATGACCTCGACATGCCCGTTTAACTGAGGCATTACCCGCCTCTACATAATACAACATTACTACCTCAATAAACCTTGTCACAACTCATTCTCCAATAAATGTCAAAAGAAACTCAAAACTCAGCATATCAATTACTTGGCTCCTTAAATAATGAATCATCTATTATTCTAGCGTGTGAGACAAATCTTTAGTCGGTCAACACTTATTCATAACTCTCACTACCGTACTGTTTTTAACGAATCATTTCAAGCAAAGATTATTATTATTATTATTATATCAGATTCCAGAAAATTCCATAATTATTGACCATGTGCAATGGGATATTATAAACACCATTATTATTATTTCTACAGGTTGATCCGATTCGAAAATCATTCGAAACAAGAGCATCAATCTCACTCAAGAAAGTGGCACGCAAAGTCAAATATGATTTCAAATACTCAAAGACTGATTCAGGAATAAATCCAATAAATATTATTTACACGAACTATAGTGGATCACGAGGTGTAGAGAAAAACAAGAAGTTCCGTGAAGAACTAAAGAGCCTACATTTCTTAAAATTTAAGGTTCATGCCAATGATTAATCTGTATGGATCTATCTAGAATAATGATGAAATTAAGTTGGTAATATCGACATTTCTAATTAGTTCGAAATACTGTATTCCTGGCATAATGTAGCCTAATAGAGAACTACAGTTAGCAGCCCTGGTGACTGAATATATTCTTAGTTCCATCTCTTAAGGTACAGAATACAAAATTTGGTTGAAGTCCATTCTATGGACGTTGCATGCAGTTAAACATTGGATCTAACAGCGCGCGTAAAATCATGTTGGCAACAATGACATACAAGTATTGGTCAGATATAATCTGAAATAATATGATCTAGTGTTGTGTCGAATTTGAATGAAATCCATTAGTTAGTATAGAAGTTACATGCATTTTAAAATTGGACCTATCAGCAGGCTTATAATCATGTTGGCAGCACTGGCGTAGGCCTATATTAGTTACTCCAAATTAATCAAGAATTCCAGGTACTATACGTGTGCAAAGTTAAGAGCTACTGTCTTGCATACTTTCTGATATATTGATATTAGGGTAAAGAAAATAGAGACAGTATTTATTAACAGTTGGCAGCCCTGGTTACTCTTAAGAATCGGCATAGTCATATCTGTTATGGTACACATAGCACACACGAAATTTGGTTGAAATCCAAATGACAGTATAGAAGTTACATGTATTTAAAGTTGGACCTCTCAGCAGGCTTAGAATCATGTTGGTAGCACTGATGTATATAAGTTACTCTAAATTAATATAGAATGTCAGGTACTATACGTGTGCATAGTTTAAGGCTGTCGGCTTGCATACTTTCTGATATATGGGTATTTGGATAAACAAAATTGAGAGCATTTATTAACAGTTGGCAGCCCTGGTGGCTCTTAAGAATACGGTCAGTCATATCAGTTTATGTACACATAGCACATACGAAATTTGGTTAAAATCCAATGGATAGTGTAGACGTTATATGAATTTAAAATTTGGACTTATCAACAGGCTTATAATCATTTTGGCAACACTGCCATGTATAGCCTCCTGGAAATTAAACTGCAATATTATTGTCTATACGTGTGCCAATTTTGAAATAGCTCTCATTTATACCTTCCAAGATATCCAACATGGAGTTCAAATTTCAATTGCGATTTTTCAGCAGTTGGTAGCACTGACATCATTTTCAAATATGGCCGTGAGATATTCAGGTATAGATCTTTACTCCTACCAAATTTTGTTTCGATTGCTGCAGCCGTTTAGGAGTTGATAGGGGGGGACACAGCCAGACAGAGAGACAGACAGAAGGACAGACAGACAGACAGACAGACACACATTTGCCCGATCTCATTAGTCTACTTTTTCCTCATTTTTGCAAAATGTGAAAAGTAGGCTAATAACATCTGCGATAATCGTCGCAAAACCTAACCCTAAAAATAACACCTAACACTTGAGCTACGCTGGGATTAATACCTGATTAAATATCAAATGAGTTCAGCTACCATAACAAGAAACTAGGCTTGATAAGTAGACGAAAATATGGAATAATACCTAAAATAAGCTAAGCTAAAATAAATGGAACTGAGCTTGGATACACATGACTACGCTAGACATAACTACTAATGCATAGGCTGGTCTTACTTTTAGATTTTCAGGATGTCATTTTGGCCTCCAGATCGGACATGGTTGACGTAGTCCGGTTCATCTATTATGTACCCCACTACACATCTGGCTGCTTCCAATCCTGGCCAAGTCAACAACGGCTCCGGACAGTTTCCATAGTCTGGCCCATTCTGGATGTTTCTGGTCTCCATATACGACTGGAAATGGACATCGTTTTCTCTCCTCGTTTCTTCCCTAACCCATCTTCAATGTATAGTGCATGATCATCTCACTAGCGAAAACGTATAAAAGTCCAGAAGATTTATAGCTCAGATTACTATGATGTTCGGCACACATATTGGTAATGTGTTAATAATAGCGCTTATGACTGTTTTGTACTCGCCAGGCTTGCTGGAATTGTGAATAGTAGACCCGGTATGGTTAAATTCACTGTGTCTCAATCACTTGAAGTATTTGCCACATATATTACGAAGTTGAAGGCCTTTTCTTGAGCACGCCCTAACAAGAATATTCTCGCACTCTGGTGTTATTACTTCTATTTGCCACTTTCATAGTTCTTATGCTCCAAAAATATGTTTTACAGTCAATAATCAGGTCCAAATAGCTAGCGCACTTCACCGAAATTGACTTAGATCAACCACTCACGTGAAATAATTCAAGTTACGTCTGCTGCACAGTGGCCTCGAGATAGGAAGTTGCCGCGTAATGGGTGGAAGCTCAGCCGTTGGAGGGGGCACCACGCCCGGTCAACTCGGCTCGGCTATGCGTGTACAGTCACATTATTTGACAAGTTGACCTACTACCATCCCTCCCAGCTTGTTTATTCTGTAGAGGCCGTGACATTGATTTCACATTTGTGAAGTTCATTTATACAACGTAGAAAACAAAGTATTTGCCTGCGTTAAGTATCAGAACGGAGCCAAGGACCCAGGCAATAATAGTAAAAAGGTAATAACAGTAAACGATATTTTAAGAAATAATTTGACTAAGCCGTGGGCTATTTGAAAAGGCTTTTGTTGTTTACTTTAGGGGCTGCGACATAGTGGTCATATAGCCCCGTGTATTTCAGGTGTGTGGGGGAGATTCGTGTGATAACCTTTGCTATTGTGATAGCTGCACTAGTGTGTGTATTTGTAAATTGGCGGTAGGATTGGGAAGGAGGCAGCCGTGGCCTTAAGTTAAGAACCTTCAAAGCATTTGCCTGAGGTAGAAGTGGGAATGCACGGAAAACCACTTCCAGGATGGCCGAGGTGGGAATCGAACCCAAACCTCCAGGGCGATAGCCAAGAACGCTAACCGCTACACCACAAAGCTTTTATGATTAAACAATGGGTAATGTAAATGGGGAATGAAGTAGTAAGTGCAAATATCACTATGTAGTTCACAACACATGTACTGTACACAAATAATTATTAATTCAAATTATCACTGTATTATCCACCAGGGACTCACAACTATACAATTATAGTATTATCACCACAACACAAAGCGCGAAAAAACGAAGGAAACCATTATTTACAGTCCGTCAAAAGAAAAGTCCCCCACTACCGATAAATCACCATCTGAATCTCCACTCTCATCTTCTCCTTTTTCTAATTCTTCTTCTTCCTCTGCTGTACTGTCTTCACCTAACTTAATAATAAAGCTTTCCACGACTTCTTCAATTAGAGGCTGCTGATTCAGGTACTCTGCTTCAAATGTTTTGGCTTTCTCACACTTCTTCCATCAAGACAGCTGTGAGATTTCATCAAACCTCTGTGTTGCCAACGCTCTTACGTCCCACGTTTTGAATGTGGTGTTGTTTGCAGCAATCCAAATTTTTAGTTCGGCCTAAACAAGCTCTATGGGGTTGAGTTCTGGGTGATACGGTGGCAGGCGTAGAACAGTGTGACCATGATGTTTCAGCAGAGAGGCTATCACATATTCTTTATGAAGTGGTTTATTCAGCCTTACTAACTCAAGTAACTGAACTTTCATCATGTTGTCGGTAAATGGGATGGTATTACACCTTAACCACTCCTGCAGGACAGTTTTTCTGGAGTTGATTGTGGGACATTTGTTAGATTGAACGTTGTGATACGGGGCGTTACCTATCACAAGCGCACTGTGTTAGGGAGATTAGGGATTAACTTTTCTTCGAGCCACTTGCTGTAATTATTATAATTCATCTCGTTGTGGTAATCTCCTGTCGATTGTGACAATTGCCACAATGTCAAACAATTTTCAATGAACCCCATCTCCCTCCAGCATGTATTACGATGAGTCTTTCTCCTTTAGAAATGGGTGTAAATATACCTTCAGTCGAGTTATCTGACCACGATTTTGAAATAACGTGGGTAGAATGAATATACGTTTCATCCATATACACCACAGCCTTCTTATTTGAATCTTGTGACGTTATGCAGATAATTATACCGTTGAAAAGCGATGAGATGCCTTTCAACGAGCATGTGCCTATTGTTCCGATTTGTTTTTTCATTTGTAGCCTGATTCATTGAGAATTGTTCTCAGGCTTGTTTTGCCGCCTGGAAACCCTAAATCCTTCACAAGCCTCGCATGTAGTTTAGGTATTGTAGGTATATTTTTCTCCGTTAGATAAAAGTTATTGATCACTCTCCTTACAACACCTTTATCAAAACCATCCAGGCATGTGAACAACTTGTTTTTAATTTTTATTTTTTTATTAGCAGTTTCGAACAGTGCACCATCATTTCTTTTCCTCTTGGCCTCGTGACTTATCCTCGTTAAAGTCATTTTAGAACATCCAACTGCAGTCGTCACTCTTTCTCGCACCTATTTCACATCTATCACAAATCCACCTGCTTCACTCTACGTTTTCATGAATTCCATCACATTATTAATAACCTTGGTGTATTCCTTGGAATACACGTTTAGCTAGAGTTAGCAGTCGCTGCTCTTTGCTTTTCTTTTTTCATTAGTTTTTTTACTTCCCTCCGCAGACACCAACAGGGACACTTTTTGTATTTCCGTTTCTTTGCATATGTGTTGATTTGTATTTGAGTCTGTTTCAGTTGTGTACTCCCTGCTAAGTATAACTGCACTTCACGCGGCAACTTGTCGAAGTTTTGGATTCAGGAATTTCAAGAAGTGTTCCAAACCACTCAAGCAGATGTCGTCGTTATCGTTATCTGCAATCTCCTTGAAGCCTCTATTCTATGAAGCAAATTATATTATGTAGAGTGTTTTTATTTTTAAATGTTACCCACTATGTTTTTTTTAGTTCCTTTGTCTCTCCCACCTTCCCTTCGTCTTCTGGCTATCTGTGTGTTCAAATTTCTCGCTACTACCAGTGTAGTCGGCTACGTGGAAAGCTCAGTTCTCTGAAGGAGGACCACCTCCTTTTTCATGAGGTGATTCAAATAGACGCCATGTCTAAAATTTGGGTTTAACGGCTGCAGGAAACATCAAACTTCAATCCATCATGGCAAGATAAGTAACTACCTACATTGATTTTAACCATTTTTAAAAGGTTTTAAACAATATTTGAAGGCTTTTAATGAAAGTTATAGGCAGTATTTAGATCTTCGCAATCTTGTGCAGTAACTGCCCCACGCGGGAATTGTCATACGTAGCCAACTGGGCTCGCTACTAAACTCATGAAATCTAGCATTTCTTGTGCTAAATAAGGGAATACCTTCCCTGCAACGTGGGATTCTGCTAAAACTTGTAGCTGTCTAAAACATAAACTTTTTCCTCCGTGGGATTTCTACTGCCCTATTCTACTGTCATTACATCTCTGGAAATTTCTATTCGAAATAGACTCTAAATCGTGAAGAACGTTACTCAACACCGTCAAAATTACTGCCAACTTTACGTTAAATTGAACTATTAATTACAACCTAAAATTCTAAACCGCCAGAAACCTATTAAAGTTCAACTCAGTGCATCTCCACAAACTGCTGTAGGAACATTATCAAGGAGTTGGCTCCCTCAGAGTCTAATTTAGACGTAATTAAACATCGCTTAAAAGATTATGAACGTTTTTATGAGAACTAAACATGGTTCAAACAGAAATTAAAACACGCGTGCTCGGTCACACAGAAGATCGAGTAGACGTAGAAACTCAATACTATGAAGGCATTGGCGCTGCCTTCAAAATAATACGTCAACTTGAAGAAGATCAAAAAAGGACTTTTCAGCTCCTAGTTCACCCCAAGAACAACAAACCTCGCCTCACGAGGGCACTCATAAACCCAAACACATACTCCCTAAAATAAATTTGCCTCACTTCTCAGGTGACGAATCCGAATGGGATTCATTTTATGAGCTTTTTTTGTTCCCTTGACAATGAGGATATTCAAGATATCCATAAATTTCACTACTTACGAGCAACTCTCCACAACCAAGTATTGCAGCTAGTCGAAGCGCTTCCATTAAGCACAGAAAACTACCCCTTCGCCCTTAATTTACGTAAAGAAAGATATGGTAATCTACGTTTACCTATCCAGCGTCTCATGAAATCATCATTTAACTTGCCTGCCTCACGTCATAATGACGTCACTAGCCTGCGTACACTCATTGACGTAACCGAGCTTCATGTGAAGGCATTATCCTAATTGGGTCATCCTACTGAAGATTGGGACACCTTCATAATACATTTAGTAATTTCAAAAGTCGATACTGCCACTCTCAAAGCCTGGGAGATTGAACATTCTAATGATGATTATTCATTTGAGCATTTGGTCACTTTTATAAATAGCAGATGTCAGCTTTTAACTGCCTTAGCTAACCAAAGTGAACCCGCCTCTTTCAATTCTAAAGGTGAACCCACGTCACCCAAATCTAGACGCGAATATGCCTATACTAGTACTCAAAAACCTGCGCCTAGTTCTTCTAAATCCAACCCACACGTCACTGGTTATAAAACTAGGTCCACTGAACACCGTACTACAAATTCTCTTTCATTAAGTACTTAAGGCGAACCTCGAAAAAGTCTCAATGATCCAATAAAATGCATATTATGTAAGGATCATCACGCTTTATACTCATGTAAATCCTTTAAAGAGCTATCAGTGGTTGACAGAAGGAAATTGTTATCTCAAAACAAGTACTGTTTCAATTGACTTTCACCTAAACATTCCGTTTCTAACTGAAAATCCACTAGACTTTGATTTCATTATGAAAAATCACATCACACACTATTGCATCATCACGATCAACCGAGGTCATCACTACCTTCCACTTCTAAACAAAGTGACAATATTAGCAGAACCAACGCGTCATCTTATATTCAAAACGCCAAGTCTTTGCGTAGCACTCAAGTACTATTTTCCATGGTTCAAATCGAGGTTCAAGATAAATCATGCAACTGGATTCGCGCCCGAGGACTCCTCGATTCGGCGGCGACCCGTGATTTTGTTTCCAACTCATTAATCAAAAAACTTGGTCTTCCAGTAACGCCCACTTCTATCAATGTATCAGGCATCAATAGTTTAAAATCGCAAGCTTTGCAATTTTCAAAATTAACCATAAAGGATACCTGTCAGAGAAATAATTTTCTTAAACTGGCTCATTCTCAACAGTATAGGTGAAAATACCCCTAGTCACTCTGTTGACACTTCCTGCTTAAATATTCCCGCTAACTTAAGGCTTTCGGATCCTCTGTTTAATATACAAGGCCCTATTGATATACTCTTTAGTGCAAGTGTTTTCTGGAATTGCCTAGGTAAGGAAATTCGTCCATTACCTTCTAACGTTTTTTGTTGGAGACAATAATTTTGGGTGAATTGTCACCGGCCAACTCCCTCATTACACCACTTAACCTGCGTCGCAATGTCATATTGTAAGCACTGATTTGGAACAGTTCTGGAAACTTGAAAATATCGAATCCCCTAGCTCAACGTCATCAGAAAACGAATTCTGTGAGCAACTTTTCACTTCTACTACTACTCGCACACTTGAAGGTAGATTCATAGTCCAAATGCCGAGACTACTCAATCCTCCAAAACTAAGTAATTCTCAACCCTAAGCGTGTAAAGCTCTCTTCGCCATTGAGTGTAAATTAAAAACAGAACCCCTTGTTAAACAAGAATATACCGAGTTCATGGAAGAGTATGAAAGCTTAGATCACATGGACGTTGTCAATAAATGTGATGACGAATCACTTCCTCCAGTCGAAACCATCTTCTTAAATCACCATCCTGTGTGGAAAAACCCTCTTGTTAAATACAAAATTCGAGTTGTATTTAATGGGTCATCACCTGACGCTAATGGAAATAGTCTTAATGATACTCTTCACTCCAGTCCAGCTATTCAATCCGACCCGTCTACTATACTTTTAAATTTTCGCCTATTCCCTATAGCCGTCATTGCAGACATACAGCAAATGTACCGTCAAGTCTTAATTCAAATTGAACAGCAAGATCTTCAGAGAATCTTATGGCGTGACGAAACAAGTAAGCCCATCAAAATTTTTCGTATGAAAACCGTTACTAATGGTCTTAAACCTTCCGACTTCCTAGCCATCCGATCCTTACCTATGACAGCTTTTCAAGAAGGTCATTTTTTCCATGCTTAAGCTTCAGAAGCATTCAAAACATATTTTTATGTCGTTGATAATCTGCAATCTTTTCCAACTCTTGAAGGAGCTTCTCTTATATCTCTTGAACTAAAAGCACTGCTAAAGAATGGAGGATTCCCACATCATAAGTGGAATTGAAATTCACCTACGTTTCTTGCTCAATGTCCTGTCAAAGATGTATATCCCTCTTCTGTCGAAATTTGTGGCGATTCCGGCTCAATATAAACGTTAGGAGTACACTGATGCACTCGCCCTGATACTCTTATTTACAAAGTGTCACTTTCTGAAGAGCAACCTAAAACAAAAAAGCAAATTTTGTCTGAAATAGCTAAAATTTTCGACCCGCTTCAATTTCTTGCTCCAGTTATTGTTATTGCTGTACTTTTGTGAAAGAGCTATGGTCTCTTATGTGTGAATGGGATGAAGATGTTCCCACTTCTTTCGTAAATATATGGCTTTCAGTTGCAGTTTACTTAACCTTTCACTTATTGAAATTCCTAGAAACTTAATTAACGCTTTTTTAATACACCCTTCGTGCTTCATGTCTTTGACGACAGCTCCGAAAAAGCTTACGGTTGTTGTGCATACCTTGTTTATTGCAATCCTCTAAACGAATTTTCACTCTCGAGTCTTATTTGTGCTTAATCCAAAGTAGCCCCACTCAAAACTATCACCTTGCCCCGGCTTGAATTGTGCGCCGCTCTCATGGCTGCAGTACTTGCTAAAAAAAACTGCAAAAAGTTTTAAAAATTCAATTCTCCCAAATTTATTTATGGAGTGACTCCTTCTTCACTCTTCCTGTATCGCCAAAACCCCCACCTACTGGCAAATATTCGTTGCCAATAGAGTTTCTAAAATTCAAACCTTTTCTTTGGGATGTCAATGGAGACATGTTCCCAGCTCTGATAGCCCCGCTGACATAATCTCACGCGGTTGCTTACATTCTCAATTAGCCGTATCTCAATTGTACTGGCACGGGCCCTCGTGGTTAGTCGAAAACTCTTCTTGCTGGCCTTCTAAATCTCCAGCTCCAATGTCCAACTTGCCTGACGCCAAAGTAGCTAAATTTACTGCTTCGTGTCTCATTACCAGCGTTTCGTTTCCCATATTATCTCGCTATTCCTCCTTTCACAAACTAATTCGGATTTTCGCTTATCTTCTTCGATGGAAATCTCTCGTTGTTGACCAACCTGCTCATAATAAACCGCATGTAACTAATCTTGAATTAACTCTCGCTACCACTCAAGTTTTGCACCTCACCCAGCAAGAAGTTTTCCCTATCGAATTGTCTTTGCTTTTAGCGAAGAAAGATCTTCCGAAATCTAGTCGTCTTTGAGCTCTAGCTCCCTTCCTTGATGAAAATGGGTCACTAAGAGAAGACAGAAGGCTTTCTCATTCTTCACGTTCTGAAGACAAAACATCCTGTCATTATGCCTTCTAAACATCACGTTACTCGCACCTTGCTTTGTTTACTAAGGCAAATGTACTGGATAATAAATGGAGTTCATGAAGTTTCTTCAGTAATACACGAATGCATCCCCTGCTTTATGGTGAAACCTAAGGTTAGCACTCAAATTATGGGCGATCTACCTTTTTTCCGCTCTTCCCCTAGCCGTCCTTTCGCTTTAACTGGCATGGATTACATGGGTCCATTTCAATATCAGCGTTATTCCCCTGAAGCTAAACGCAAATTGTTTGGAAATCTCTATGTTTCTCTGTTCGTCTGCATGTTTACCGGTGCGATCCATCTGGAATTAGTAACAAATGCTTCTACTTCGTATTTCCTTCATCTGTCTCTCGTTTTACTGCTAGGCAAGGAGCTCCTTCTGAAATATTCTCCGATAAAGCCTCTACCTTTCATGGCGCAGCTTCATTGTGGAAAAACGCTTTTACATCTTCTCCTGCTATGGAGCAAATTTCTAACTTTTTCTATGCCAAAGGTTTTAAATGGCGATTTATACCCCTTACGACCCTCATCATGGCGGCAGGTGGGAGTCTTGTATCAAGCTAACCAAACGTCATCTAAAGGAGGTTTTAGGTAATCGTATTCTAACCTATGACGAATTCAATTCACTGTCCATCCTAATCGAAAGTGTTGTTAATTCTCGTCCTTCGACCCCACTTTCTAATGATCCTGATGATTTACTTCCATTAACTCCTGGCCATTTCCTTATTGGTAGTTCTCTATCTGCCCCTCCCCCTGCCTAACTCTCATAGAGATTCTCGCTTGACTATTTTTTGGCGTAAAATTGAAGCCCTTCGTAATTCTTTCTGGAAAATGTAGAAGTTGGAGTGCTTAACTTCTTTACAGAGGAGACAAAAGTGGCTTCTTTCTAATCCTGATATCAAGGTGGGTACTCTGTTCCTTATAAGAGACAGCTCTCCTCCACTGGTATGGGTCTCTGGCAGGGTGGTCGAGTGCTATCCCGGAAGGGATGGAAGGATTCAAGTCGTAAAAGTTCTTACTGCTAATGGTCATATTGTAAGACCAATCTCATTAATCTCGCCCCCAAGATATTGAGAATTAAAACTGTTCTCCTCCTCTCTGTTGGTGTTTGGCCATCCAGGTTGGTGTATTTCTTGACACAGGCCTTAGGCGTTAGCTGTACACGTGCACGATAACAGCTAACAAGTCACATTCTGTTTCGAAGGGAACTAAGTGTGACACTTGGTGGATGGATGTGTTCTTGGAATACACGTTTAGCTAGAGTTAGCAGCCGCTGCTCTTTGATTTTCTTTTTTCATTAGTTTCTTGAGTTCCCTCCGCAGACACCAACAGGGATACTTTTTGTATTCCCGTTTCTTTGCATATGTGTTGATTTGTATTTGAGTCTGTTTCAGATGTGTACTTCCTGCTAAGTATAACGGCGCTCCACTCGGCAACCTGTCGAAGTTTTGGATTCAGGAATTTCAAGAACGGTTCCAAACCACTCAGGCAGATGTCATCGTTATCGTTATCTGCAATCTCCTTGAAGCCTCTATTCTAAGAACCAAATTATATTATGTAGAGTGTTTTTATTTTTAAATGTTACCCACTTTGTTTTTTGTTCCTTTGTCTCTCCCCCCACCCCTTCGACTTCTGGCTATCTGTATGTTCAAATTTCTCGCTACTACCAGTGTAGTCGGCTACGTGAAAAGCTCAGTTCTCTGAAGGAGGACCACCTCCTTTTTCATGAGGTAATTCAAATAGACGCCATGTCTGAAATTTGGGTTTAACGGCTGCAGGAAACATCAAACTTCAATTCATTATGGCAAGATAGGAGTAGTGTATTTGTACGGGGTCTATATCCTCCTCCTCCTCCTCACCCTCCTCACAAGATGGCGACCGTGTGATATCTAGGGAACCAACAAGGCAAGAGACTTGAGTGTGGTATGAAATTACTCGGGTGGACACCCCCTTTCCTATGGACCCCAAAATATAACCTACCCCTACTATGGGGTAAAATAGTATTTTTTTGTTAAATGTGGGTTTCCAAGTGCTACATGTATGAGCTTCAATGCTAATATGAAATTAAACATTGCTCCACATGAAGTGCATGCATACGACTGGATGCCAATATGATTTAACATTTTTGTTTTTTGGTTTTACGCATGCGCACTTGGGTTTTTGGTAAGAGGGCGGGCTTTTTGAATAATGATTTATAGATGCGTTATTTTTAAAAAGATTTAACCGGAAGATCCAAAACTAATAGGTCATTGGCATTTTTATATCATGTGAACCAATAAGGCTAGGGACGTGTATGAAGGGTCGTAGCACTTGGAATGACACTCTGTTTTTTAATGTATTCTTGAAATTTTGACAAAGGGCTTAACTGCACTTTTGTTAATATCTCGCGAACCCATGGTGGGATTTTGACCTGCGAGGTATTGTTGGACTCGAGCTAATGCCCCCTTATTGAATGTATTTTTAAAATTTTGACAAAGGGTCTAACTACACTTTTGTTTATATCTCGCGAACCAATAAGGCTAGGGACTTCTATGAGGTTTTGTAGGACTAGGGATGACGCCTCCTTTTAGAATGTATTTTTGAAATTTTGACAAAGGGCCTATCTGCACTTTTGTCGATATTTTCTTTTGAATTCATGATGGGGTAACTATTTTATCCAGTAGCCAATAGCCAGCAGCAGACCTGGTCCGTGTGTAAAGCCGTGTGTTGAACTGACGTTGCTCGCCAGTCCTCACCGTTACAATTTGATAACGATATGAAAGGAAAACTGGCGAAATGTATGTGGACACGTGTGAGATGACATTATTGCCGACCCCCATGTGAAACAACATGTAAGCTACATTCTGTTTGGTTCGTACGTGAGAAAATGCTAGTTCATGAAATTTGACCTGACACAGGTGTTCTCCTTGGACGTTAGCTGTACACGTGCACGATAACAGCTAACAAGTCACATCCTGTTTGCAAGGGACCTAAGTGAGAAACTTTTGGATGGTTGTGTTCTAACGTGTCATTTGTAGTTGAAAGAGAATAATGCATGTTCTTAAGACATTAAATTTCAGGAAATTGTACGTGCAGTAAGCTGACTTGTTATTTCCGGTGTCATGTTGCTGACATGGCAGAGAGCGCACAGTTCTGTTGCTATGACTAACGCTGCTGTAATTTGAAACCGCAGGTGTTCATCTTGACATGGATAATGCAAAGTCAGCAGTACAGTAATCAGATATTACACAGGTGTTCCTAATGTACTTTGAACCCGCAGGTGTACGGGGAATGAATTGCAATGATCTGCAAAAGACTGCTTACACGAGCGATGTAAGCCTATATAAGTGAGGTGTCATATAATTCCATACTATATGTCCTTATTACTCGCTACGAGTGAACAGTGCTCTATTACTGATCAACAGTTGCAAAAGCCTTTTGGTGTAAAATCATTAAATTATTTTTCAAGGTAAGTACTTAATATTAATGGATTGTATTCTTTTTTCCAATTGAAGTTGAAGTTATTGATTGGAATGTATTTATTTATTGATTGATTGACTGAATTGTTTACAAATAATTGACGTACCTGTAGTATAACAGATTTCTGTACCTAACCCAGTCAATGGCAGCACTTGATAAATTATTTTGTGGCAAGTACCCCCTTTAATAACTCTTAAGCAGCTAGAGCGATATTTTCAAACTTATACTGCTAGGTGACAGTGACCGTGGTATATTTTGATAACTAAAGTTAGAACTAAATTTTGTAGGTGAGATATGATTAACGCTATATGAAGTTCCAATGTTCACTGCTAGGTGTCAGTGACAATAATATTCGTTAACCCATGTTGAAGCGACATGACTATGGTGTGATGCTAAAATTGTAGGTTAGATTTGATAAACGCTCTATCAAGTTCCAACGTGCATCGGTAGGTGTCAGTGACAATAATATTTTTTAATCCATGTTGAAACAAGTTGACCATGGTGTGTGAAGCTAAATTTGTAGGTTAGGTTTGTTTAGCGCTCTATTAAGTCCGAACGTTTACCACTAGGTGTCAGTTACAATGGTATGTTTTATAGCCAAAGTTAGAACTACTTGACAATTGTGCGTGAAGCTAAATTTGTAGGTTAGATTTGATTAACGCTCTATTAAGGCCGAACATTTACCGCTAAGTGTCAGTGAATTTGATTAACGCTTTATTAAGACCGAACATTCACTGCTAAGTGTCAGTGACAATGGTATTTGGTAGTCAAAGTTGGACATACTTGACAATGGTGTGAAGCTAATTAATGCTTTATCAAGTTCCATTTCTCACTGCTAGGTGTCAGTGACAGAGATATATTTTGGTAGTCAAAAGTTGGAACAACTTGAAATTAGACTTGGTATGAGTTCACAAACAATTAAATTAAATGCCCTGCTATGACCATTGTCTGTAATTTATATATAATTAAACTATTTATATTTACTTTGTTTTATATTTTATAAACATTGATGATATTTTATAGGTAATATGGAAAGTGATTGATAATCACATGTTCAAATGTGGTGAATGTGAAAAACTGTTTTCAAGACCAGATAACCTTCAACGCCATTCACACGCTAAACAAAACCTTAAACTGTTTGTGTGTAGTCATTATTCTGTGACATTTAACAGACAGGATATTCTTGCACGTCATGTACATTTAATGCATGGCAGTTCAGCACCATTTTCGTGTTCAGTTTGTGAACTTGTTTTTTCTGGTGTAAAGCGATATCAATCCCACATGGTTGAAGTACATGGGGAACAACACAAATTAAGAAATGCAAAGCAATCAACTAGCACGGAACCTTTCAAAGAATGTGATGCTCAAAAGCGTAAACGTTCTCAAGATTGTGAAAATAGTTGTACAACAAAAAGAATACAGAATGGTGAACCTTCGATAACGCATTGTGATGTATGATATATTGATGTACCTTCTTCAATGATTCAGGGACATTTGCGCAGTATTAATCATAAAAATAATGCTTGTCATGAAAAAAATTCCGCCAATATTCAGCCAATTGGTAGTGCGTTTAAAAGTCGAATTGCTAGTTAAAGACTTCATAGGGAAGAAAAAACTCAAAGTATTGAAACATTAAAAAAAAATGTTCAACCTAGTGTGTTTGTCTTGGTAGATATTGTTCTAGTGGAGCATAAAACATTTAAAACGAATTTTGAACCCTTTGGGCTCTATGTAAAAACTGGGAGTGAAGGTGAAATTACTGATATCAAATCCTTTAATACAAAAAACATAATTGTTAGTGAATCAACTAATATCAGTGATAGGTACCAAGATATTTCAAGTACTATCATTGTGAAGAGTGAAGAATTCCAGGAAAGGGAGTCAGGCTGGGCGTTGGTGGAAGTACTTTATTTAGAAACCAACATGAATTAATATAACCCTCTTCGAGCATCATCATATATTGATTTACCAGTATGGATCAAACGGAAAAAGCTGTTGTGAACGTTTTGAATATTGATGACGCATGTTTTGAGTGGGCTGTAACCTCAGCACTCTATCCAGCATTGGAGAATATGGATAGATCATCATCATATCCTCACTTCTCCTCAGTGTTGGATTTAAAAGAAATTGAATTTCCTTTGGAGATAAAAGACATTAAACGTTTTGAAGGGCTGAACAATGTAAGTATGAATGTGTATGGAATTGATAATAAGAGTATTGTCAGGACAGAAATAAAACTACCCGTTCTATTCTTCCTCTTTATTCATTCGTATTAACAACTCCACCTTACAACAAGGAACACAGGGGTTTGGTTGAATTCTGTGGTCAAGTTCTCAGAATAAGCATGTTGTCAAGGAACATCACAACATGGGGTAACATCATCTAACATCCCCCCACCTTTTGATTCTTTCGATAACTTAATTGATTTTAAAGGAATCAAAATAACACAACACATCATAGTTACTCCCCCTCGCTGTTTTCAGGTCTCTTTAGTCCAACAGTCTGCGAGGGACCTTTATCCTTCTCCCATATTGAGTCTTATAATCCCCTTGTCTGGCTAACAGCTGATCTGGAACAACCTTCTCCTCCGTCAGTACTTCAGCAGGCTCTGTTATCTCCAAAAGAAAAACTCGCTGCACAGGACGGATCATCTCTCTGCGAGTAGTTTTCAGTTTGACAACCCTGATACAAACATCTTTACCATGGTAAGTTTCAACAATTCGGACCATGGGCCAAAATGTCCTCTTATTTTCCCCACTTTCGAGAAGAACTATATCACCAACTCGTAACATATCTCGTCCCTTCTGCTTTCCTTGACGTCGTTGGACCAGCGGACTCAGATAGACTGACCTGAACTTCTTTCTTAATTCATCTCTCAGCCTTTGTAAGTAACGATACCTCTTACTAAGATCAACTAGGTCCAGGTGGTCAAGATCGGGTACACCTACTTCTGCTATGTCCTGGAGAAACTTTGAAGGGGTCAGTGGTATAGGGTCATCTGGAACTTCAGTAATATATGTCAAAGGTCTTGAGTTAATTATTGCTTCACAATCACACAATATTGTAGACATTTCTTCATAATGTAAGAATGCAGGTCCTAAGACTCGTCTCAACAATTTCTTCACCATTTGGATCATGCGTTCCCACCAACCACCCCACCCTGCAGCTGTGGGTGGATTGAATTTCCACTGGATTCTCTTGGTCGAAGCACCACCTCGATTTTCCCCCAATCAATGCAGTGAAAGCTATTGTTGGCTCCAACAAAATTGGTCCCATTGTCACAGTAGACAACCTTGGGTCTTCCACGTCTTGCTATAAATCTCCTAAGAGCGCCTAAAAAAACCTTCGTTGACAAAGAAGCAGTCAGTTCAAGATGTATAGCCCTATATACTGCACACGTAAAGAGCACGATCCAACACTTACTGCCATCTCTCAACCTCAATGGGCCAGTTAAGTCCACACAAGTAACTTCGAATGTGTTGGCATCTCTCACCCTGTCCTCAGGTAACTTGCCGGAGATCCCTGAATTCTCTTAACCTCATGGCGTTTACATCTTACACATTTAGATAGTGCCTTCCGCACAATCTTTCTTCCTTTTATGATCCAAAACATTTCCCTGAGAGTAGTGAGCACAACATTTAATCCAGCATGATTAATCCTTAGATGTTGGTCATCAATTATATGTTCAACCAGCTTGTGATCATTTGGCAGAAACGTCGGAAATCTGAAGTTCTCATCAATATATACGATCTTTGGGAGTCAGTGTCAATAAGTGCCCTTACAGTACGCAATTTTCCGTCGTTCTCAAGATTCACTAGAAGGGTCTGAAGAACTACTTCTGAACTCGACTGATTTGACAGCGAAACGTTCTGCATTTTCGCCGCTCTTTCTTCTGATGCTTGCTTCTGCTTGTCTTCCAATTGGGGATATACAATCGTATGATGGGTCCTGTAACGAACAATGCAAATTACTTTGTGTTTACAATCCATTGCTCGATGCCCTGACATCAAGCAGACGAAGCATCTTTCTCAAGATATCTTGCTTTTTCTCCAGCGATAATCATTGTGCCTGGAAGCATTCTTTACATTCATGAGACTTGTCGCAAAATATACAGACAACTCTAGTGTTCATGTATTCACAGGAGAGTAGATCCATTGCAGTTGCAGGCGCTTCGTCGAGGGGCATGTCCTTTTTCTTGTTTCTTTGGACCTTGTCTTCACTTAATTTAAATCCAGCCATTGCCAGCGAGATTATTTCTCCATTTTCTACTTACTTCCTCAGAAATAACATCAAATGTTTTAAGCGATCTCCATAGACTCGACTTCCGTTATCGTTAATTTCCTCACGATCTGTTGGCTGATTTCGTAACCAGATCTTCAGAATATCTTCTGGGATGGAAGATTATACAAGTGGAAACAGCATGGCTGCATACTTGCCCGATGTAATGCCGATAGATTGCAGCGCACGCAGGTGAGCTTCTAAGTTGTCATACAACCGAGAGAGGTCGCGAACGTTCTTGCTTTCTGCATCAACAGCTTTCTTAATCACTAATGCCAGCAGTTCCCGCACATAATAATCCGTTAAAAGTTCCTCTCTACCAAATCGATTTCGCAGACTTTCAATACCATTCTCATAGTTTTCCGCGATGGCAGGGAAAATATCCACAATCTCTCGCGCTGTTGAGCCCTCGACAGTTGCTTGGATCAGATACTGGTACTTGTCTTCATTTTCCATCTCTTCGTCCTCATGTATTCTTTTAAACTGACTCCAAAAGCTTAGAAAATCTTTAATCTCGCCGCTAAACGCCTTTAATTCTATTTTCAGAAGCCTTAATTTTCTCTTATTTGAATTCGTTGATGAAGCATTTGATTCCGCTACACTTACGAATTGTACCTGATTAGCCTCGGTAAAATTCTCCATCTTTACTTTTGCGCGATCCATATTTCCTTTATACTCTTCAGAAGTTGAACACTCGACCTCAAAGTTAGCATTTTCATCCCCCAGCATGAACGAAATGACGGCATCATCTAGGTTATGCAGGTCAGCCGCTAACCTCTCCACAGTCGTAAACTTCGTTTTCACACAACATCTCTATCGGGATTTTCACAGTCAATTTCTTCAATAAACTTGTCGCATTTCTTAGTAAAAATTGTTCTTACTGCTTTGCGACTTTTCGCGGCTGCTATCATCTTGCGAATTTCACTTTGTTATGATAATAATGTAAGAATATCGACTTACCGATATCGGCTTTTAATCACGTCGGGATCACCACTAAATGTCAGGACATAAATAAAACTACGCGTTCTATTCTTCCTCTTGGTTTACGTATATCAGGACAGAAACGAGACTGCACGTTTTATTCTTACACTTTTTTCATTCATATTAACAGCTCCACCTTACAACAAGGAACACAGGGGTTCGGTTGAATTGTGTGGTCATGTTCTCAGAATAAGCATGTTGTCAAAGAACAACACAACATGGGGTAACATCATCTAACAATTATAGTAGGCTCTTTATATTATACTCAGGAAAAAAAAAGAATGCTCATGTTAATTTATTATACAAAACTAAAGGTGAAAATTCCCACTATTGTAGAATAATAATGTTATTGGTTTTACGTCCCTTTTAACTACTCAGGCCTTTAGAGACGCCGGGGTGCCGGAATTTTGCCCCGAAGGGGATCATTAACGTGCCAGTAAATCTACTGACATGGCTCCCACGCATTTGCGAACCCCCAAATGCCAGCTGGCTGCGCCAGGATACGAACCTGCAAACTTGGGCCCAGCAAGCCCACTATTGTTGGATAAACAATTAAGTAGACTTGTTGGTAGTCAGATATCAAAACATAAGTCTAAAAAGTGGTTGTGTGATGGCCTCTTTGGGAAAGAGGATCAACTAACTCAACATCAAAAATGGGGTTGTAATCATGTTTGTACGTTATTACCTACTCTTGGAAAAAACATTCTGAGAAGCAGCTTCGAGTACCATTTGTGTATTGAATTGAGAATAAGAGTGTAGTAGGGCCTAGGGTGGGCCGAAAAAACTCATGTTTTAATTCGAAGTTGTAATAGCGTGGAAATGTTGCGAATTACATAGATAAAAGAAAATTAAAAATCCTTATCGAAATCGGTTGACATCTTCCGGTCGCGCATAGGCCCTAAAGTTTGACAAAATATGAAGAAAACGTCCTTTTTTGGAATTATTTTTTTAAATTTTGAATTAGATTTTATCGGTATGTAATAGATTGTAGAGTCTTCAAATAGAGCCTAAAAACATTGTGTTTTAATTTGGTTTAGATCAGTTGATAACTTCCGGTCGCGCATAGGTCCTAAAACTTGACAAAATATGGGGGAAAAACTTCATTTTTGCAATTTTGTTTATTTTTGAATTAGATGTGTTCGTAATGTAATAGCATGTAGAGTTTACTGATTGAGCCTAAAACATTGTGTGTTAATTTGGTTTATATCAGTTGATATCTTCCGGTCGCGCGTAAGCACAAAATCTGCCGAAATAATGAAAAAGTTACATATTTATGCGTTTTTGGTATTTGATAAATAATTAGTATTTAAATGAAATAGCCGTAGTATTATTTCACACGAACTAATAATGAGGTAAAGAAACTGTCAATTTCTGTCAATTTTTTCTGGATCGCGTAACGGCACGTTGGTGATAGAAGAAGCTCATTCTAAAAGGTTTCGTAGAATTCTTAAGGAAGAGCATTTCGCTGATTCAAGAGCCCGGCTCAATCTACCTTAGCCACGTTACTCCAAATTCTGGAAGCTCTGAAGATATTGTCAAGTCTGTAATTTCTTACCTGTCATAGCGTGGTATTTCTCTTGAAAATCTAATTATCATCGGATGTGATGGTACTGCTGTCAATACAGGTTGGAAAAATAGTCTTCGCCGAGTTGAACTTTATTTAAGGAAACCTGTACAATGGGCAATTTGCCTCCTCCATTTCAATGAGTTGCCATTCCGCCACATGTTTGAGCACCTGGATGGCAAGACAACAGGGCGCGAATCTTCTAAAGGACCAATCGGTGAAAAGTTAGTTGGCTGCCAAAAACTGCCAGTGGTTCACTTCCAGAGTATTGATTGTCAGATCCCAGAGATAGACAGAAACGTGCTTAGCAAAGATCAGCAATACCTACTTGATATTTCAAAGGCAATAAAATCAGGAACCTGTAAAGAAGATTTAGCTGTACGAGATCCTGGGCACTTATCACATTCGAGGTGGTTGACGAAAGCAAATGAACTCACAGATTGTACATAAGTCAAGAAAGCCTCTCACCTCAACTTTAAGAACTAGTTTTGTTTATATTGAAATCATACATCCCAATGTGGTTTACTATCAAAACAAGTAGGCTAAACACTTTACAGACGGCCCGAAACTTGTTTACCAAGCAATACAATCAACCAGGTATTTGCCAAAACCTTTGCTTGATGTTATCGACCCTGTGATCGAACGGAATGATTTCTTCGCCCACCCAAAACACTTACTGTTACCCATGACTCATGATGACAAGAAACACATAAGTGAGCTTGGACTTCGAAAAATTCAGAAGTCAAGGCACATCGATGCAAGAAGGAAAACAGTAAGAACATTCAGGTCTCCGAAAATCAACTTCAATGCGCAAGATAACTCAGAAATGATCAAATGGATGGACTTTGAATGATCTTCGCCCCCATTGTTGGCCGAAATCAGTGACGACGAGATCAAATAATCGCACATCAACACTATCAACATTGACTCAATCCCTGACTGGAACATTACTTTCAAGCCATTCCCAGTTCACTCGCAGGCTGTTGAACGCTGTGTAAAACTCGTCACGGAAGCCTCAGGAAAAGTTTGTGGAGTTGAATCTCGAGTTGGATTTATAAAATCTTCACCAGCAAATCAGTCTTCAAAGTACCTTCGGCTACAAAATAGAGAACAGTACAAATGAACTGGTTCAACTAACGTGGACTATTTATTCAAAACTCTGTTTTTTATTTTTTTATAAACGTAAGTTTGTTGTTAAAAACTATACTGTCACTTAAATATTTAAGATTTTTTAAATATAGAGCAAGTTGAAAAGTATCATGCCCCTTGTTACCGTTATCACCCATCATTTCATAGGATTAACTATCTTTTTAGGTACTGTTTTCTAGAGCATTGTTCGTTTGTTCAAAAGTAAAAATACTGTAACTGTTAGTAAAAGAACAAGTATATTAATAATACAAAACAAATCTCGAAAAAATGTGAAATTTTCAATATTTTGTCACATTTTGGGGCTTATGCGGGACCGGAAGATATCAACTGATTTAAACCAAATTAAAACACAATGTTTTTAGGCTCTATTTGAAGACGCTACAAACTAATATATTACGAAAACATATAATTCAAATATTAAAAAAATTATCACAAAAATTATGCTTTTTTCATATTTTTTTCAAACTTTAGGGCCTATGCGCGACCGGAAGATGTCAACCGATTTCGATAATTTATTTTTCTTTTCTTTTATCTATAAAATTCGCAAGTTTTCCGCTCTATTACGACTTCAATATAAAAAGAGTTTTTCCGGCCCACCCTAGTAGGCCCTCTATATTATAATCAGGAAAAAAAGGAAGCTTGGCCAAAGCATTTTAATACATGTTCATCCTCACAACATGGCTACCGTCGATTCTCTCCTGTCTATAAATCATCTGACAGACATTGATGGTTGACGATAACCAACAGAAGATCAAATTAAAACAAAGGAAAAACATGTAGCAATCGTCATTGCTTGAACGTTCAATACAAGAAAAAACTAAATATAAAATATTAAACGGATCCTGAAGGACATGCTACTTGTAATATTGGCAAGGGAAAATATTAATATTTAAATAAAGGTAAACAACAAAACCCAATAATCCACCGTCAAATGTGATAGTCGTTCCATGCACAAGACATCATGCAGACGACCTATTAAATTTCAAGCTTTTACAGACATAGAACTCACATGCAAGAAAATAAGATACAAATCACATTACCTTTGAGCGACTTCAACTTACCTACAACTTGGTCGTCCACATTTTGACCACTTTTTATCTAACGTAGCGTGCCACATTCCACAAGTAACCTTAGGCCACATATTAAAATATAATATTAAGAACATATCATTACTGCGTGCATATCTTTTCCACACGATGACTACTCGAAGGCATAGTGACACAATATACACTTCCCATGCATGAAAAATCTATCTCTTACTCGAAGACGTATATAATCAGAAAATAAATAATTTACCAAATGCTGTTTCGAAGGTAGAGACTAGTACTGTTGACTATAAGACGTTATACAGTCCAAAGGCAGTTATTGAATGACCCTAGGCTATCTAGCCTTCCCGGCCATTCTCCGTTACAACTTTTCACATCTTGCCCAGTCTGAAGAGAAAATTCAACTCTCATATTGATGCAAAACAGTCAATAAATATTACCAAGAACAGCGTGACAACAAACTTCAGCCATCTTGAGTCGCCAGTCGACATAGGCTATCTCTAGTGTATACCAACATTTCACACCCAACATTTCCTTATATTGAGAGATGCTGTCCCCTGGCGGGAGATAGTGAACTATTTCCTTGAGAATACTCTTAGTCACACTACCGAAAGCTCAACAGATTTTCAAAAATGTACAGAATGAGAGAACTGAACAACGGGATTGTAAATAAAATGCAGCAGCAGCCAACACACCTACTCCTACCTACCCATGCTTAAGGTTGCTGCAATGTCAGCCGAAACGTCGGGAAATAATAACCGAAATGCAACGTGGCTCAATCCTGTAAGCCAAGATGATAAAATATAACCCACTTTCCCAATTTATCTTTTGAAAATTTGAAAATATAATGTTTTTGAGTAGGTGTTGGGATAGAGGTAAGAGTAAGAGTTGAGAGTCAATGATTAACCTTAGAGTACTTTGGATTTTTTAGAATTTTAGTGTGTTGTTGTTGTTGCTTACAAACATAGTGGTAAGCATTATGCTGTCATAAAACGGGCTGAAATACTTTCCAAGACCTAGAGAAACATCCACTAATTACATTGACAGAAATAACTCGTCTAATAAACCAACAGACAAAAGCCAATATATAAATCAACACAAAAGCTAACACAAAAGCCAACATAAATGCCAACATATAAGCCAACACAAAAGCCACAATTAGTAGAAACAATTGATAGTAGGCGCGATTAGTAGGCGTGATTGATAATAGGCGCAATTGATAGTAGGCGCGAATGATTGACTAAAAGTGTGATAGTGGTAGGTAACCTTACCTAACCTAACCTTGTCACGTGAAATGTTCTACAAGTTTAGAAAAGTTTTGGTTTAATGAAAAGTCATGACCAGCCTCCCACCCCATCTATCTAAGATAGCCCGTCTTAAAGCAAATCTAAACTTGTAGAACATGTCACGTGACAAGGTTAGGTTAGGTAAGGTTAGCTACCACTACCACACTCATAGACAATCATTCGCGCCTACTATCAATTGCGCCCATTATCAATCACGCTACTAATCTCGCCTACTATCAATTGCGCCTACTATCAATCGCGCCTACTATCAATTGCGCCTGATATCAATCGCGTCTACTAATCGATGCTTTTGTGTTGGCTTTAATGTTGGCTTTTGTGTTGGGTTAAGTATTAGGTTATGTGTTCCTTATGTGTTGGCTTTTATGTTGGCTTTTGTATTGGCTTTTATGTTGGCTTTTATGTTGGCTTTAGTGTTGGCTTTTATATTGGCTTTTGTGTTGGCTTATGTATTGGGTTATGTGTTGGCTTATGTGTTGGCTTTTACGTTGGCTTTTGTACTGACTTTTATGTTGGCTTTTATTTTGGCTTTTATATTGTCTTTTGTGGTGGCTTTTGTGTTGATTTATATATTGGCTTTTTTGTGTTGGTTTATTTGACAAGTTATTTTTGTCAATGTATTTAGTGGAATTTTCTCTACGTCTTGGAATGTATTTCAGCCCTTTTTATGACAGCATAATGCTTACCACTATGTTTGTAAGCAACAACAACAACACACTAAAATTCAAAAAAATCCAAAGTACTCTAAGTTTAATCATTGACTCTCAACTCTTACTCTTACTTCTATCCCAACACCTAGTCAAATAAATTATATTTTCAAATTTTTCAAAAGTTAAATTGGAAAGTAGGTTATATGTTTAAACTAAAATTCAAAAAAGTCATATGATAACTCTTACACTTACCTCCAGCCCACTCTCACTTATTACTGCGTTAACTTCACTAGAGTTCAGTTCGTGCTTATCAGTCGATATCGAAGTATCTACAACCACTCATGGTAAGCCATATGCTTTTTGCATGCTTCTAATCAGGCTGGATATACTAGTTATGAGGAAGAACTCTTAGGAATAAAAGATGAACTCCGTTATGCTGGTATTAATGTGCAATGGATCAATATAACTGCAGGGACAAGATGAGAGAAGCGGGCTTAAAACGATAAAGGGATATGTATAACTGTGATTTTCTTTAGTAATGTTATATTATATATGAAATAAAACATTATTGCAAGATCATGTATTCTTTATTCAATATAAATTGTATATACGTTTTATGAGAGTACATTTTAGTTACAATCCCCTTGTTCAGTTCTTTCATCTTTTACATTTTTGAAAATCTTTTCCGTGATATAAAAAAGCAAAATTTTACAGTAAAATGTATTACTTATTTTATCTTTTCTTATCTGCAGTAGCCTAACATTATACATTTGACTTACAGTTTTTAAAAATATATTACAATATAAACATACTACAAATGTATGTCAGACTTAAATAAAGTAATAGTCGTTAATGCAACTGTTCCCCCAAGCGAGAGTATCAAATGAGCTCGGTATAATGAATCGTTTGTTGTCTTCATTACTTAAAGCAACTTTGTTCAGCAAATTAGTATGCAGCTGATGATTTTTACTTCTAAATACACTCATTTTCTTATATAATATAGGTGGATTACTGACTATACAGTTTTAATTATCACTTATATCTAACTCTTTACTAGCAACATTCTTTTTCACTCCCTTTATTTTTTATTACTACATCATCAATTGTTATATAACTATATGATTTAGATTTTGTGCCAACAAAGGTCTCTATAACAACACCAGCACATTCATCTTTAAATTTTCCAAGAACGTTCTTGTTTACCGGAGGTAAATGATAGATATTATCCTCAGGGTAGTAACTTGTATCAAACCTTTTTAGCTCATATTAGATATCCTCATAAAAATCATCAGTTTTAAACTCATAAATAAAAGAATCTGTGTCTGTACAGAGTAATTAAACATTATCCTGATAGTTTTTTCTTAAAATATTAATAGTGAAATTCATACATAAATGTTTTTGATAATTCCAGAATGACGAACCCACATATATGGGTGTGTTGTAGGTTACTTTGAGGCGATTCATTTGTATTACAACTAAATCCTCATGAATAATTGAACAGCTATGGAAGTTAGGCTTGTTTATTAAGTTGCTCACACCATACGTTTTACCATCATTCTCCCAATTTTTTTTATGAGCTTTACATCAACTCGCTTATCAAAATTCTCCATAGTGTTTCCAAAAACAGTATTATTCATGAGTTTATAAAAATCTTTTTTAAAAGCGTTTGTTGACAGTGTTCTTAAATTATTGTTCAGATCAATATATGGATTGAGCCGTTCTGATTGACAGAATTGTAATACGCGATGAATTTTAGTTAATTTCAATCCATGCTGTAGACACCGTTACACGTTTTGATAATGAATTACATATTTACATTTATCATTCAAATTAGCGATTAACATTTCCGTTCGTGATGTGATGTCTGGAGAAGTCATAGTCTCAGGACAAAATGGTAAATCATTATGATCATATTGTGTCTCTTTAGGTTACTCGAGATTTACCTCTAAAATATAACCTTTATCATCGTTATCATTTAGAGTGTTAACATGTTGTTGTTGTTGTTGTTGTTTGAGTCTTCAGACTTTTGACTGGTTTGATGCAGCCCTCCATGCCTCCCTGTCCTGAGCTAATCGTTTCATCTCTACATAGCTACCACACCCTACATCTGAGGCAATCTGTTTAACATATTCTAACCTTGGTCTACCCCTACAGTTCTTGTCCTCGACCCTTCCTTCCATAACTAAGCTTGCTATTCCTGGGTGTCTTAGTATGTGTCCAAATAACCTATCTCTTCTCTTCATTAGCAATCGCCAGAATATCTCTCCTCTCCCACTCGTCTTAATACCTCTTTGTATGTAACCCTATCTACCCATCTGATCTTCATCATTCTCCTGTAACACAATATTTCAAATGCTTCAATTCTCCTCTTTTCTGCTGCACCAATAGTCCAAGTTTCACTTCCATAGAGCGCCACGCTCCAGACAAAGGCTTTCAAAAATGACTTCCTAACACCTAAATCTATATTCGATGTCAGCAGATTCCTTTTTTGTAGAAATGCTTTCTTTGCCTGAGACAACCTACTTTTAATATCCTCTTTGCTTCGTACATCACTGGTTATTCTGCTTCCTAAGTAACAGAAGTCTCCTACTTCTTTCAGCTTTTCACCTGTCAATTTGATCTCCATAGAGGTTTCTGATTTATTTCGGCTGCATTCCAGTATTTTTGTTTTACATTTATTAATTTTCATCATGAATTCTTTCCGTAAGACGGAGTCCATACCATTCAAAAACTCATTCAAATCCTCAGGCTTGTCGGCCAAGATGACGATGTCATCAGCAAATCTCAGAGTTGAAATTATTTCTCCTTGAATCTTCACTCCCACTTTAAATTTTTCTCTAATTTCCTTCATTGCTTGTTCAATATAAAGATTGAAAAGTATGGGTGATAAGTTGCAGCCTTGCCTTACACCTTTCTGAATGCCAGCTTCTCTCTCATGTCCTTCAACTCGAATGACTGCTGTCTGGTTTCTGTATAGATTGCATATCACCCTCCTATCCCTGTACTTTATTCCAATCGATTTCAAAATGTCAAACAATTTAGTCCAATCAACGTTATCAAAAGCCTTTTCTAAATCTACAAAAGCCATGAAAGTTCTCTTATCTTTCCTTATTCTACCTTCCAAAATCAGCATAAGACTTAGTACAGCTTCCCTTGTTCCTACATTTCTCCTGAAACCAAACTGGTCTTCACCCAACTCCGTTTCTATCTGGCTTTTAATCCTCTTGTAAATTATTCTAGACAGGATCTTTGAAGCATGAGTAATCAAGCTGATTGTACGGTAATATTCACATCTGTCAGCTCCCACTTTCTTTGGTATAGGGATGATTACATTCTTCTTGAAATCAGGGGGTACCTCACCTAACTTATAAATCCTACACACCAAGTGAAATAACCTAATCAGACCTTCATCTCCTATGCAGCGTAGCAACTCAATCGGTATAACATCTATGCCTGGTGCTTTGTTCCTGCTTAAGTCTTCCAAAGCTCTATCAAATTCTGATCCCAATATTAAATCTCCTTTCGCATCCTCATCAATTTCCTCCTCCCTTTCCATTACACGATTCTCAATCTCCTTTCCCTTATACAAACTCTCTATGTAAGCTTTCCATCTCTCAACCTTTTCTTCCCTATCTGTTAGAGGCTTTCCATTTGTGTCCTTAATATTACAGCACTTAGTCTTCTTTTCCCCCAAAGTATTCTTAATCCTTCGATATGCTGTGTCTACTTTTCCTAATTTCAGACAATTTTCTATACCTGCACATTTCTCTTTCAACCATTCTTCTTTCGCTTCCTTGCACTTCTTGTTAACCTCATTTCTCAGACGTCTGTATTCTGCTTTCCCCTTTTCATCTCTTACATTCTTGTGTTTCCGCCTTTCATCCATCAATTCTAGTATATCCTGAGTGAGCCACGGTTTTCTACCTATTCTTTCTTTCCTACCAATGTTTTCTTCTGCGGATTTTGTTATTTCATTCTTCAAAAGGGCCCATTCGTCTGCAATTGAAGTTTGTTTAGGGTTTTTCATTAGTCCTTCCTTTATACTCTTCTTGAATCTTTCGTTTACATCCTTCTCTTTCAGTCTGTCTATTGCCCACCTTTTTGGCTTTTGACTTTTCTTCAGTTTCTTCAACTTTAATCTGCATTTCATTACAACCAGATTGTGATCAGAGTTTATGTCAGCAGCAGGATATGTTTTACAATCCAAAATCTGGTTTCGAAACCTCTGCTTGACCATAATGAAGTCGATTTGGTAACGCCCTGTATCTCCTGGTCTCATCCATGTGTATATTCTTCTATTGTGGTTATTGAATAAGGTGTTAGCTATGACCAACTCATGCTCGGTGCAGAATTCTACCAGCCTGCTTCCTCGATCATTCCTTTCACCTAATCCGAAATCTCCTACTATCTTCCCTTCTCTCCCTTTTCCTACCACAGTATTCCAATCTCCCATTACTATAACATTTTCATTACCCTTGATATACCTCAGAATTTCGTCTATTTCTTCGTAAACCTTTTCAACATCCTCATCATCAGCTTGACTGGTAGGCATATAGACTTGTACCACTGTGGTGCAGGTAGGTTTAGTATTGATTTTTGCTACAATAATCCGTTCACTATATTGTTCATAATATTCCACCCGCTGTCCAAGTTTCCTACTCAATATGAGGCCAACCCCTACTTGGCCATTGTTTGATTTAGTGCTAATGACCCTATAGTCTCCTGACCAAAAGTCCTGTTCTTCCTGCCAGCGCATTTCACTAATCCCAACCAAATCCAACCTCAACCTATCCATTTCCCTTTCTAAGTTTTCTAACCTTCCACTTCCTAGCAGACTTCTTACATTCCACGCTCCGATTCGTAGAATGTCAGATTTCCTCTTTGTCACTTCTGTGATGTTAACCCCCTTTCGAGTAGTCCCCACCCGGAGATCCGAACGGGGGACTAGTTTACCTCCGGATTGAAATTTTACAAGGGAGGAGGCCATCATCACATGTAATTATGCATAGAGAGGTGCATATCCTCGGGAATAGCATACGACTGTAGTTTCCCGTTGCTTTCAGTCGTGCAGCAGGACGCAGTGTAGCCATTATTTGGCTTATATTATCAATATCTCACACCATACCATATGTAATAAATCATTTTCAAGTTTTGTCAGCCAGCGAAAATCTTTCAGTGGTAGATATTGACTCATAGCACAACCATATAGGTTATTTGCATCGAGGTAGACATTATACTTTGACTCTTCACAAGGGTTGTAGCTAGGCATGTATTTATTATTTGTTTGAGAATACCATCCACTACGTTGGCTTTATCCACCTCGAACTGCTGACTTTTTTAAAATTAATCATGTCTATATCAGTCATCAATTATAAATTTATTTCCGTTTTTTCAACACTGAACTCAAATTTAATCCAGGAGCAGTAAAATACTGACAAGATCAAGGTCGTAAGTTTTCATACAAACATTCCGGAAATTTTCAAAAATATCTGCTAATAATAACACATCTGTCTTTAAATATATGTCTGAAAATTCACCTAAAGTTTGAATGTCAAACTGTGTCCATACACGTTGTGCTTGTAAATATTGCTGATCACTGACATGACTTGTGTTTAAGGAACTGTAAAATGCATCTTTTGCTGGTAAAGAACACTCCTCATTAAGATCTAGACAGTTAATATATTCATAAGGGAATATACCCTTTTGACGAAGCAAAAAATCATCTTCTTTAGAAAAGACACGTTGAATTTCACGAAACTGACATGATTTTAAATTAATAGCAAGCTTATCAAGACTTCTTGGCATAAAGCGGAATTAATCTAAAAATCGTAATTTTATCTATTTTCCACTGTCAGTTTTGTTATATTTTGTGAGCGATATGTATTGCTCCTTTTTATTTGCATTCACTTCACTTTTCACATCTGTAGCTCCAAATTCGTTTACGTTAAAGTGGTTATCGAATTTTCTACCATTGTGTAGAATGTTTGGAATGAATTTATTTACTCTATACTTTGGTACATTCTTGGTGAGCAGCACCACGATATTTTCCTGTTAAATGGTCATGATCGCGAACCCTATCTGTATATAAACATTCACCACATATAGTTTCAGATTCAAAACTCATTTGCTGTGATGATATTAGTGGCTCCATTGGAATGATAGTATTTAAAATAGAGGATATACGGATTGCATATTTTTCAAGTTTTTCCATAAAAACTTTAGGTGCATCAGGTCCTCTATAGAGTTGAAACTTATTTAAGGAGTCGTCATAACTACATTTAATATAATATGCAAAGCTGAATGGTTCATGAATGTGAGTGGTGTTAGTAATAGGTTTGGTTGGATTCGATGAACATGTATTAAAAGGCTTTAGCAAAGCTTCAAGTCAGCATATATAACAAATGGTACGCGAAGCTGCTCCTCAACGTCCTTAAATTTCATAATGTTGTTTCCAAGAGTAGGTAATACCATACAAACATGATTACAACCCCATTTTTGATGTTGAGTTAGTTGATCCTCTTTTCTAAAATATAGCAAACAGACATCACACAACCACCTTTTAGATTTATGTTTTGATATCTGACTACCAACAAGTCTACTTAATTGTTTTATCCAACAATAGTGGGCATTTTCACCTGTAGTTATGTGTAGTAAATAACCATGAGCATCCATTTCTCCTGAGTATAATATAGAGGGACTACTATACTCTTATTCTCAATTTCATACACATTAATACTTACATTGTTCAGCTCTTCAAAACGATTAATGTTTTTTTTATCTCCATAGGAAATTCAATTTCTTTTAAATCCAACACTGAGGAAAAGTGAGGATATGATGCTGATCTATCCATATTCTCCACTGCTGGATAGAGAGCTGAGGTTACAGCCCACGAAAAACATGCGTCATCATTATTCAAAACGTTCACAACAGCTTTTTTCGTTTGATCCATACAGGTAAATCAATATATGATGATGCTCGAAGGGGTTATATTTATTCATGTTGGTTTCTAAATAAAGTACTGCCCCCGTAAATTGAATTATATTGAGACCACGGCGGCTGTATTGGAAAATATGAAGAAAGTTATGGCTGTCATAGTTGTGACGTGGATATTCATGACGTAAGCACGGATGACGCAGACTTCACGCAAGTAGGCTGCTTGAGCTGAGATTCTTGGTGACGTCATGATTTTGTTCGAGAAAGATCTGAGATTTACGACGCAGTCGCAGGGAAACGTGGAATTGTGCTGAGGAAGAAGTTACGCGATTGGAGGAGAGACTCGAACCAATGAATGATAGTTTGGAGGGAGACGGAGATTACTGAAACTACTATATTTTAGTTACTTTTGGAATGCAGAATTGTGGAAATCTATTTTCAGTTATGGCATTGATTTGGAATTTTGAAGAAATCATTTTTGAGTTTTTGAAATTTGAAAATCCGTCAAGTATAGCCAAAGTTAGAACTTCTAGCGATGACGGAGAAACAAGCTATGGAAGGGATGGATACGCCCCTTATGAAGTTGATAAAAGGTCTTGCACAGCAGAGAGGAGCTCTCATAGCTCATGTGTCTCATATCGCATATATATCTCATACCGCATATATATTTCTGAGGTCATATAGTCGTTTTCGAGTGAATAAGTGAAACAAGTTGTCTTTAGAGCGTGTGGTAAAGCCAACCGCATTGAACGAGCTTCGAGCGTGCCGCAGTTCCATTTTACGGTGTTTGAAACTAGGCGAAGTTGAAACGCACACATTAACGCGTCTACAAGATAATATATCAAGAGTTGACTAATGCCTTTAAGCTAATTCGATTGTGCAGTACTATATTAAAGTGTGTAGAAAGGTTGAACATTTTCAAGATTATAATTTAGAAGATATTGGCATTTTAAGACGGCAGACAAAAGTGATTTTCTCGCCACCTGAGAAGCACTTTTAAAATATCACATTTTACGCTACGGCTGACACTGGTATTGCAACCGTGCTACTACATATTGCTTTTGGTGACACAACGCTGCATTCTAACATACAACAATATAATATCGCAGTTCTTTCAACTATTATAACGGAAATGGAGATGGAAGGCTAAGGACTTTAATGCAATTGGGACATATATCGATGGAGTGAAATAGCAGCATGGAACTTCGCTAATCGTCTTTCTACAAAAGCGAGCATGTAGTGAACATCCAACTACACTCATGCATCGTTGTCCAACGCTGAATTATATCAAATGGCAGTGGAAACATATTCATACTCCACAACTATGAATATTTCTACGGAAATAACTGCAATAAACTTCATGGCGAATTGCTACCAGAAGTTCAGGGAACTATCAAGAGAGGCCAGGGTAGACCCGGCTCACAAAGAAGAGTTTTGCCAGAAGGATGTCTATCGTATACACGGAGCAGTGCAATTTCCGGAGGAGGAAGCAGTTCTATTCTCCGAGGGCGCTGGTTCCAGGTTCGAGGACGGAGCACATCTTTTTGGTGAAATGGAACCATCACCAGTCTTCTTTGGAAGATTTTCCTCTAGAACTTCAATCAACAGATAAGGTAGTCGTGAACGTTTCTTGTTTTATTTGAGTCATTTAGCGATGTCTGAGCAACCATTTTTCCCATATTTTTGTCCTATATATATTAAGCCCCATATTCTTGCTTGATAATTCTGTACTCAGTACACTTCGATGAGTTATGCCTTTTTCTACGATTTATTAAGACATTGTTATGTCATTGGCATATTTAAATAATTTTGGATCAGTTGAGACTGATAAATTAGTATATTCTTTCAGTAATTTGCATATTTTTGTAGTCACGATTTGACTGTAAAGTTAACGTTTATCTATGGCAGATTTGAATTCAGACAGCGTGTCATTTTATTAAAGTAATTCTTTTCAGTAAATTACTTTGACCAATTTTCTGTCATCATCAAGAAAGAAGAATAATTAAAAGATTTTAGAGCGTTAAAATCTATTACTGTATCGACGATCTTGGAAATACTAGTCGTTTTATGAACATGATTGCAACATAGACATTTATCGTCAGTTATCGTCATTACCATTGCATTATAGACAATTTTATGAAATATGAACTTTGATTACGATTTATTGAATACACTATAGTAATGAACTTTTGATAGGAATTTTTCTCAATTCTAGATTGGAACAATAATGTTTGCATTCCAAAGTCTAATTGTATTCTATTCGATTATTTATGCAGTTTAGATGAACTTTGTTTGAAGATAGTATTTTTTTACTACGTTACTTAGAAGATATTAATCTCAATTTTGATAGACCAGAAAGGCGTGTATAATCGTATTTGCTATTAAATTTATTTGTGATTGGCAAATTTTTAGTTCATATCGATTCATGAATGAAACCCACGAAGGTTAAATAAATAACAGTTTTGAAACAATTAATGAATATAAGAATTTTTGAAGAGGAACTATGGATGTATAATCGTTAGTTCAGTGGACATGTAAAAGTCGCTGATGAATAATGCCCTTGAATAATTGAAGGAGATTCCCACAGTAATATTAATGAAGTTGATGAGATTATAAGTGGAGGTTTGTTGAATATATTGTGGAAGATTTTTATGCCATATATATATAAATATATGATGAATTCTGGGCCTACTTTATGCAATTTGTGCATTTGAGCGAAGTATTTTTCCGCTGAGTTTATTGTCCAGGTCCTTTGAAAATTAATCATGTGAAATTACTGTTAAAATTAACAAGAGTGTTAAATAATTTGAGATAACGATTTTGAATGGAGGTTACCGTCACAAATAATAATAATAATAATAATTATTATTAAAACTTATTAAACCTGAATATAAGCTTAAATATAACTAACCTTCATTGGTCGATTATATTAACCTGATTTGAGTAATTATCAACCGGATAAACGTGTGGTTTAATGTATTTCTAAAATAAATAATAAATATTGTAAATAAATTATGTAATTATCTTTAATCATAATTTGTAATGAAAGGAATTAAGAGAGGCGTGTATAGATTTTTCAATTGTCATTTGACAATATTATAAACAATTTATAATTGTTATTAACAATTAATGAGCATTTGTTATAAACATTAAGAGTTTTGTTAATATACTCTAAACAACGATAATGAAACATGTGGATTATGTAATTAAACAAGTTTTGGGATTATTAGAGTAATCCAGTAACATGTGATTGAAGCATTTAAAAGATTTGCGTGATAATATTTGAGTTGAGTTGAGGACATTTAAAGTGTTTGAAAAGGAGCTAGGCTCCGAGGTTACGAGCATATGCTAAGGCTGACTGGACAGGTGGGTCCATTTAACGACATAGGCATGCGACATGTTGTAGGGTGGATCGCAGCTGGCCTGACAACTGTATGTTAGAGGCCAAGGTCGACCACATAACAGGCTTGCAGTTATAAATAAAGTGTGATGTTTATGAAAGAGGAAAACAATTGCTACATGTCTCGTTCCAATTCCCGCATCCATTCCAAGTGTATTACTATTATTACGTTCTTTATAAGCAAGTGAAAGATAAAATTTTGTATGTAACGTCTACAAGTCCTACAGGAGGACATGGTTATATTGACAATGGCTTCTGATTGCCACGTGTATTTTGTTGTTTAATTTTTGTTAGAGTCACCCCTTTATGTGAAATAAATTATTGTACAGTTTAAGGTTTCTTGTTTCCGTCTTGGTTCATTTTAAATATCATGGTGGAGGTTATTGTGTGGGCATACTTTAAGTGATCCAGTTGGCAACCCATACCCGAGATTAATTTGAAGAGGTAAGTAAAGGTAAGCATGTAACCCCGTATATTTTGTTGTGTTCCACAATAATTTCTTGTTAACTGCTGTGCTCTAATTCGGTAGTATCTGTCAGTGCCATTTTCATTGATGTAGCTGTGCCGGTGCGTTTGATTATTGGCAATCCGATTGAGGGGGCGGATATCTGACAGCCTACTATCCGGGTTAACGGGGACAGTAGGATTGGCGCCCAACGTGGGGATCGATCAACAAAACTGGATTACCAGGTTGAACGCCAGTAGAATTGACACGTTCGATCAGTAAAACATTGGATTACCAAGTTATTGCAGTAAAATTGGCACCGCAATTTTGTGGAGTACTCGAATAACATTGGATTACCAAGTTATCGATGTCAATGGGATTGTGAAGACTCAAATAAAGAGGTTGATTCTTTGTTAGATGTCTTGGCCAATTGTAGAATTTGAGAGTGTGATTATATAGGGATTAAATGTTGTGTTGTATTAGGAAAATTACACTCAGAAAAGATCAGATCTTATACAACTTGAGAGAGGTTAAATAGGCTGGAAACTTAGAAAAATCGCCTATGATCTGGAATCTTATTTTATTTGACCGGCTTATGACAGGTTTAGTCATATTAAAGATAAAATTAAGTTATTTGGATTGTAAATGTAAATTATTTGTGTTAGGATATTTTAAAATGAACAAAAGAAATTTGAACATGTGCTTGAGTTTATTTCAACATAAGATGTCTACGAAGGTTAATTATAAGGTAATTATAAGTTAGATTTAAGACAGAAAATTGCTCAAATTTTTATATGGTGAAAGATGTTGCTCAGATGTTGTTATTTTGCTCTGTTTGATGTATGTCCCTAAAGCAGTCTATTTTTGAATAATATTGAAATGGCAGATGAAAGTCTGAGAATAATGTTGGAGGAGATGAAAGCTAGCATGAATAGCTGTATGAAGCAGATGATGGAGGAGAATTCTAGTAATATGTCTGGCTAATTTGAAAGCTAGCATGAATGAAAGTGTAAAGCAGATGCTGGATGAAAATCTGAAAGTTCTTCAGACCAGTTCTGCAAACTTAGAAAATGATATGTCGCGTTTACAGATCAGTACCCAGGGAATCGAGAATGCTGTAACTGACATGCGCACAGACGTGTCCAATGTCCATAAAGATTTGTCCAATGTGCATAAAGATGTTTCAGAGGTTAAGACTGATGTTTCTAAGGTACAGAAAGATCTTACTATGTTGAATCTTGATGTTGCTAATGTCCGGGGTGATATTTCATGTGCTAGAGCTGAAGTAATTGTTGTTAGGAACGATGTTGCTACTGTACAAGATAAAGTAGAAGAGGTTCAAAGAGAGATTATAAATGTTCGAACCGATGTGTCAAATGTTCAAGTAGACATTAATAACATTCATTCCGATGTAAATGAGATGCAAAGCGATATAACTAAGATACAAGTAGAAGTTAACACTGTTTTTGTAGACATTGCTAAAGTTCAAACTGATGTTAATAAAGTAAGAGAAGAAATTGAAACTTCAAAAACACTTTGTACTCGTAACATTAGTGCATTAACAACTAGGTTAGTTGACGAGTCTGTTAGGACAACAGCTTCTTTAGCAGGATTAAAGTATGATGTAGAGGTCATGAGAACCCAAGTATTAGATCATAATCGTTTACTTAAGGAAGACATTGAAGTAGATATTGCGGAAATGTTAACTGCAATTGTAACGGTGTGGAAAGATGAATGGAATAGGTCAAGTGGGGAACATGTCACTCAGATTCAGGAACGAATTGAAAGAAAACTTGCCAGTACACAAGTAGACATTAATAATGAGGTAGTGCAAATTAGGAAGGACTTGAGTATAAGGATGGATTCGCTATCCGAAAAACAGGTAGAGGATAGAACGCAAATAGGTCAGGACGTGCAAGCATTAAAATCCGCGTTAGAGGAACAAATTCATAAGGTTGTCTCTGATGTTAATGAAACTACGAGCAAACTTCAGAATTTGAAACTAGGAGAAGCCAGCATGATGGAAACCTATAAAGAAGAGTTGATCAGGAAAGTCATCACGGAAATCACGGATAAGGATCCAGAAGGCTTGACTGGTGAAGATGATAGGAATTACGTCAGACGATGTAACCTCGCTACAGAAGAGAGAGATATTAGTCCTGAGGAACGTATATCCAGATTCCGGGAAGAAGAAGAGGATAGGAATATTGAACCTGAATGGAGATATCGTGATAGTGGGAAGAATTACATGGATTCATATCCGAGAAATGTGAGAGTCATCCGGAACTTCGAGGACAAACCTCAAAAATTTAGCAATACTGATAGTCTAACACCGATAGAATATATCAGGAACCTGAAAGACTATTTCATTGAAGCTCACATTCCCAGAGAAAGAGAGATGAGGATAGTGGAGAGATTTCTAGCTGGAGGACCCCTTGAATGGTTCAGGGCATTTCGCTATACGTTCAGTAATTTTGACGAATTTGCAGAGGCACTGATAAAACGATTCTGGTCCATCGAAGCACAGAATTCACTAAGAGCTGAGGTATACTCAAGGAAGTATTCAGGTACTCTTCCAACACGGTACGCTGATTTCTTCACGAGCCAGTTATCACGCTTGAGATTTTTGCAACCCCCATTGTCAACAGAGCAGTTGATAGATGCGATTTCTCGTATGCTGCCTGTGGAGGTGAGAAGACTCATCATATCGTCAAACATCAGGGATTTGACCAGTATGGACGAATTATTGAGAAGGCTTGACTACACGAGTCCAATGCCAAATGTGGTACAAAAAGGTCAGAGGCACGAATTCAAAGACATCAATACTGTCTATATGGATCAAGTTCAGCAAACTGACAAGCCCAATGAAGAGAAAACTGAAAATGTAGGTCCTCACAGGAACCATCACTTTCGCAACCACAGATCGCAAGGTTACCGTTCATATCAGCAAAGAAGAGGCTGGATTAATAATAGAGGAAATTATAACAATGGAAGAGGTAGATACTACAATAACCAGGGTTACAATAGAAATTACAATAGAAATTACCGGAACCGAAATCAGAATTCTCAAGGTCAGGTTATGACACCCGACAAATATCAGGAGAGAGAGAAAGAAAGTCAGCAGTATCTTAAGGAATTACGGGAGAAGGAAGCTGAAAACCAAAAGAAAAGACAGGATGTAGTGATCGATCCTGGTCCTTCTACAAGTCAGCAGAACTTGGAAAATAGGAATACTGGACAGAAGAGAAAGTAGAGAGGAGAGAATGCATTAGCCACACACAAACCAGAGTAGAAGAGACTTATGATTAAGGAACATAGAGGAAATATTATCCAAGAGTAAGCCAATAATAATTCAATTTCGTGTTCAAGTGAATTCTGATATTTATAACACAGAGTTTAAAAACAATTTGCAACTGTTTTTAAAACGTGGTGAAGGGAGAATGCCCCCGTAAATTGAATTATATTGAGACCACGGCGGCTGTATTGGAAAATATGAAGAAAGTTATGGCTGTCATAGTTGTGACGTGGATATTCATGACGTAAGCACGGATGACGCAGACTTCACGCAAGTAGGCTGCTTGAGCTGAGATTCTTGGTGACGTCATGATTTTGTTCGAGAAAGATCTGAGATTTACGACGCAGTCGCAGGGAAACGTGGAATTGTGCTGAGGAAGAAGTTACGCGATTGGAGGAGAGACTCGAACCAATGAATGATAGTTTGGAGGGAGACGGAGATTACTGAAACTACTATATTTTAGTTACTTTTGGAATGCAGAATTGTGGAAATCTATTTTCAGTTATGGCATTGATTTGGAATTTTGAAGAAATCATTTTTGAGTTTTTGAAATTTGAAAATCCGTCAAGTATAGCCAAAGTTAGAACTTCTAGCGATGACGGAGAAACAAGCTATGGAAGGGATGGATACGCCCCTTATGAAGTTGATAAAAGGTCTTGCACAGCAGAGAGGAGCTCTCATAGCTCATGTGTCTCATATCAATATATATCTCATACCGCATATATATTTCTGAGGTCATATAGTCGTTTTCGAGTGAATAAGTGAAACAAGTTGTCTTTAGAGCGTGTGGTAAAGCCAACCGCATTGAACGAGCTTCGAGCGTGCCGCAGTTCCATTTTACGGTGTTTGAAACTAGGCGAAGTTGAAACGCACACATTAACGCGTCTACAAGATAATATATCAAGAGTTGACTAATGCCTTTAAGCTAATTCGATTGTGTAGTACTATATTAAAGTGTGTAGAAAGGTTGAACATTTCCAAGATTATAATTTAGATGATATTGGCATTTTAAGACGGCAGACAAAAGTGATTTTCTCGCCACCTGAGAAGCACTTTTAAAATATCACATTTTACGCTACGGCTGACACTGGTATTGCAACCGTGCTACTACATATTGCTTTTGGTGACACAACGCTGCATTCTAACATACAACAATATAATATCGCAGTTCTTTCAACTATTATAACGGAAATGGAGATGGAAGGCTAAGGACTTTAATGCAATTGGGACATATATCGATGGAGTGAAATAGCAGCATGGAACTTCGCTAATCGTCTTTCTACAAAAGCGAGCATGTAGTGAACATCCAACTACACTCATGCATCGTTGTCCAACGCTGAATTATATCAAATGGCAGTGGAAACATATTCATACTCCACAACTATGAATATTTCTACGGAAATAACTGCAATAAACTTCATGGCGAATTGCTACCAGAAGTTCAGGGAACTATCAAGAGAGGCCAGGGTAGACCCGGCTCACAAAGAAGAGTTTTGCCAGAAGGATGTCTATCGTATACACGGAGCAGTGCAATTTCCGGAGGAGGAAGCAGTTCTATTCTCCGAGGGCGCTGGTTCCAGGTTCGAGGACGGAGCACATCTTTTTGGTGAAATGGAACCATCACCAGTCTTCTTTGGAAGATTTTCCTCTAGAACTTCAATCAACAGATAAGGTAGTCGTGAACGTTTCTTGTTTTATTTGAGTCATTTAGCGATGTCTGAGCAACCATTTTTTCCATATTTTTGTCCCATATATATTATGCCCCATATTCTTGCTTGATAATTCTGTACTCAGTACACTTCGATGAGTTATGCCTTTTTCTACGATTTATTAAGACATTGTTATGTCATTGGCATACTTAAATAATTTTGGATCAGTTGAGACTGATAATTTAGTATATTCTTTCAGTAATTTGCATATTTTTGTAGTCACGATTTGACTGTAAAGTTAACGTTTTTCTATGGCAGATTTGAATTCAGACAGCGTGTCATTTTATTAAAGTAATTCTTTTCAGTAAATTACTTTGACCAATTTTCTGTCATCATCAAGAAAGAAGAATAATTAAAAGATTTTAGAGCGTTAAAATCTATTACTGTATCGACATCTTGGAAATACTAGTCGTTTTATGAACATGATTGCAACATAGACATTTATCGTCAGTTATCGTCATTACCATTGCATTATAGACAATTTTATGAAATATGAACTTTGATTACGATTTATTGAATACACTATAGTAATGAACTTTTGATAGGAATTTTTCTCAATTCTAGATTGGAACAATAATGTTTGCATTCCAAAGTCTAATTGTATTCTATTCGATTATTTATGCAGTTTAGATGAACTTTGTTTGAAGATAGTATTTTTATACTACGTTACTTAAAAGATATTAATCTCAATTTTGATAGACCAGAAAGGCGTGTATAATCGTATTTGCTATTAAATTTATTTGTGATTGGCAAATTTTTACTTCATATCGATTCATGAATGAAACCCACGAAGGTTAAATAAATAACAGTTTTGAACAATTAATGAATATAAGAATTTTTGAAGAGGAACTATGGATGTATAATCGTTAGTTCAGTGGACATGTAAAAGTCGCTGATGAATAATGCCCTTGAATAATTGAAGGAGATTCCCACAGTAATATTAATGAAGTTGATGAGATTATAAGTGGAGGTTTGTTGAATATATTGTGGAAGATTTTTATGCCATATATATATAAATATATGATGAATTCTGGGCCTATTTTATGCAATTTGTGCATTTGAGCGAAGTATTTTTCCGCTGAGTTTATTGTCCAGGTCCTTTGAAAATTAACCATGTGAAATTACTGTTAAAATTAACAAGAGTCTTAAATAATTTGAGATAACGATTTTGAATGGAGGTTACCGTCACAAATAATAATAATAATAATAATTATTATTATTAAAACTTATTAAACCTGAATATAAGCTTAAATATAACTAACCTTCATTGGTCGATTATATTAACCTGATTTGAGTAATTATCAACCGGATAAACGTGTGGTTTAATGTATTTCTAAAATAAATAATAAATATTGTAAATAAATTATGTAATTATCTTTAATCATAATTTGTAATGAAAGGAATTAAGAGAGGCGTGTATAGATTTTTCAATTGTCATTTGACAATATTATAAACAATTTATAATTGTTATTAACAATTAATGAGCATTTGTTATAAACATTAAGAGTTTTGTTAATATACTCTAAACAACGATAATGAAACATGTGGATTATGTAATTAAACAAGTTTTGGGATTATTAGAGTAATCCAGTAACATGTGATTGAAGCATTTAAAAGATTTGCGTGATAATATTTGAGTTGAGTTGAGGACATTTAAAGTGTTTGAAAAGGAGCTAGGCTCCGAGGTTACGAGCATATGCTAAGGCTGACTGGACAGGTGGGTCCATTTAACGACATAGGCATGCGACATGTTGTAGGGTGGATCGCAGCTGGCCTGACAACTGTATGTTAGAGGCCAAGGTCGACCACATAACAGGCTTGCAGTTATAAATAAAGTGTGATGTTTATGAAAGAGGAAAACAATTGCTACATGTCTCGTTCCAATTCCCGCATCCATTCCAAGTGTATTACTATTATTACGTTCTTTATAAGCAAGTGAAAGATAAAATTTTGTATGTAACGTCTACAAGTCCTACAGGAGGACATGGTTATATTGACAATGGCTTCTGATTGCCACGTGTATTTTGTTGTTTAATTTTTGTTAGAGTCACCCCTTTATGTGAAATAAATTATTGTACAGTTTAAGGTTTCTTGTTTCCGTCTTGGTTCATTTTAAATATCATGGTGGAGGTTATTGTGTGGGCATACTTTAAGTGATCCAGTTGGCAACCCATACCCGAGATTAATTTGAAGAGGTAAGTAAAGGTAAGTATGAAACCCCGTATATTTTGGTGTGTTCCACAATAATTTCTTGTTAACTGCTGTGCTCTAATTCGGTAGTATCTGTCAGTGCCATTTTCATTGATGTAGCTGTGCCGGTGCGTTTGATTATTGGCAATCTGATTGAGGGGGCGGATATCTGACAGCCTACTATCCGGGTTAACGGGGACAGTACTTCAACCAACGCCCAGCCTGACTCCCTTTCCTGGAATTCTTCACTCTTCACAATGATAGTACTTGAAATATCTTGGTACATATCATTGATATTAGTTGATTCACTAACAATTTTTTTGTATTAAAGGATTTGATATCAGTAATTTCAACTTTACTCCCAGTTTTTACATACAGCCCAAAGGGTTCAACATTCATTTTAAATGTTTTATGCTCCACTGGAACATTATCTACCAACACAAACACACCAGGTTGAACTTTTTTTTAATGTTTCAATACTTCGAATTTTTCTTCTCTATGAAGTCTGCAACGAGCAATTCGACTATTAAACGCACTACCAATTTGCTGAATATTTGCAGATTGTTTTCATGACAAGCATTATTTTTATGATTAATACTGCGCAAATGTCCCTGAATCATTTAAGAAGTTACATCAATAATACATACATCACAATGCGTTATCGAAGGTTCACCATTCTTAATTCTTTTTGTTGTACAACTATTTTTACAATCTTGAGAACGTTTACGCTTTTGAGCATCACATTCGTTTAATAGTTCCATGCTAGTTGATGGTTTTGCATTTCTCAATTCATGTTGTTCTCCATGTACTTCAACCATGTGGGATTGATATCGCTTAACACCAGAAAAACCAAGTTCACAAACTGAACACGAAAATGATGCTGAACTGCCATGCATTAAATGTACATGTCGTGCAAGAATATCCCGTCTGTTAAATATCATAGCACGTGTACAGCTAACGTCCAAGGAGAACACCTGTGTCCGGTCAAATTACACATGAACTAACATTTTCTCACGTACGAACCAAACAGGATGTAGCTTACATATTGTTTCACAAGGGGGTTGGCAATAATGTCAACTCACACGTGTTCACATGCATTTCAACACTTTTCCTTTCATATCGTTATCAAATTGTAATGGTGAGGACAGCGCTTGTAGCGGAGCACTCACTTTGGCCACGTTTCTTTAAGCGAGGAATTAGAGCGCTGCATCAACGCGAAGTAAATCGCTACATCACAACTACCTGTAAATAAAAACGGTAAAGATGGCGCGAATTGGCGGTCGTTTAAAACGTGTTTCAGTCATTATTTCGAAATAAATTTAATGTAATATAACGTTGCGTCCACTAGGAGACGAAATTTATGATGAATGCATAGTTATATCGCTCAATAAACAATGTTGTCAATTACCGTAGACTAGGATTTCATCTTGCTTGTAATTTTTAGGTTAGGCCTAGCCCATGTCATTCGAGTTGCCTTCCACAAAGTAATGGCCTTGGCTTAGTCATTAAAGTCGCATAAATAATGATCGTTTTACGAATGAAGTAGCGTATAAATAAAAAAATTCAGAACTTAAGGTTACCATATCTATAATAATCAGCATAACTTTTATGTGGCAAGGTAACTTGGATTTAAAAATTGCAAAATGGGACGACCAAGCTCTTTACTCCTTTGCCTTCTTATACATATTTCCTAACTAACCAACTGATATGGAAATGGAAATCATTGCACAGTATCATATACTACACCAATAGCCTGTGCACGTCGCTAATGATTTCCCCAGGAGAGTCAATTGTGGGGCAGAGTAGCCTATAGCATCTTGTGAATTATGCAGTATTATACGTCTACATACTTGTGCCTGGTTCCTCTTTCATCTTCCTGACGATCTCCTTTGGCCAATGGGTCTTAAGACCTCACTGTTCCACCCCTTTAAACAATAACTACAACTGCCTTGGTCATCTCTCGTTTTCTTCAGACCTTCGAAGCCTAGGGAGTCTGTCATGGCCTTTCTCTTTACTCACTAGCCAATTTTTTTAAGAGTCGAAATTATTCCTTCTATAGCATAACAGGAAAGGGGGCCTCGATGTTACACTCCTTATAACATTCATCCCCACCACCACCTGTCCAGCTACATAATTTTTAACATGAGCCCAAATCATTTCGAAAGAATTCAAGTCAGGGTGATACGGTGGTCGACGCAAGATCGTGTGTCCGTAGGTAGCAAGCAGTGTAACGATTTGATACGTCTCATAGCGTGGTTTATGGGATTTAATCAAAGCGTACAGTTGAGGTTTTATGATCAGTCAGCAATTGTAAAGCTAATACAAAAATTACGTTACAATATATCGAAGGGTCCTGATAATATTGTTAGTGAAGTACTTAAACTAGGAGGTAGGGCCGTGGCTCGATACTTAGAGGTGATGTTTAATGTGTCCATAAACAATGCGCAAATCCCGGATGACTGGAAAGGAGCTACGGTAGTCCCAATATTTAAGGGAGGGAGCAGACTTGATTTGGGCAACTACAGGCCGGTTAGTCTTACGTCCATCGTTTGTAAACAGATGGGGCATCTCATTTGCGACTACCTGAGGGAACAGTGGGAAACTTTATCATGGTTTAATGATAGACAACATGGAATTCGGAAAGGTTACTCATGCGAGAATCAGATGCTATCACTTTTTCAAGATATTAGCGAATCGTTAGACGATGGAGTTTCAGTCGACGCCGTAGTTATAGATTTTGCGAAGGCATTTGATGTCGTGCCGCATGACATGCTACTCCATAAATTAGCTTCGACGAAGATTGATAGAAGAGTAGTTTTATGGATCCAAGAATTTTTGACGGGTCGTTCCCAGAAAGTGAAAGTTGAAGGCCGATTCTCGGTTGAAATTTCCGTGACGTCGTGTATCCCTCAGGGCAGCGTAATCGGAACTTTGTTATTTTTGGCGTTTATAAATGACTTACCAAATGGGATTCGCAGTTACAGTCGATTGTTTGCGAATGATTGTTGAATATATCGAATGATACATGACTCACAAGACAATGCAGTACTTCAAGATGGCCTGAACCTGGTCTATAAGTGGGCGATTGAAAATAAAATGAAAATAAATACAAGAAAATGTATCCTAATAAAAATAGGGAAAGTGCGAAGGCAAGATTTTCAATATAACATTAGCTCGGAAATACTTGTAGAAGAAGATTCTTGCAAATATTTGGGCGTTCACGTAAGAAATGATATGAAATGGAGTAGTCATATAGGATGTGTAGTTTCTAAAGCTTACAAATCCCTGCACTTTGTAATGAGGGTATTAAAAGGAAGTAGTACCTCTGCTAAAGAATTAGGATATTTGTCACTTGTAAGACCTATTCTGGAATACGCCTCGGTGGTTTGGGATCCATATCAAGTAGGGCTCATAAATGAGTTGGAAATGGTACAAAGAAAGGGCGCTAGATTTGTGCTCAGTGACTTTAATCCCAGGAGCAGTGTGAGCCGTATGTTAAAGAAACTTGGGTGGGAATCACTTGAGGCTAGGAGGATGAAATCTAGACTCTGCGCTATGTACAACACGTATACATATCAACCAGCATGGGGTGAGCTTAGCAAACGTATGTAAGAGCCTACTTACATGGGTAGGAGTGATCATCCTTTCAAAGTTAAGGGCCGACCACAGCGAACAAATTATGGTAAATATTATTCCGTAAACCATGCCATTGATAGTTGGAACTCTCTACCTGCCGCAGTCTTCGAGCCTTTTCCCAAACATATAGGTGTGTTTAAGAAAAGACTGACTATTTGTGTAAATACTCCAGTTTAATTGTTAGTGAATTGTTAGGTACTGTCATTTATTTGTTATTTATATCTAATTTGCCACCGGGAACACACCCCCAATTGAAAATAAACGAATGAATGAATGAATGAAAGAATCTCTGTAGATAATGGAATACCCTTATCGGTCAATCAATCCTACATAACAGTTTTTCGGGAAGATGATGTGGGTACGCGCTCACATTGGACATTATGGTACGAGGCATTGTCAATCACGACTACAGAATTTGTTGGCAAATTGGGAATTAATTTCTCTGTCAGATATTTTTCAATATTTCTATAGTTTATGTCATCGTGAAAGTCCCCTGTTGTTATGTTGGATTTGAAAACCATCAAAACATTTCGAATGAAACCTGCATCTGAACCGGAATGTACCACTATTAATCTTTGCCCTTTCGAGATAGGCAACTTCAGTCCATGAAGGGAACCTTCACTCCAAGCACTTGGCTTAGTGTGCGAACTATGCAAATATGTATCATCAGTGAAACCATAGGCCTACCCTGTTGTCGGTACCGCCTTATGCTCTGTAAGTACCGGTACTGCATACGTAGGAGCCTTATGTCAGGCTTCTCCATAAGTATTCTATGCATGTCTTCTGTCTTCCTCCATCTAAAGCCTAGGCCTCGAACTATCTTGCTTAATGTTCGTACATCACCTTTAAAATTTATAACCTCAACCAGTTTCCTACGATTCTTTTCCAGCGTTGACGTATCACCTTTGCTATAGTGAAAATTATGAATCGTACGCCTTACCACGCATTTATCAAAATCGTCTAACTTACACATCTTGACAGATTTTGGTCTTCTCTTTCCAGGCGTTGAAAATGAATCCACCTCACCACTTTCAATTGTTTTTGCGCCTTGTATTATATTCCGCACCGCCCTTTCCGACACACCTGTTGCTTCAGCCACTATATTTTGAATTGCGCATATGTTCACAACGAGATGTGTTTCGTTTTTCATGAATTTATCCACATTATAAATAACTTCCCTAGTTTGACTGTGTAAAGTTTTGGCACTCCGAAATTTAGAGCGAAATGGTGGCATTGCTAAGTACACTGAATATTATACGCAATTTTCAAGGCTTCATGTATTCAACAAACGCACTTTCAGCTACGTAATATACATACACTCGTGTCATGCCTCCTGCACTCTATGCTTGGTTTACAGCTGTTGACCGCTTCTCGGAGCGAGCCGCATTGTTGAAGAATGGAGTGAGCAGTGAGCCCAGTTATCAGCATTCGGGGGACACACAGGAGCCCCGCAATGAGCATTGAAATACGCCGATTGATATTGGTCTCTTCGCATCGTTGAGTTACGGCAAGCTCTTCTTGCGTCTGCTCTACTATTGTCATCGCGCCATGGGATGGAAGTTCAACACACTGTGACGGGATGCGTGGGATCTTGCAGTACGTATGCGCGGCCCGCCTATTCCAAACCTAAATAAATCGGCTTCCCGCATGCCAATGGTTATCGCGGCAGACGACTCGCAGCCAGTGAAAAAGGAATGCGCTGAGTGAGTGAAGCAAGTAGTGGCCAACTTAATGTTTTTGGAATGCGCGATACGCAGTGAGCGGGAAGACATCTTCAGTTCAAACCCAACTGCCATCTCCTGGCACGATATCAATACCTTTCCCCTTGCGGATATAGTTTGCATGACTGTGCGGATAATATTTAGAGTAAATTGACGGATAGATTTTAGAATACAATGTTGAACTGGATTTTATTTAAATAGTTTTATTTCTTACTAAGATCTGCGTCTTTCACGTTTCTTGTTTCTATTTCACGTTTCTATTTGCTTTCGGTTGGGTTGTACGAGAATGAGATGTGAGAAAAGCCAGTCATGGAAATACCCTCAATTATTGTTGACTTTTGCCACAAAAAAGAGCTTTATACCTGCGTGGGTTTATCCGATGACTAAGTAAGTGCTATAATTATCAACCCGGTATCACTTACCATTCCTCAGAGGGACAAAACTCGGTCGAAGGTGGACGAGAAAGTGGGTTGTGCTTACGTTATTCATGGAGCAAATACCAAGATCTATTTTCCTGAGGCCTGAAGTGTGTTTACTGCGGAGCTCGTTGTCATCTATGAAGCTCTGCAGTTTGCACTACAGGATGCACTAATCCACTTTCTCGTGTGTACCGACTCTTTGAGTTCGTTTCAGGCAATTGCTACATGTTTTCCGCAACACCCCCTAGTGCAGCGAATCCACGACCTACTAGCCGGACTGTGCCACGCTGACACTCGAATCACCTTTCTGTGGCTTCCAAGCCACATGGGAATTGTGGGAAATGAGTTAGTGGATCAAGCTGCAAAAGAGGCGGTATCACTACCACCTCGACCAATAGAGGTACCCGCTAGAGATATTCGCTCTCAATTACGCCTACAAATTCTGGCATTTTGGGAGAGTCAGTGGCTAGCTGACCCACTGCCCAGTAAACTGAGAGCGATCAAGGGAACTACTCGCGTGTGGCAGAGCTCTTTCCGGTCACGGAGAGAGTCCGTAATTTTGTGTAGGCTAAGGATAGGTCAAACAAGATACACCCACTCGTACCTAATGGGAAGGGAAGACCCCCACTTTGTACCTATGGAACAGTTTTTACCGTGACCCACATTTTAACCGAGTGTGTGGATATTACTGACTTACGAAGAAACCTTGATTTGCAGATGACACTCAAACTTATATTAGCCGATGACGTGGTGGCTGGTAATCACGTTATCCGCTTTATAAGTGAAAGTGGGTTAGGGCCAGCTATCTATATTTTCCAGAGAACATTGACTCAACGACTTGTTCGTTTTTGAATGATAATTTTTTTATCCGTAATTTTTCTTTATTTTTATAATTATTATTTTAATTAATATTTTGTTTTATTAATTTTAGGTCTTTTCAAATATAGGTGTCCACCTCTAAATTTTAAATTCATTTCCAAATTTGTATTCTTTAATCTATGTTAAGAGGGGCAGATGACCTCGTAGTTCCACCCCTTAAAACACACGCGCAGTTGAGTATTCCATAACCCAGACATCGACAACTCAGGGGCTTCGCGAGCACTGGCTTGCACCTGGAAAATAATAACAATAATAATAATGTTATTGGTTTTACGTCCCTTTTAACTACACTGGCTTTTAGAGACGCCGGGGTGCCGGAATTTAGCCCCGAAGGGGATCTTTAACGTGCCAGTAAATGTACTGACACGGCTCCCTCGCATTTGCGCACCCTCAAATGCCAGCTGACTGCGCTCACCTGGAAAAGCACAGTGCTCTGCTGTAAGAGAGGAACTTGTAGTAGCATCACTTGGCGAGGTGAGAGTCGTGTTGTTGTTTATTTGTGAATTGGGCTGGGCAAATTAGCGCGCGTCAGGCGGCGTACCGGCTTATAAACGAATAATAATAATAATAATGATAATGCTAATTTTGTGTTGTTGTTGTTTGAGTCTTCAGCCTTTTGACAGGTTTGATGCAGTCTCCATGCCTCCCTGTCCTGAGCTAATCGTTTCATCTCTCAATAGTTACCACACCCTACATCCGAGGCAATCTGTTTAACATATTCTAACCTTGGTCTACTCCTACAGTTCTTGTCCTCAACCCTTCCTTCCATAACTAAACCTCTATTCCTGGGTGTCTTAGTATGTGTCCTACCAACCTATCTCTTCTCTTCATTAGCAGTCACCAGAAACATCTCTCCTCTCCGACTCTCCTCTTCGTTTGTCACCCTATCTGCCCATCTGATCTTCATCATTCTCCTGTAAAACCACATTTCAAACGCCTCAATTTTCTTCTTTTCTGCTGCACCAATAGTCCAAGTTTCACTTCCATAGAGTACCACGCTCCAGACAAAGGCTTTCAAAAATGACTTCCTAATTCCTAAATCTATATTCGATATCAACAGATTCCTTTTCTGTAGAAATGCTTTCCTTGCCTGAGGCAACCTACTTTTTATATCCTCCTTGCTTCATGCATCACTGGTTATTTTGCTTCCTAAGTAACAGAAGTCTCATACTTCCTTCAGCTTTTCACCTGCCAATTTGATGTCCATACAGGTTTCTGATTTCTTTCGGCTGCATTCCAATATTTTTGTTTTATATTTATTAATTTTCATCATGAATTATTTCCTCAAGACGGAGTCCATACCATTCAAATTCTCTTTCAAATCCTCAGGCGTGTCGGCCAAAATGACGATTTCATCGGCAAATCTCAGAGTTGAAATTATTTCTCCTTAAATCTTCACTCCCACTTTAAATTTGTCTCCAATTTCCTTCATTGCTTGTTCTATGTAAAGATTGAAAAGTATGGGTTATAAGTTGCAGCCTTGCCTTACATCTTTCTGAATACCAGCTTCTCTCTCATGTTCTTCAGCTTGAATGACTGCTGTCTGGTTTCTGTATAGATTGTAGATCACCCTCCTATCCCTGTACTTTATTCCAATCGTTTTCAAAATGTCAAACAATTTCGTCCAATTAAGGTTATCAAAAGCCTTTTCTAAGTCTACAAATGCCATGAACGTTCTCTTGTCTTTCCTTATTCGACCTTCCAAAAACAGCCTAAGAATTAGTACAGCTTCCCTTGTTCCTACATTTCTCCTGAAACCAAACTGGTTTTCACGCAACTCCGTTTCTATCTGGCTTTCCATCCTCTTGTAAATTATTCTTGACAGGATCTTTGAAGCATAGGTAATCAAGCTGATTGTATGGTAATCTTCATATCTGTCAGCTCCCACTTTCTTCGGTATAGGGATGATAACATTCTTCTTCAGATCAGAGGGTACCGCCCCTGTCTCATAAATCCTCCACACCAAGTTAAATAACATGATCAGCCCTTCATCTCCTATGCAGCGTAGCAACTCAATCGGTATATCTTCTATACCTGGTGCTTCGTTCCTGCTTAAGTCTTCGAATGCTCTGTCAAATTCTGATCTCAATATTAAATCTCCTTTTGCATCCTCATCAATTTCCTCCTCCCTTTCCATTACTTGATTCTCAATCTCCTTTCCCTTATACAAACATTCTATATAAGCTTTCCATCTCTCAACCTTTTCTTCCCTATCTGTTAGAGGCTTTGCGTTTGTGTCCTTAATAGTCGTCGTCTGCAGATCGTTTCCGAGTATACAATTTTCTGACAATACACTTCCAAAATCAGGGCATTTTATGAATGAATTTCTTGTGACTAAACAGGCCGAATCTTGCATGAAACATGCGGCCACATACTAAGTATCTTACAGTTGGAGGAGAGCGTGGAAGGGTTTGACGAAGTTTGCGTTGGAGTCGCTTCATTTCTGCCAGTCTGCGACGTTCCTGTTCAAAGTGATTTACCGAAGCAGATATAGTTTGCCTCCAAAGTACACGATCTTCAGCCAGTGCCTCCCACGTTTGAGGATTAATTTCTGTCAACTTGAAGGTTTGTTTCAGCTGGTCTTTGAAGCGCCTTAAAGGTGCACTCTGTGTCCTTTTACCAGTGCAAAGTTCACCGTAGAGGAATTGGCGTGGGACCTGGTGTCATTTATGCGGTAGACATGTCCTGTCGATGACCAAAGATGATAGCTTCTACACGCTTGGTATATGCTTCCTCAAGGACAGCAAGATTGGATACATAGTCATCCCGGTTAATATTCATGATCGAACGGAGCTTTTGCTGGTGAAAACGCTCCAGTATTCTGATGTCGCGACGTTATAAGGTCCACGTTTCACATCCGTAAAGTAAAGTTGAGATGACCACTGCCTGACATACCATGAGTTTCGTGCGAAATGTAAGATCTTTGTTTCTAAATACCCGGTGTGATAATCGACCAAATGCCACATGAGCAGCTCGAAGCCTGTTTTCTATATCTTGTTCAGAAGTACAGTTCTTAGATACGATGCTCCCTAGGTATGTAAAATGGTCTACTTGTTCCAAATTTGTGTTGGCGATGGAGATGTTGAATTCTGCAATGCTAGACCCAGGAGCAGGCTGAGCAAGTACCTTTGTTTTGCCTGGATTGATGCTGAGGCCAAAACGATCGCTTGCATTCTTGTAGCTATTAACTGATTGCTGTAAGTCCTCAGGTGTAAGGGCAGGTGATGCAGTGTCATCCGCGTACTGCAGTTCAGTTATCTTAGTGACATTTGTAAGACGTGATCGAAGCCTGGCCAAGTTGAAGAGGCCTCCATCATTGCGATATCTAATATCTACTCCTAGTTTGCTCACCGTCTCATACAGCATGGCAGCTAAGTACAGGGCAAAGCGAGTTGGAGCACATAATCCAAGAAGCAGCAGTCCATTGGCATTGCAGTTGCCCAACCCTTGTTTGCCTAATACATTCTTCCACAGCTGATAATCCCTGCCCACTCGAGCGTTAAAGTCACCAAGCAGCAACAGTTTGACTGTGGGTGCCGTGTTGGTGATGATGGAGTTAAGTTGGTGGTAGAAATGGTTCTTAGTTTCTTCTTCGGCAATAAGAGTGGGAGCATATGCAGAGATTATGGTGAGGAATTTACCTTCAGAGATTGGTATTTAGTGACTCATAAGCCTTTCACTGATTGCGATGGGAGTGAGTTGGTGGTCATTTACCAGTTTCGTTTTCACAGCAAGTCCAATCCCATGAATTCGGCGCTCTCCATCCTCCCTCCCTTTCCAAAATATTGTATAACCTGATCCGGGTTCAACAATTTTCCCTTCACCTGACAGCATAGTTTCGCTCAGAGCAGCAACGTCAATGTTCAGTCTAGCAAGCTCATGGGTGATGAGAGCTGTTCTTCTTTCATATCTGTCACTGCTGTCACAATCAAGTAGTGTTCTTACATTCCAGGATCCTATAAACATTCTTTGTTGATATCCATTATTTTGACCGCAATGGTGGGGTGACCTGCTGAGTGCGGTTGCCCAGCCAGGCGTAAAGATGTGACTACCGATGTTTAGCCCACATTTTCTAGGGCCTTCCCCATTTGGGGTGGGCAGCGGTGATCCTAAATAGGCCTGCCCAGACACAGATGCAGGACCGAATTCCTGAGTAGTCACTGGGTCTCAGAAAAAAAACTACCTTCACACATCCGCCGCCAACGAGCAGGTCCAGACTAAAGGCTCCCACTTTCACCCGAAACCTGCCTCCACCAACTTTATCCCATCACCGTTGGACTTGTAGTGGGAAGAGTAGCCAGAAAGTGCCACTGGCGTGGATTTGTTGAAGGTGGATCCCAACTTGCCAGGAAGTGACCCACACACTATGGTCTCGGAGCCAGACCCTGCGGCACGTGTGATATGAGACATGCAGGATTGAACACCAAGATAGCAATGAACTGCCACGAACTCAAACTATATCTGAGTGGTGCCTTTCTAGCCAGTTCATCTGGCATGTCCTCATCCGCCTGTCCAGCCGTTGGGAATCAGAACCGAAGTAGTAGTTCCTCTTACGCCTGTAAGCCGTTGGGTAGCAGGATTGATATACGGCAACCGTATAGCTTTGCCCTATTAAACCTGAGCACTCGGCTGCCCCTTCCGCCATCCACACTGTTCCAGAGTCAACCTCTTCCACTGCGGATACCATTGAGGACTTCACCGTAACCTTGGTAAGGGACCCTTACAAGGTACTACCAGCCGGGTCAGCTGGACCAAGGTTTTTTAAAGAGTTGTTACTCCTCTATCACTCCCTACTTTGTTCTGGCTTGTGACAGACATAGCCTGGCTTCCCAATAATGGTTCCAGGTTGGCGAGCTTCGTCCTTAATATTACAGCACTTAGTCTTAGTATAAAGGAAGGACTAATCAAAACCCCTAAACAAACTTCAATTGCAGACGAATGGGCACTTTTGAAGAATGAAATAACAAAATCCGCAGAAGAAAACATTGGTAGGAAAGAAAGAATAGGTAGAAAACCGTGGATCACTCAGCATATACTAGAATTGATGGATGAAAGGCGGAAACACAAGAATCTAAGAGATGAAAAGGGGAAAGCAGAATACAGACGTCTGAGAAATGAGGTTAACAAGAAGTGCAAGGAAGCGAAAGAAGAATGGTTGAAAGAAAAATGTGCAGGTATAGAAAATTGTCTGAAATTAGGAAAAGTAGACACAGCTTATCGAAGGATTAAGAATACTTTTGGGGAAAAGAAGACCAAGTGCTGTAATATTAAGGACACAAATGGAAAGCCTCTGACAGATAGGGAAGAAAAGGTTGAGAGATGGAAAGCTTACATAGAGTGTTTGTATAAGGGAAAAGAGATTGAGAATCATGTAATGGAAAGGGAGGAGGAAATTGATGAGGATGCAAAAGGAGATTTAATATTGAGATCAGAATTTGACAGAGCATTAGAGGACTTAGGCAGGAACAAAGCACCAGGCATAGATGATATACCGATTGAGTGGCTACGCTGCATAGGAGATGAAGGTCTGATCAGGTTATTTCACTTGGTGTGTAGGATTTATGAGACAGGTGAGGTACCCCCTGATTTCAAGAAGAATGTTATCATCCCTATACCAAAGAAAGTGGGAGCTGACAGATGTACAATCAGCTTGATTACTCATGCTTCAAAGATCCTGTCTAGAATAATTTACAAGAGGATTGAAAGCCAGATAGAAACGGAGTTGGGTGAAGACCAGTTTGGTTTCAGGAGAAATGTAGGAACAAGGGAAGCTGTACTAAGTCTTTGGCTGATTTTGGAAGGTAGAATAAGGAAAGATAAGAGAACGTTCATGGCATTTGTAGACTTAGAAAAGGCTTTTGATAACGTTGATTGGACTAAATTGTTTGACATTTTGAAATCTATTGGAATAAAGTACAGGGATAGGAGGGTGATATACAATCTATACAGAAACCAGACAGCAGTCATTCGAGCTGAAGGACATGAGAGAGAAGCTGGTATTCAGAAAGGTGTAAGGCAAGGCTGCAACTTATCACCCATACTTTTCAATCTTTACATTGAACAAGCAATGAAGGAAATTGGAGAAAAATTTAAAGTGGGAGTGAAGATTCAAGGAGAAATAATTTCAACTCTGAGATTTGCTGATGACATCGTCATCTTGGCCGACAAGCCTGAGGATTTGAATGAGTTTTTGAATGGTATGGATTCCGTCTTACGGAAGGAATTCATGATGAAAATTAATAAATGTAAAACAAAAATACTGGAATGCAGCCGAAATAAATCAGATACCTGTGTGGAGATCAAATTGGCAGGTGAAAAGCTGAAGGAAGTAGGAGACTTCTGTCACTTAGGAAGCAGAATAACCAGTGATGTACGAAGCAAAGAGGATATAAAAAGTAGGTTGGCTCAGGCAAGGAAAGCCTTTCTACAAAAAATGAATCTGTTGACATCGAATATAGATTTAGGTATTAGGAAGTCATTTTTGAAAGCCTTTGTCTGGAGCGTGGCACTCTATGGAAGTGAAACTTGGACTACTGGTGCAGCAGAAAAGAGGAGAATTGAAGCATTTGAAATGTGGTGTTACAGGAGAATGATGAAGATCAGATGGGTAGATAGGGTTACAAACGAAGAGGTATTATGGCGAGTGGGAGAGGAGAGATGTTTCTGGCGACTGCTAATGAAGAGAAGAAATAGGTTGGTAGGACACATACTAAGACACCCAGGAATAGCAAGCTTAGTTATGGAAGGAAGGGTCGAGGACAAGAACTGTAGGGGTAGACCAAGGTTAGAATATGTTAAACAGATTGCCTCGGATGTAGGGTGTGGTAGCTATGTTCGAGATGAAACGATTAAATCAGGACAGGGAGGCATGGAGAGCTGCATCAAACCAGTCAAAAGACTGAAGACTGAAACAACAACAGTCTTCTTTTCCCCAAAAGTATTTTTAATCCTTCGATAAGGTGTATCTACTTTTCCTGATTTCCTGATTTTTGTTATTTCATTCTTCAAAAGTGCCCATTCGTCTGCAATTGAAGTTTGTTTAGGGTTTTTCATTAGTCCTTCCTTTATACTCTTCTTGAATCTTTCGTTTACATCCTTCTCTTTAAGTCTGTCTATTGCCCACCCTTTGGGCTTTTGACTTTTCTTCAGTTTCTTCAACTTTAATCTGCATTTCATAATAACCAGATTGTGGTCAGAGTTTATGTCAGCACCGGGATATGTTTTACAATCCAAAATCTGGTTTTGAAACCTCTGCTTGACCATAATGAGATCGATTTGGTAACGTCCTGTATCTCCTGGTCTCATCCATGTGTATATTCTTCTAGTGTGGTTATTGAATAACGTATTAGCTATGACCAGCTGTACAGAATTCCATCAACCTGCTTCCTCGATCATTCCTTTCACCTAATCCGAAATCTCCTACTATCTTCCCTTCTCTTCCTTTTGCTACCACAGCATTCCAATCTCCCATTACTATAACATTTTCATCACCCTTGATATACCTCAGAATTTTATCCATTTCTTCGTAGACCTTTTCAACATCTTCATCATCAGCTTGACTGGTAGGCATATAGACTTGTCCTACTGTGGTGCACGTAGTTTTTGTGTTGATTTTTGCTACAATAATCCGTTGACTATATTGCTCATAATTTTCCACCCGCTGTCCAAGTTTCCTATTCCTACCCCTGCTTGGCCATTGTTTGATTTAGTTCTAATGACCGTATAGTCTCCTGACCAAAAGTCCTGTTTTTCCTGCCAGCGCATTTCACTAATCCCAACTAAATCCAACCTCAACCTATCCATTTCCCTTTTTAATTTTTCTAACCTTCCACTTCCTAGCAGACTTCAAACATTTCTAATATTTTGTGTAGACATTAATTTTCCGATATTTGGAACAATCGTTTTGGCATTTGCAATCCGAAGTATAGCTTCCAAGGAAGCATCAGACAAACTTGAATTTGTTTCGTTAATATTCATAATTGAATATATTTATTCACAAACGAACGTTGTTCCGAACATAGCAACACTTTTCAGGACATGGGCATGAATCCTCGGGAATTCTTTTTCCACGACGCCTTTATAAAATGAAATCAAATCACCTTTATATAGGTAACAAGCTGTACCCGGCATGAGTTGCAATGCCAATCAAAGAAAGTGTTGGCATTGTAATTTGGTTTCTTGAAGTGCTTTTGGATATACAATTTTTTCTTCAATTTCCGTTAACTGCCTCTAAGCTATCGTAAAATGGAATTACTAATTTTGAAACATTTGTGGTAGCGTGCGCAACAACTCACCAAAGTTTCATCGCAATCGGATGATTGGTATATGAACGCAGATGGAACTTTGCTGAAACACTTCACGCGTCGTCACTAATTTGTTGCATCTACTCGTGCGCTACCTATTGTAAAATGGATTTGCTAAGTCGAAAAACTTCCCTGGCGTATACACAACAAATCATCAAAGTTTCATCGCAATCGGATGAATGGCATATGAACGCATACGGAATTTTGTTTAAACGATTCGCGCACCGTCACTCATTTGTTGAATCAACTCGCGCGCTACCTATTGTATAATGGATTTACTAAGTCAGAAACCTTCCCTGGAGTGTGCACAACAACTCACCCCAGTTTCATCACAATCGGATGAATGGTATATGAACGCAGATGGAACTTTTTTGAAACGGTTTGTGCGCCGTCACTCATTTGTAGAAACTACTCGTGCGCAACCCATTATACAATGGACTTACTAAGTTAGAAACGTTCCCTGCAGTGTGCACAACAACTCTCCCAAGTTTCATCGCAATTGGATGAATATTAGGCCTATATGACCGCATACGGGACTTTGCGATTCGCGTGCCTTCGCTCATTAGTTGAATCTACTCGTGCGTTGCCTATTGTGCAATGGATTTTCTAAGTAAAAAGCCTTCCCTGGACTGTACACCACATCTCAACCAAGTTTCATCGCTATCGGACGAATGGTAGGCCTATATGAACGCGTACGGTACTTTGTTGAAACGCTTCGCGCGTCGTCGCTCATTTGTTGAATCTACTCGTGCGCTACCTATTGTAAAGTATATTTGCTAAGCCAGAATCCCCCCTTAGAGTGTACTTAATATCTCACCCAAGTTTCATCGCTATCGGACGAATGGTATAAGAACGCATACGTGACTTTGTTGAAACGCTTCGCGCGACGTAGCTCATTTGTTGAATCTACACATACGCTGCCTATTGTAAAGTGGATTTACTCAGCCAGAAACCTTCCCAAAAGTGTACACAACATCTAACCCAAGTTTCATAGCTAACTGACGAATGGTTAATGAATGCATACGGGACTTTGTTGAAACGTTTTGCGTGTCGTCACTCATTTGTTGAATCTACTCGTGCGCTATCTACTGCGAAATGTATTTACTCACCCAAGTTTCATTGCTATCGGACGAATGGTATATGAACACATACGGGACTTTGTTGAAACGGTTCGCGTGCCGTCACTCACTTGTGTAATCTACTTAGAGTGTACTCAATATCTCTCCCAAGTTTCATTGCTATCAGACGAATGGTATATGACCTTATACGAGACTTTGTTGAAACGATTCGCGTGCCGTCATTCACTTGTGTAATCTACTCATGCGCTGCCTATTGTAAAGTAGATTTACTAAGCTAGACATCCTCTCTGGAGTGTACACAACATCTCACCCTAGTTTCATCGCTTTCGGACGAATGGTATATGAACGCATACGTGGTTTTGTTGAAACGCTTCGCGCGTCGTAGCTCATTTGTTGAATCTACTCGCGCGCTGCCTATTATAAAGTGGATTTACTAAGCCAGAAACCTTCCTTGAAGTGTACACAACATCTAACCCAAGTTTCGTAGCTATCGGACGATTGGTATATGAATGCAAACGGGACTTTCTTGAAACGCTTTGCGTGTCGTCACTCATTAGTTGAAGCTACTCGTGCGCTATCTACTGTGAAATGTATTTACTAAGTTAGAAACCTTCGCGTAATTGTACACAATATCTCACCCTAGTTTTATTGCTATCGTACGAATGGTATATGAACACATATGGGACTTTGTTGAATCGCTTCGCGTGTCGTCGCTCATTTGTTGCATCTACTCGTGCGCTAGTTATTGTAAAGTGGATATACTAAGCCAGAATCCTTCCTTAGAATGTACTGAATATCTCACCCATGTTTCATCGCTATCGGCCGAATGGTATTTGAACGCATACGGGACTTTGTTGAAACGCTTCGCGCATCGTCGCTCATTTGTTGAATCTACTCGTGCGCTACCTATTGTATAGTATATTTGCTAAGCCAGAATCCTCCCTTAGAGTGTACTTAATATCTCACCCAAGTTTCATCGCTATTGGACGAATGGTATATGAACGCATACGGAACTTTGTTGAAACGTTTCGCGCGTCGTAGCTCATTTGTTGAATCTTATTGTGCGCTGCCTATTGTAAAGTAGATTTACTAAGCCAGACACCTTTCCTCGAGTGTACACAACATCTCACCCAAGTTTCATCGCTATCGGACGAATGGTTTATGAACGCATACGGAACTTTGTTGAAACGCTTCGCGCGTCGTAGCTCATTTGTTGAATCTAATCGTGCGATGCCTATTGTAAGGTAGATTTACTAAGCCAAACACCTTTCCTGGAGTGTACACAACATCTCACCCAAGTTTCATCGCTATCGGACTAATGGTATATGAACGCATACGTGACTTTGTTGAAACGCTTCTTGCGTCGTGGCTCATTTGTAGAATCTACTCGCGAACTGCCCATTGAAAAGTGGATTTACTAAGCCAGAAACCTTCCCTGAAGTGTACACAACATCTAACCCAAGTTTCATAGCTATCGGACCAATGGTATTTGAATGCATACGGGACTTTGTTGAAACGCTTTGCGTGTCGTCCCTCATTTGTTGAATCTACTCGTGCGCTAACTACTATGAAATGTATCTACTAAGTTAAAAACCTTACCTGGAGTGGAAACAACTTCTCACCCAAGTTTCATCGCAATCGGATGAAAGGTTTACGAACAAATACGGGACTGTGTCGAAATGCTTCGCGCGTCGTCGCTCATTTGTTGAATCTACTCGTGCGCTGCCTATTGTAAAATGGATTTACTAAGCCAGAAACCTTCCTTGGAGAGTAATCAAAATCTCACCCAAGTTTCAGCCCAATCGGATGGGTGGTGTATGAACGCATAGGAGACATACACACCCACATACATACTATCACGTAACATTGATTTTTATATATATAGATAGCAACCTTTCAAAATTGAATCGCACAGTAGTTTTATCTGCTCAACTTGGAGACTTGATGAGACATCGTCTGGGCGTACATCCTCAGTATGCCTTCCTTCGGAGGGGAAGTAAAGCCGGCGGCCCCATGTCATAGATTTATGGCATGTTAAAGAACCTGTCAGTAATTACACTTGTGTGAAGATACATCATAGGTTAGGTTAAACATTTGACAAACGCTCTTAAGTTCCGACGTTCGTCGCCTGGAGCAGACTGCGATGGCATCTGGTAACCAGTTCTGAATTAGTAGTCGTTGACGGTGGCGGCAAAAGTAGGAACTTCTTGAGGGAATTCAACGTCTGCAGTCCTTACTTCTAAAAACAGATAACACACACCAATACAGTCATCAAAATTAACACCAGTTATCAGACAGATTCTACACACACCCAAAGTACACGGGGCTATATGAACGCGTTGTCGCAGCTCCTAAACTGAGGAACTATCCAACGAGGTGTCATAAAAACTTTGAGTGCCGGTTTTATTTGTTTTATCTCTTCAAACATATCTTCAAATTCATTATGCAATGACTATAACGCTTTTGTTTACTCACTGATTGAAGCATTTTAGAGAAGGAGAATTGTCCCAATTTCCTTCTTGAAGCTGACTTTTAAAAAGCACAAGCTGCAATTTGAAAATTTGAATACGTCACACATCGTATTGAATAATTTATTTTTGCTTTGCAACGAGTTATTTAAATACCCCTTGATGTATTTCATGAAAGCGAGGTCAGCGATCCATTGCTCATCATCCAAGTCTGACTGTGGAGAAAGAGGGGTGGGAGGGGAAAAGTACTGGGCCGCGCAAGCACTAAGTGCTGGGGTTGGCGTGGCCTGCAATAACCTGTTGGCATGCACAGTTGAGTATTTTACAGACTTGTAATATACTGGTTATGCGTCGGCTCTGAGAACCTTGATCCCTGCAAGCTAATTAGGCCTACTCTGATTGTCACCTGACAACAAATACAGTATGCTTTGCTTTCAGCATTCTCACAAACATTTACACTCCATGCATGAATGAAATATACAAAGTAGTCAGTAAAATCAAAATCCCCTTCCCTAGGCCTTACAACTGTGGGAACATAAAAGGGCTACCATGGTACTCAAGAGTTTATCCATGAATTATTTTCACCAACATAGATCGAGTTCCTTTTGTTTGAATTTCTTGCCATTGTTGTGGTCTAGAAGTATGTATTGAGATTGATTCTCAGCTCTGCAATATCATACAATGAGCCTCATAAGGACAACTGAGAAGAGGTTGGTACGATTTTTATTACAGTTAAGTACATAATATACAGGCAGTGCATTCTGAGTGGGGCATGGCACCCTTGGTCATATCGCATAATACCATTATTACAAGAACTTTAGCACATGACGGTCAGGCTCCAAGTAAATATGTATAATTGGAGTGAATATGAATCCACACAGTGGGAGGAATGGGAGACAAATGAGACAATTCGTATACCTAGTTAAAATGCACCTTAGAGAAAGAAAATAGGCTAGTGTCCATATTACCGTATTTTTCATGAGAAACCTAATAAGAATTTGTCACCACTCGGCCAAGTAGGCCTACAGATATTTGTTACCGTACTGAGGTAGGGCCTATGCACACCAACAACAACAAAATGTTTGCAGACCGAAGACATAAAATTCAGTATTTTTTCGTAACGACGTACTGTAAGTAAGATGCATTCACAAATCTGCGACTTCTTATGGAGTATGGGAGTATGGGTTTTCCTCCATAGTACATAACACAGAACATAACCAATTAAATTTAATCATCAATTTAATACTCGTGTGAATACAACTTTCAACGTCTTCCTAGGCTTGATCCTACTTTATAAAACTTGATATTCAGTCGTACACACATGTACAACAACACTTTAAAGAAAATCACACCTTCCAGAAAATCTTGTAGGATAAGAACGTATTCAATTGGAGCCATTTTGATTAACAAGGCACGCAGCAAAGCAAAGTAGCAAAGTCAAACTACGCTGTACGAGGGCTCAGAGTGGGGGTAAATCGCTGCCAGCAGCAGAGAGTGCAGCATGAATAAAAAAGCGCGCTGCGTGCGACACTGCTGAATCGCTTTGCGTTCCGCTGAAAAAAAAAAACGCACCCTTTGTGTGCGCATGCACGAACCAGGCAGCTTGCTATCATGAGGCCACTGTACTTATTAATTTTCCTATCAGGCTGACATAGGCGTGCAGCCTAACTTCCTAGGCGCTCACAGCTCGGCGATACGGACTTTAAACTTCTCAAATACCGCAGAATTTCAAAGCGTGCCCACAGATGACTTCTTTGAGGCTGGCTGCGAAGATAAAAACTCCGACAAGATAGCTGGCTGCAAGATAGCTGCCTGTGAAAGGCCTGCACGCGTCTTTTATACAGCCAGGAGGCGTGGCTTGTGGTCCAATGACGTAATGCATGATCGCTACTTCTCATAATATCACAATATAATTATTTCTGGAATGTTACCGTAACATTTGAGGCATATATTATTAAGTAGTTATCTTTTCTGTTGAATAGTGGAGTAAGCTGTATCAAGATAATCCAGTAAGTTCAGTGTCTCGTGATTCGCTGCTCTTTAAAGCTTAGCGGCGGACCGGGTTTCTCCTCTCGCGGCACTCATTCAAAAATGCAGCGTGGCGCTTCATTTAAACAGTCCAAACGATATGGCCGCTGCCGGTCCCGGGCGCTCTATGTACTCCCTATATTGGTACACGGAGCTAGACATGCATACCTATCCCATAGCAGGGTGAATAGAGTAATAAGTGGTGGAATTTCCGTATGAGTAAATGGTTAAGATGAAGTAGTTCTAAATTTCAACACCAGGCGCCGCGCCGAGAATATGGTCTAAAGTACATGACGGGACGGCAGTCAAGCAGTTATACATTACCGCGCACAAATTGTACTTACGTTTTATTTCTATGCTTGTTTCAAACTTCTGTTATAATTATGCATTGGCCTACCAGTGAAAGAGGTCCTTTCTTCACAAGCTAATTATGAGGACGTTATAGACAATTAGCTTTCTTCTCTTAATGAATACGGTCAATGGCGATTAATGAAATACATACGAGCAGAGAGGTGAAGGATAACAATTGTCAGCAAATTAAAGAAACTATTACCCTGACTAAAATTGAACCCTATAATCCTGTCAGTTAATGATGAGAGTTCTGAGAGAGCAGGCGATAACGTTGTTTATTATTTGAGTGGTTACAGCAGCAACGAAGATTGTGATATGTACTTCCTGCATTTGGTCATTGGAAATTGATTCCGAAACATTTAATGCTGATAGTGATGAATGTATCCTCACCATGCTGAGAGACTTTGGCGGAAGTGAATCTAAATTTCGCAAATACCCGTCTTTATCTTTATTTCATGTGATGAATAAAATGATCGTGTGGTCTCCTGAGAGGCCGAGTGCAGGTCTTTCTAATTGACGCGGGTCGTAATGAGGATGAGGTTATGATGCAGACGGCGCATACACCCAGTCCCCGAGCCAAGGGAATTAACCCCCAAGAGATTAAAATCCCCAATGGCCTGGTCAGGAATCGAACCCGGGACACGGCGGACTAAAGCCTAGCGCGCTAACCATTTAGCCACGGAGCCGGACATTTCACGTGATAAAACATGTAATGAAAAGTGTAGATGCAGTAGTGGAGGCAAAGTTGGAGCAAGAAGGCGCGTTGTGGGGCGATACCTTTTCAGATTGTGTGGATATAATCTGTGAACTTCCTGTGTTCCGAAATGTGTGTTGCTCAGAGGTTCAAAATAATAATCCCTGGCACTACAGCCTTTGAAGGGCGTAGGCCTACCAAGCGACCGCTGCCCGGCCATTTGGCCTGCAGATATTGGGGTGACGCGTGGTAAGCGCATCGGGTCCCCTCGGCCGTTAATCTTGGTTTTCGTGACCGGGGCACTGTCTCACTATCAGACAGCTACTCTATTGTCCTCACGAGGATGAGTGCACCCCGTTCCAGCCCTCACGTCAGTTTCTAAAATCCCTGACGAAGCCGGGAATCGAACCCGGGGCCTCCGGATGAGAGGCAGGCCCCAACACCACAGGACCGGCGCTCAGAGGATCATCTGTTACTATATTTCCCTAGGATAGTGTTTCATTACATTAAATGCCGGTTCATTTTCCGGGCGAAGAAATGTCCAGGTAACTGAGATCCAGATCGTCTTAAAAATCAGCGAGAAAAATAATGAAGGTCTCTTCTGTTTAGAAGTAAGTTAAGCTCTTCTCTTCTTAGACATTTATTTTAGTGTGTTCTGGATGGTATTTTAATTTGTTCGTATTCCCTTGAAGATTTGTTTCTGTTATTCACCACTTGCTTAGTATTTAGTGCAATACTTCTTTTAATAAACAACTAGAAACCCGCCCCGGCTTCGCCCTGGAAATGTTATGAATGTGCAAGGAATTCCTGTCAGACGTAATTTAAGAATGGCGAGGTGCATGAGACACAAAACCCCCTTCCGTCCAAACTAAAAACACTTATATTGGGCGAAGTATCGAAGATAGAGATATGCTCTCGCGGACTTTTTTGGAGAATTTTTCATGCTGAACAATTCTTACACTCATAGTGTATTGATATTTTTAACGGTTTGCCCAGCGAAAGCTTAAAAAGCGCACGGTCGCGAGGTTCTATTTTGGACATTTTCACTGAAATCTGAAATCGTTACTGCTTGGCTCCCTTTGATCATAAATAAATTATTTTCCACAGAAATCTTCCTCGAGATTACTTTTACGGAATGGTGAAAGCCGCATCAAAATCCATCCAGTGGTTCTCGAGATTACCCGTGATATCCAAGAATCGGGGACTTGGTTTTATACTAAGTAGAGACGAGCCAGACAGGAACGCGGTGGCCAAGTTACGCTAGTACCACCTAGCGGCGGAAACGGTCAACTACCGGAGTTCCTTCACTTATTACTCTATTCACCATGCCCATAGTATCCTATAATGTTGTCAAGTTAACCTCTTTTCGCTTCAAATTTCCCGCCCTATATATTACCATGTCATTACTAGTAAGCGTTACTCTAATTATTCACAACAAAGACTGTAAGAGATTAAGTAAGTTCCAATTGCTGTACTTTTCTCGAACGAGTGTCAGTTAGTTACCCCTCGAGATTTCATTATTCGATGCCATGGCCCTTTTCTCAATTACTCAAAATTATTTTTCCGAACATCACAAAACCTACCACACACGAATCTAGGGGTGTACTAGAAAGGAAATTGTAGTTGGCAAACATGTTAAGGCATTCTGTTTATAATTTCCCTGCATTTGTGAAAGAGGGCTCCTAAGCGTTTTTACAAATACGCCGTACGCAAGAGTAGACGAGTGCAATTGAAACACAATGTTTGTTCTGTTACATTCCATCCGACCTTAAAAAATACCTTTAAAAATACGGTACCTTTAATCTTCAGTTACATGCTAGCGGTAACCAAATCCCCAGGAGGGCAAAGTTAGCTTGAAACTCAGGTTAGAAGGCCTACACCGTGAAATGAACACCGTTGGAAGGAGACTTATCACTACAATCAGCTGTGCTAGTAGCAATCTGGCGGGCTGCAAGATACGTACACGTGGCCGATCTAAAAACATTATAGAAGTGTGCAGTATAATGTTGTTATTGATTACTTTTAGGGACTTGGGGCACATTGGTCATCAGCCACGAATAGTTGGGTGTGTGTTGAAATTGTCTGACAACCTGTATTTATGTAATGATTGTAGAAGTGTGTATAACTTTAAGAGGGGCAGAGATGTGCTAGGTTCCCCGAGACTTGAAGTAAGGTACTATCTCGGAATTTTCCTGCAAGGAGTGTGGAATGACCCAGGAAAAATTCACACTCATGATACCCGCTGTCAGCGCCAGGATTTAAACCTACGATCTCCGGACTTGCTGCAGCTGCCCTAGTAGTCGTCGTGCATGATTTAACGAGTATGGCTACGCCACGAGATGCGAATACTGTAAAGGAGCTCTTGACGGATATGGTACCACCAAGCCAAAAATAAAATTAATAATAATATTTACAATAATTATAATAGTAATACTAGCAAAAATGTATAAAAAACTGATTACAGAAATGAGAACATCTTAAACAAGGTGTTCTGTAAAGAACATATGACCTTTATTCTCCTAAATGTGTAGGTATAGTTTATAACCCTTAGTCCTTTCCCCCGGGTTTTCCACACTCTCTCCAGGAAAGAGCAATGATAGTACCCTACTTCAAGTCCCGTGACACCTATCTCATCAATGTCACTAATACAGTTACACACACTTCTACAGTCATCCCATCAACACAGGTTATCAGACAATTTCAAAATACAGCCAATTACACGGCACTGATGATCAATATGTACCAAGTCTCTAATGAATTATTAACAACAACGTTATATTGCACACCCCTGTAAATTGTATTCAGTGTCTTATTCTTATGGTTATTTCAGCAAGGTCCCTTACATGGTACTTCTTTCTTTTGAAGTTTCGCATTAATTCCGCAATTATAGTCGGAATGAATCTCTATTGCGATTTTGTAATACTCCCGTCCGCCGTCTTGAAAATGTATAGTCGCTGTTATTTTGATTTGTGCCAACGATACACACACACCTATAGGTTTCTATTTTCTCAAACGTTTTCATTAATATAGATCTAAAACATAGAAAGTTATTTGTTTTAAAATTATGAATTTTCAGGATGGTCATTGCACATTATATTTAGGTTGATAAATTTGTCATTAATGCTTCCATCGTCTCTAAAGTAATAGTCCTCTTTTACCAAGTATTTGCCTCAATTTTTCAATAGCATGCCAAGTTACTAATATGTACATTTTAATAATACGCCTAACCACCATGTTGAATCTATGGAGCTACTGTTCTTTTGTTTTGAGTAACGAAGCGACTTATTTTGTTCTACCTCATTACTAAATTTCGTTATCAAAGATTCAGGATATCGAAATGTATTAATTTACATTGAAATACAATATAGCGGCTGTTCGCTAAATTCAGTGTGATAATCTTCTGACCAACACAGGTAAGATCCCTCATAGAATACTCATCTCTTGCCAAGATTCGACTTAATTCGCAATAAATTTCTGAGTATTCTGGCGCTGTCTTGAAAGTTATAGAGAATCTGTTACTTCCTCTTAGCCATATTTTACCCTTTTGTCATGGGACTCAGGCCACAATGGATCCACAAATTGTGCTGTCGTGGAATCATATTTCGGCCACTACAAAATACAAATTATTTCAAATACCTGATATTTTAACAATATTCAATGCATTCACGGAGCAAACTAGCATTGTATAATGAAGAATGGATGAGACATTTCGCAATAAGTTGGTGCTTCTCGGGTGGACCTGAACGTGGTTAGCGAACCACTTCCGCAGAGAGAGGAAGTCCTGGGAACAACACGAATAGACCCTCAGGCCTAAGGCCAGTATTACACCATCAAAGAAATTTGACGAAGAAATTTTATAAAATATTTTATAAAACTGAACTTTTATAACAGCTATACAAGGCAAACATCACACCATTACTCTACATTAAGTATTGTATCATAGTTCAGAAAATTGGATGAAGGACAATTCCTAGTTCATTTACCAAGCTTACGGTAGTTGAAATTCTGTGGTGGCAATACCGGTATATAAAAGAAACGGAAATATAAAGTGAACGTCTATGAGTTAAACCATGGGTCGCTCACGTGACAAGAAAGATGTTTATACGAGTAAAATCTTTGGGGTTCGCCTCCGTGGTGTAGTGGTCCACGTGCTAAGCTGCCAACCCGGAGGTCAGAGGTTCGATTCCCAAATCTACCATTAAATTTGAAAAGTGGTATGAGGACTGGAACAAGGTCTACTCATCCACGGGTGATCCAAATGAGTAGAGGGGTTTCGATTCCCACCTCAGCCACTCTCAAAGTGGTTTTTCGTGGTTTCCCAACTCGTCTCAGGGCAATTACGTAATAAACATATGTTACGAGGCGAATAATGCCAGGAGTGTAGGCATCCGCAATGTTACTAGGAATCCAATTTAATTCAAGTCCATTCCTGCCAGCGCACGCAAGTTAAGGAGGGGCGTGAGGTCACCAGCTGATCGACTGACAGCAAATAGATCGAAAGCGTTGCAGAATATAATGTCTCATGAATACAGAGGAATACACAATTTAAAGTACACGCTGTTATACACCAGTAATTACCATAAGTAAGTAGGAATGTGATTTCTTTGAGATCCTGTTGAATGTAATACTGTGATGCAACGGAATTATAAGTTAAACATCGAGATATATAGCGAGAAGAAGGCCAGAGATGGTGGGAGAAACTGCTGGAAGGATGTTGTGAGTGGAGAAGAAGGGTCTTATTCGTTTGAACCGTGAAGAGTGAACGACGTGTCAGTACGCGAAGGTTCTTATTTTTTGAACCGTGAAGAGTGACCAACGTGTCTTCAAGTCGTAACCAGTAAGAGACGTTACGAGAAAATAGTTAGTCATCATCATCATCATCTTGCACAGTTTCCAGCTACTGGCCGGGTCTGTTTGGAACACAAGCCTCTCCTACGTCTTCTGTCATCCCACCATCTCTCAGCCTCCACCCTTGTCCAGTCTTCTCCTCTCTTCTTCACGCTTTCTTCCACCCCCTTCAGCCACCTGTCTCTCGGTCTTCCTCTCGGTCTCTTTCCATCCCACTTCATCTCGTGTACTCTCCTGGGTATCCTCTTCTCCTCCATTCGTTTTACATGTCCCTACCATCTAAGTCTAGATTTCTCTATACCATCCTGTAATGGTTCCTCCTTCATTAATTCTCTGGTCCTCTCATTTCTTATTCTGTCCATCATTGTAGCTCCAATACTGCTTCTCAAGAACCTCATCTCACTAGCCTGTATTTTGCTCTTCTCCCTTCCTTTCATAACCCAGGTCTCCGAGGCATACGTCAGAATAGGGACATAGTACGTCCGATATATGATCTTTTTGCTGTTCTGAGGGACATCCTTGCTCAATAACATGCTTCTCACACTCCTCCGAAATGCTTCTGCCTGCCTCCCCCGCTCATTTATTTCTCTATCGATTCTTCCATTATCTTGTATCAGGCTTCCCAGATACTTGAAACTCTCCACTTTCTTCAGCTGTTCCCCACCAATTGTTATTCCCGTTGTGGTTCTTTCCTTCTTGCTTGCTGTGATCACCATCTCACTCTTATTTATGCTAAATTTCATCCCATATCCTTGTATTATTCCTTCCCACACGTCCAACTGTTCCTGTACCTCCTCCTCCTTGTTTCCCCAAATCATCAAATCATCTGCAAACACCATTGCTTTCATCTTTGCTTCCCCAATTACTTGTGCCACTCGGGTCATTATGTCATCCATCACCACAATGAAAAGTAACGGTGACAGTGCACTTCCTTGTTTCGGGCCGTTTCTCTGTTCCAACCAGTCTGATCTCTCTCCTCCCACACTTTCACACAGCTCACGCTTCCCTTGTACATCTCCTTTATCCTCTTTATAGTCCATTTCTCTACTCCTCTATCCTCCAGGGACTTCCATACTTTGTTTCTGCATACACTGTCATATGCTTTCTCAATATCCAGGAAGGCCATGAGTAGATCTGTTCCATACTCATAGTGCTGTTCTTGTAACTGCCTTACAGCAAAAATCAAATCCACTGTGGACCTTCCTGCTCTGAAGCCATGTTGTTCTTCCCTCATCCCTCCTTCTATCCTTGTCCTAATTCTCTTTTCCAAAACTTTCTCGAAGATCTTTGCACAATGACTCATCAGTGTTATTCCCGATAGTTTCTGCAATCTTTTCTACTACCTTTCTTGAAGATCGGGACAATTATTCCTTTTTTCCAGTCCTCTGGGGTCTTCCTTTCCTTCCATGCTGTCCTCATCACTCGGTACAACTACTGTATGCCCACCTCTCCTGCTGCTCTCACCATCTCCACACTCAACTCATCCACACCCGGTGCCATCCCTCCTTTCATCTTGTTCACTGCATCTTCCACTTCTTTCCATGTTAAGTCCTTTTCTGTTTGCAGGTCATCTCCCTCTTCCCCGATTTCTTCCTAATCACCATCTTTTCCATCTGGGTTCAGAAGTTCTTCAAAATATTCTTTCCACATTTTCTTCAGTTCTTCCCTATTTTCTATCTCTTGTCCCCTTTTGTTCACCATTCTAACATAATCCGTAGGATCCTTCCGCCTCTTATTTTTTACCATCCCATACAGCACCTTTTTTGTACCTTCAGTATCCTCCTTCATCATCTTTGTCCACTCTTCCATCCACTTTCATCTCTCCTTAGCCACTACTCTCTTCGCCTCCTTCTTTCTTTCCTGGTACTCTTCCCTTGTCTCTACCGTCCTATTTTGATACCACCTCCTAAAGGCTCTATTCTTTTCCCTTACTATATCTTTTATCTTCTCATTCCACCATGGTGTTTCCTTCCACCTCTTCTTACTACTTGTCCTCCCACATACTGCTTCTGCTGCACCTACTAGTGTCTTCTTAAATCTAGCCCATTCCTCTTCCACCCCTCTTTCTTCATCTGTTGGAATTCCTTCCTTTACCATTTTGAGGTACTCGTCACTTCTATCCCCTTCTTTCAGTTTCCATATCCTTATACGTCTTTCCTGGTTCTCAGTCCCTTTCTTCTCCTTACTCCCTCTCAGGTTCATTACCAGCAATCGATGGTCGCTATCCAGGTTCTCCGATGGTATAACCTTGATATCCGTGATGTTCTTATTTAGTTCTTTCTCATACAGTATATAGTCGACCATCGACTACCTGGTCAAGTCATCACTGTACCATGTAATTGTGTGGCTCTCTCTTTTCTTAAACCAGGAGTTCCCAACTAGCAGGCTGTTCCTCTGGCAGAAGTCCAACAGACACTTTCCTTCCTCATTTCTTCCGCCCCAACCCTCTGGTCCTAGAACACTCTCACAACCTTTCTTTCTCTTCCTACATGGGCATTCAGATCCCCCATAACAATCATATTTCTTCCTACCAGCTGCTTTTGCAATTCCTCTTCAAACTCCTCCTTCTCTTCAGAGGCGCAGCCTACTTGTGGAGCATACACATGCACTATTTCTACGGTCTCTCCCCTCAGTGCTACTTTCACTTTCATCATCCTATCACTTATTCTCCTCACTTCTTCTTTTAAACCATCTCGTACTACTACTCCCACTCCATTCCTCTTTCCCTCTTCGTCCCCACTCCAGTACAGTCTATAGCCTTTTCTCAGTTCTCTCCTTCCTTCCCCTTTCCACTTTGTTTCTGCCAATCCCAATAAATCCAACTTCCTTTTTTCCATCATATCCACTATCTCCTCCACCTTCCCCGTCAGCGTTCTTAGGTTTAAAGTTCCAAATCTTAGTCCGTGTGTACAGTCGTGTCGTCGTCCATTAAATCCATCATGTTCGAGGCTCGTTCCATTTTTGAAAGCATTTGGTTTCATCCACTACTGGATTGCTGGGCCTATCGTAGCTTCGCTAGAGGCCCGTTAGCCATCACTTTTCAGGGTTAGTGACAGCGAATAATTCAGCACTAACCTACAGTGGAGATGTACTCCAAACAAATTCTGTGAAACTTACATGAAGATTTTGAAAACTCGCAAGATGTATCAACTATATTTTAAGTTAAAAGAATATCCATTCTTATGATAAAGCATTCCAGCGGAGTCAGTCCACAACATTAATTCACTATGTTATATTACGTGAAGTAAGGAAGGATATTATCGCATTATACTAACTCTACGACGTTGAATGGTTAAATATAAAGAAGGAACACAACATATGACGTAACTGAGAATGTCAAGAGTAATCAACGACGCTTACGAGTACGATAACCACTTATTTCAAAATTATGGAGGAAGTGAGGTCAAACCACAATCCGACTCAAAAATGAAATGCTTCTACAAAGTTATCGATTCCTCAAACAAGAGACATGGAATCTACAATCTGGGCGAACGAGAACCCAGAATCTGAGAGATGCAGTCCACAATCCAGGAAGGAACGAGAGGGAGGAGTCCGTAACCGAGTTCGAGACCAGGAGAGGCAGATGGGTGTACAGAAACGCAGTTCCGTTATTGAAGGAGACCATTGTGTATTTTCGAATATGCAATTTCTACAAGACTCAGCACAATGTAGAAAACTTAAACATGTTTGATATTGTAGTAGTTTGAGGTATGTTGGAGTTTTCTATTTCACCATTTTTGTCTATTCAAATTAGAGTATGGTGTAGATATGCTACTCTTTTCATATTTTGCCATATTTTCAAGTAGGATTTTGATTCGTTTGCGAATTCATCCTTAAGTATCGTTTTTTGATTGAATTTTTTGGATCATGTATATTTTCTATTTACTATTCGAACGAATGAGTCTTTTTTGTGGTTGTGAAGATATGCGTTAGGAAGATGAATTTGCCAGGAAGAAGATTTATGGTAGTTGGAAGTAGAATTATAGGATTAGGATTTTTGATAGACATTATTGTAGGATGTTTATGAATATTTTCGACAGTTATTTTACTTATATTATGATCAACGATATCAGGAAGTATTGACTGGAAGTATCACTTGGTCAGCTTATTTAGGAGATTGTGTTGAAGAACTTATGAACTGTGAACAGAATTATCAAATTTTCCCAACTTTGAAATGTCCCATTAAAACTATATTTTGAATGATATTTTGGGTCAAATATACATAGTCATTATTTAGTAAGGAAATTACCATGCTTTCATATTTGTAGAATTAATTGAATTCCAATGAAAGTTGGATACATTTTGAAAACTGAGAATAATAAGTTAAGAATTATACTGACAATGTAGAAAACTTAAACATGTTTGATATTGTTTATAACAAATAAGATATTGACTGAAACTAACTTACTATATTATTATTAACTAATAATGAAAACCTTTATACAACATTATAGCTATGAAAATCAACAAAATTATGATACAACATTTAATTAAGAAAATTAAATGCAACGGAAGTGTAAAATTGTCGAGTAACATAAGAAATTGCTGCATGTCTATTTACAGCATATGTTGAGGTATAATGAAGTTGTATATGATGTAGAAGTGGTATTAAATTATTGAAGCATATACAGTATATACGGTATATATATATTGTGCCCGTTTGACGAGGATTTGGCGAGCCACCGACGTTAAATGACCCTTCCGAAACCCCCCTCCAACGAGAAGACGGACGGGAAGGAATGCATTCTGGGACTGGGAATGAACAAGTAAACTCTACTCGGGGGTGTCGGTTATAATAAGAGATCAAAACTACCAGTCCAGAGGAATACAAACACAAAAGTTCGCACTCGAGTTATTCGAAAAGTGGCAGAATCCTAACCTACTTCAGGGAGGTTAAAAACGGCGAATGCGTGCTAATCAGTTCAAATAAAAATTTACGCGTCTCCGTGCGAAAATCCTAAATATTAAGCCCCTCGAAGTCCTACTACAAATGAGGAAATCAACAAATAAGGCTAAGAGAATGGCACGTAATTCATCCCTACACAATTACTTCGGAGATTGCAATAATAATGATAATACAAGCCTGTATTTACAACAAAGAAAGATATTTACTTGTTTACAATGCAAATAGTTCGTTACATTTACACACAATAAGTTTAACAACTATGCTATGATGGTACTGTCCCCGTTTACCTGGATAGTAGGCTGTCAGATATCCGCCCCCTCAATCGGATTGCCAACTATCAATTGCACCGGCTCAGCTACATCAATGAAAATGGCACTGACAGATACTATCGAGATAAAAGCACAGAAGTTCACAGGAAATCATTGTGGAACACACCAAAATAGACGGGGGTTCATACTTACCGTTACTTACCTCTTAATTATCTCGGGGTTTGAGTTGACAACAGGATCACTAAAAGTCCGTTCACACAATAACCTCCACCATGACATTTAAAAATGAGCCAAGACGAAGACGAGAACTTTGAACTGTACAAAAGCTTTATTTCTAATAAAGGGTATGATTTTACTAACACAACAAAATCAACGTGGCTATCAGTAGCCCAAGTCAATCTGACTACGTCCTCAGTAGGACTTGCAAAATTTATCATACAACATGATATAAAACATTTTAACTCCCAAGAGCTCCAAATAACGTAATATTCATAACACTATTGGATTGGAAAAGGACGTCAGGGTGTGACATACATAGAGCATTTGGTTTCCTTTTAATAAACAAGAGAATGGTATTTATAGTCGCAAGGCCGGAGTGTGTACGACCTCACTCTCTGTGAACCAGATGTTGGCCCAGCTGCGAGCTACCCTCCAACCTGTTGCATACTGGTTAAATGCACACCCTTCTCACGTGCTAAGTTACGTAACATACAGCTTGCTCTCTCAAACTTTTATATGTCTACAAGACAACTCACATTATATTTACGCAAATCTTTCAAGTACTTTGCTCACATCCTATTGGATCATTATGTTAATTCCTTAAACTTGTTAAGTTCAATCCAAATGTTTAATTAGCTCTTAAATGTTTATAACAAAATCACATAAATTATTTATAACAATTAGAAATTGTTTATAATGTTTGTCAAAGACAATAAAAATATTATAAGCACGTCTTTAACATCACTCTCGTTTTACATTATTTTCAAAAATATTTACTGCAATTATTTACAATATTAACATTTTAAATTGTTTAAATTATTAATTTAATAAATACATTGACCACATGTTCATTCGGTTGGTAATTTTCATAATCGTGATTAATATAATCGACCAATGAAGGTTAGTTATACATGTTAATGTCACAATCTGGTTTAATAAAGGTTTTAATAATGATTTGTGACGGCAACCTTCATTCAAAATCTTATCTCAAATTCTTTCAAAACTCGTGTTAATTATAACAGTAAATCACTTGATTTATTTTCAACGAACTATGACAATCTTATTCCAGCGGAAAATCCTTCGCTAACAAGTTAATGCACAAACTGCATTACAAATATGCCCAAAATCATCATATATTAATCTATATGGCATTCAACTTCCACATAACTTACAAAACTTCCACAAATAATTCTTTAACATTTATTCCTGTGGGAACTTCCTTCATATTCAAGGGCATTATATCTCAGCGACTTTCAACACGCGCTGCACTAGCGATTATACATTCATAGTTCCACTTAAAATTTTTTATAATCATTAATTGTTTCAAAACTGTTTTTCTATAACCTTCGTGGATTTCATTCATGAACCGAAATGAAGTCAAAACTTGCCAATCACAAACAAATTTAATAGTGAATACGCTTATATACGCCTGTCTGGTCTATCAAATTTTAAGATTAACATCTTAAAAGAAATTGTAGTATAAAAATACTATCTTCAAATAAAGTGCGACAAAATGCAAAGTAGTCGAATAGAATCCAATTAGACTGGGGAATGCAAACATCGTTATATAAATCTCTAATTGAGAAAAACTCCTAACAAAAGTACTTGACTTTAATGCATTCAATAATTCATTATTAAAGTTACTCTTTCACAAAAGTGTCTATAATGCAATGTTCATTCATAACTGACGATAAATGTCTGTGTTGCAATCAATTCAAATAACGACTAGTATTTCCAAGATCGTCGACAACGTAAGAGATTTTAACGCTCTAAAATCATTTAAATGTTCTTCCTTCTTGATGATGACAGAAAATTGGTCAAAGTAATTAAACTGGGGTAGAATTACTTTAATAAAATGACACGCTGTCTGAATTTAAATCTGCCATTAAAAATCATTAACTTACAGTCAAATCGTGACTACAAAAATAATAATTACTGAAAATTCTAAATATCAGTCTCAACTGATCCAAAATCATTAACTATGCCCATGACATAACAATGTCTTAATAAATCGTCGAAAAATGCAAAACTCATCAAGGTGTACTGAGAATAAGAATCTCAACAAGAAAATAGGGCAAAAACATGAGGATAAAAATATGGGAAAAATGGTTGCTCAAACATCATTAATATACTCAAATACAATAAACGTTCACGACTACCTTATCTGCCGATTGACGTTCCAGAGGAAAATTCCCCAAAGAAGACTGCTGATGGATCCATTTCACCACGTTAAAGCTGAGCTCCATCCTCGAAATAGGAAATAGCACCCTCGGAGAATCGAACTGCTTCCTTCTCCGTGAATCGCTCTGCTCCTCGAAGACGAATAGACATCCTTCCGGCAATAATCTTCTTTGTGAGTCGGGTCCACCCTGACCTCTCTTGAAAAATTCCCTGAAGTTCCAGTAGACAATCGTCATGAAGTTTTGTAGAAATTTCCGAAGAAATTATTCATATTCAGAGTATGAAATTGTTTCTATGGCTGTTCGATGGTATTCAGCCGTTAATTACGAAACATGGGTGTAGATGGTAATCACCGCATGTTCGTTTGTGTGGAATAGCAATTAGCGAAGTTCCATGTCGCTATCTTACTCCGTTGAAGTATGTCCCAATTGCAATAAGCCCTTAGCCTTCCATCTGCTCTTCGGTTGTAGTGTTAGAAGAACAAACTGCCGTATTCAATTGCTCCATTATACTGTATCGTTCTGTCACCAAGCAATCTGAAGTCTTTCTATTCCACTCGCAGCGTTAGCCGTTGCGTTGATTCTGGCTATACACAAGAGCTTCTCTTGTGGCGAGATAATCACTTTTCTCAGTCGTATAAAACTGCTAATATCTTTCAAATTAATCGGTCGAAATTGTTCTGCTTTTCTCTATAACTGCATGTAGCACTGCACAATGCAATTAGCTTATCGGTGACCGCTAACTGTTCGAAGCTAAACTTGTAGAAGCTTTCTAAGGTCCGTTTCAACTTCACCTAGTTTGACTTGGATCTCGTTAATATAGTGGCCTCGCCACGCGTTATAAAGACGATTCTTTTCACTGCTGTTCACTTCGACGTCTCACTATAATGAATGTATAAGAAAAGAACTTTCACAAATATACTTCGATGCTCTGAGAATGAGATCTCAGAATGATCAGAGAACGAAAAGGGGCTCCTCTCTTCTGCGCAAGCCCTTTTATTAACTTCACGAGGGGCGTTTCCATCCCTTCCAAAGCGTGATACTGCGTCATCGCTAGAAGTTCCAACTTCGTTAATACATGACGGATTTTCAAAATTCAAAAACTGAAAATAAATTTCACCAAAATTCCAAATCAATGCCTTTACTGCAAATGGATTTCCACAATTCTGCATTCCAAAAGTAATAACAATACCATAGTTTTAGCAATCTCCGTCTTCCTTTAAACTATCGTTGATTGGTTCATGCCTCTCCTCCAATAGCATAGTTTCTTCCTCAGCCGAATTCCTCGTTTCCTGCGACTGCGTCGTAAATCTTGGAATATTCTCGACTAAATGCTGACGTCACTGAGAATCTCAGCTCAAGTAGCTTGCTGGCATGACATTTACGTCATCCGTGCTTACGTCATGACTACCCACGTCATAACTATGACAGCCATAACTCTCCTTATAATTTCAAATATAGCCACCGTGGTCTCTACATAATTCAATTACGGGGGCATTCTCCTCCCACCACGTTTTAAAAACAGTTGCAAATTGTTTTTAAACTCAATGTTACAAGTATCTCAACTCTCTTGAACACGAAATTGAATTATTACTGGCTTACTCTAGGATAGTATCTTTTTAAATTTCCAGCATTGAACTTGCCGTAAACGACATTATTCTCATCATCATAGAGTTCGTAACAGTTGTTTCCATAAGCGTTCGTAATCCTAAACGGCCCCAGGAACACTAATCCAAATTTGGGGTAGATTTTCTTGGTCATATCAGCCTTGACAGGTCTGCGTAATAATACAAGATTTCCAACTTGAAAGGGTGTACCAAAACGTTTTCCAGCTACTCTCTTCAATCGTTTCTCTGCTGCTTTCTGGAGTTGTTCCTTTGCCTTGTCAATTTTCTGCTGTCTTCCTATGTCGGGATCTCTTGGTATGTGGTTGAAAAGATTATCCCACGGCCTTTCTGGGTTTCTTCCTAGATGAAGTCGCATTGGCACTTCTCCTGTGCTCTCCTGCACTGTAGAGTTCAGACATTCCTCAATAAGGGGTACAAATCTCACCCAACCAGAATGATCATTTGGACAGAAAATTCGACAGAATTTCGAAAATTCAGCCATATATCTTTCTGAGGAATTCGATTCAGGGTAACGCACGCTTGAAAATAAGTGCTTAATGCCAAGCCTTTCCATATCCGCTGCAAATTCCACGGACGTAAACTGCGTTCCATGATCTGACAGTAGATATTCCGGTATACCAGCTTTAGGAAATACAGCATTTTCCAGTCTGCTTACTACGTTCCTCGTGTTAGCTTTCTGCATGGGACTCATTGTAACAAATTTTGAGAAAACATCCACGGTCACCAACAGGTACTGGTTACCCTGGTATCCCTTCGGACAGGGGCCAAATATATCCGTCGCCATAAGTTCGTTTGGCTTAGAAGGAATCATCGCCTTCGGTTTTCCCTTTAGTAAAGCAGAAGCATACTTTGCTCTTTGACATTTGTCACAGGATCTAATGACCTTGGCAATGCTGGAACGCATGTTAGTCCAGATAAATCTCTCTTTAAGTGTATTAAGAGTTTTATCTAAACCGGCATGTCCAGTTGCATGATGAGCTACCCACACTAAATTGACAATAAGTTTAGGTGGCACGACTATTCGGAGTTTTGTATGCGCAGAGTCAGCATACTTGCATACGATGTCTCCACTCAAGACAAAGTGTCGTGAATTTCTCCGTGTAGCTTCATAGTCAACATCCGTATTGTCCATGTAACCCTTGAGGAACCTGTACATTTTCCTTATTGGAGCGTGTCTCTTCTGTGACACACCGATTCGGGCTAACCTCCTAACGGTTTCTTCATCTTCTTGCACCAATTGTACATGGTGTATCTGCACATTTTTAATAGGGTTACGTGATAGAGCATCAGCCAGTAAGTTATCTTTCCCAGGCTGGTGGACGATAGTAGCATTAAACTGTTGGGTGAACAAAGCCCAACGTGTCAATCTATCACTTGACATGTCAGTTTGCAACATAAACTGTAGTGCTTTATGGTCAGTAATAATGATGACCTTATGTCCCAGCAGGATTTTCTTCCAGGCTTGTAAAGCTGTCACAAAAGCTAATGCTTCAAGCTCTGTCGTGAAGTAGTTTTCCTCGTGCTTTTTCAACTTCCGACTAGTGAACGCAATGTAGTGCTTGTTGCCTGCCTCGTCTTTCTGGTATAAGACTGCACTAATGCCTATTCTCGATGCATCAGACTCAATATAGAACACCTTTTCAAAGTCTGGGTACTCCAGTTTCACATTATTTCTAAGCGTCTCTTTTGCTTTCTCAAAAGCCTCGTCTGCAGCGGTACTCCATTTCCATCTGTTGTTCTTCTTGAGTAAGTCATACAGAGGAGCCATAATTTCCGAGTATCTTGGACAGTGGCTGCTAATAAATTGGCATGCACCTACAAATTCTCTGACTTGTTTTACCTTAGTTGGCTTTGGAAATCTCGTGATTGCATCTACTTTTTTCATGTTTGGATGATATCCATCTTTATCAATAGTATGCCCCAAATAATTTATCTCCTTCTTCAAGAATTGACATTTTCCAAAGTTCACCTTGATATTGGCCTCCCTTAAATTCTCGAACAACTTTCTCAAGTGCACTAAATGTTCTTCGGCGCTGGGTGAAGATACGATTAAATCGTCAATGTAGCAGATTACATTTTCTTTCACTTCGTCAGTGAGCTTACTATCAAGTGCTCGAATAAGTGCTGGTCCACTGTTAACCATTCCAAAAGGCATTCTGGCAAAGACCCATGACGTCTGGTCAAATAGGAATCCAGTGTACTGCATACTATCCTCTTCTAATTGAACTTGATAAAATGAAGACGTCAAGTCGAGAACGCTGAAACAAGCTCTTCCTTTGAATTTCCGAAGCAGATCTCTAATCTTGGGTGGTCTGTCATTTTCTGGAAGAATCTTCAAGTTGATGGTCCTGGCATCGAGACAAAGACGTATCTGACCATTACTTTTCTTTACTACTGTGATGGGGTTTATATAAGACGACGCCTGTTTTCTAATAATCCCGTCTACCTCCATTTTTCTGATTAACCCTCGTACTTCTTGATAGTATTTCTCAGGAATGGGGTATATTCTTTTCTGGTAAGGGGTTTCATCTGTCAGCCTTATCTTGTATTTATAATCCTTAATCAATCCAGGCTTTTCATCGAAAATATCTTGGAATTCCTTTATCAGATCCTCAAATTCCCCCTGAATTTCTTCAAATCCTTCAGTTTTTCTACTGGGTATTTCTTCTAAATTTTCCACTTCATTAATTATTGTATTCAAATTTTCTTCCCTAAGGTCTATTTCCAGACTGTTTTTCACGTCCTGTTCTTCTATCTCTTCTGTGATTATGTACCCATCATTAAAGCTAATACTTCTGTTCTTCATGTCAATAATAGCTCCGACCTTCGATATAAAATCGATTCCAAGCACCATATCAAAATTGATCTTGCTCACTACAATGAAGATCTGTTCATAATTCCTTCCATTGATCTCAAAGTTCAATAACACTTGAATCTTGCATTTCACTGCCTTATCTTGGAATATCCCTCTCACTTTGACGGTAGAAACAGGTAGAACTGTCATGTTCTCTCCTCTTAGCAGACTTTGATAACACTCCTCTGAAATGATGGAAATAATAGCACCAGTATCCATCAGGGCTTTGTACTGCTGTCCATCTATCCGTACAGCAATAATTGGTAATGCACATGGTCTTTCCTCTTTAACAATACCCCTCTCTTCTAGTAAATCTTCATCGGTAACTTCGTATATCTCATTAATCGTAATCAGGTGTGGTGTGGCAATGTATTTACAGGTTCTTACTGATGTTGAGAAATCGGCGTTTTTTTTTTGTGTTACCGACCTCAAAATTCTGTTGGCTCGTAGAAGGCCCAGGATCGATTACAACATCCTGCCTTTTCTTTTGATTGTCAGCTTCTTTATCCCTTAATTCTTTTAAGTATTGCTGGCTTTCCTTTTCTCTTTGCTGATACTGATCAGGTGTCATAACCTGACCTTGAGTATTCTGGTTTCTATTTTGGTTTTGGTTATTCCTATTATAGTTACGGTTATACCCATTATTGTTGTAATATCTGCCTCTTCCATTGTAGTTTCCTCGGTTGTAGTTCCAACCTCTTCTCTGTTGATACGGTCGGTAACCTTGTGATCTGTAATTTCTAAACTGATTATTCCTGTGAGGACCTACATTGTCAGTTTTCTCCTGCTCTGGCTTGTCAGTTTGTTGGACTTGGTCCATGTATACCGTATTGATTTCTTTAAACTCCTGCCTTTGACCTTTCTGGACTACGTTAGGCATTGGGCTTGTGTAGTCTAACCTTCTTAGTAACTCATCCATGCTGGATAAATCCCTGATGTTGGACGAAATTATAAGTCTCCTCACCTCAACTGGCAGCATACGAGAAATCGCATCTATTAGTTGCTCCGTGGACAATGGGGGTTGCAAAAATCTCAAGCGGGACAACTGACTCGTAAAGAAATCAGCGTACCTCGTTGGAAGAGTACCTGAGTATTTTCTTGAATACACCTCGGCTCTTAACGAATTCTGCGCTTCTATAGACCAAAATCGTTTGATTAATGCCTCTGCAAACTCGTCAAAGTTACTGAATGTGTATCTAAATGCGCGAAACCATTCAAGGGGTCCTCCAATCAGATATCTCTCTACTATCTTCATCTCTCTCTCTCTGGGAATGTGAGCTTCGATGAAATAATCTTTGAGATTCCTTACATACTCTATAGGTGTCAAACTATCAGTGTTACTGAATTTTTGTGGTTTGTCCTCGAAATTCCTAATGACCGTCACGTTGCTCGGATATGAATCCGGATAGTTTTTCCCACTATCTCTATAATTCCACTCAGGTTCCATATTCCTCTCGTCATCCTCCTCTCTGAATCTGGATACACGTTCTTCAGGAGTCACGTCTCTTTCTTCTGGCTCTAGGTTATGTCTTCTAGCATAATTCCTATTCAATTCGCAAGCTAAGCCTTCTGTATCCTTGTCGGTGATTTCTGTTAAGACTTTCTTGATAATCTCTTCTTTGTAGTTCTCCATTAAACTAGCCTCTCCTAACTTCAAATTTTTCAGTTTACTCGTCGTTTCATTTACATCCGAGACAACTTTATGCATCTGTTCCTCTAATGTAGATTTTAAAGTTTGCATATCCTGATCTAGTTGTGTTCTATCGTCAACTTGTTTTTCGGATAACGAATTTATCCTGACGCTTAAATCTTTCCTAATCTGTACTACTTCATTGTTAATTTCTATCTGCGTACTGGCAAGTTTTCTTTCAATCCTTTCCTGAATTTGGGTTACATGTTCCCCACTTGACTTATTCCACTCGTCTTTCCATACCGCTACGTTTGCTGTTAACATTTCGGCTATGTCTACTTCGATATCCTCTTTTAATACTCCATTGTGGTCTAATACCTGGGTTCTCATGACCTCTACATCATACTTCAATTCTGCTAAAGACGTTGTTGTTCTAACTGATTCATCGACTAACCTAGTCGCTAATGCAGTTATATTACGCGTACAAAGAGTTTTTGAGTTTTCGATTTCTTCCCTGACTTTATTTACATCAGTTTGGACTTTAGTAATATCTACGAAAACTGTGTTGACCTCTACCTGAATCTTAGTTATGTCACTTTGCACCTCAGTTATATCCGCATGAATGTTATTAATGTCTACCTGAACATTGGATACATCAGTTCTAGCTTTTTGAATTTCTTTTTGGACTTCCTCGACCTTGTCTTGGACAGTCGCTACATCGTTTTTGACAACAACTACTTCGGCTCTAGCACAAGAAATATCCCCTCGGACATTAGCTACATCTAGATTTAACATTGTAAGGTCTTTCTGTACCTTAGACACATCAAATTTAACATCAGACACATTTGTGCGGATGTCACTTACAGTATTCTCAATTCCTAGGGTATTAATCTGTAAACGCGACATATTATCCTCCAAATTAGCAGCACTAGTTTGAATACCCTTCAAATTAGCAGACATATTACTAGCATTCTCCTCCATTCGACTAGTATTCCTAGCTTCCATCTCTTTCATACTCTCACTCATCTGCTTCATATTAGCAGACATCTACTCTAACATTTTCTTCAAACTTTCATCTGCCATTACAATATTATTCAAAAATGGATTGCTGTAGGGACATACATCAAAAGAGCAAAATAACAACATTTGAGCAACACTTTTCACCATATATAAATTTTGATCAATTTTCTGTCTTAAATCTAACTTATAACTACCTTATAATTAACCTTCGACGATACTTCATGTTGAAACAAACTCAAGCACATGTCCAAATTTCTTTGGCTCATTTTAAAATATCCTAACACCAATAATTTACATTTACAATCCAAATAATTTAATTTTATCTTTAATATGACTGAAATGTCATAAGCCGGTCAAATAAAATAAGATTCCAGATTATAGGCGATTTTTCTAAGTTTCCAGCCTATTTAACCTTTCTCAAGTTGTATAAGATCTGATCTTTTCTGAGTGTAATTTTCCTAATACAATACAACATTTAATTCCTATATAATCACACTCTTAAATTCTACAATTGGCCTAGACATCTAACAAAGAATCAACCTCTTTATTTGAGTCTAATCGAACCCTACGTTTTAGGTTTGCCACTCTTTCTGGCGTTCAACCTGGTAATCCAGTTATGTTGAATCGAGCCCCAACGTTTTAGGTGCGCCAATCTTTCTGTCCCCGTTTACCTGGATAGTAGGCTGTCAGATATCCGCCCCCTCAATCGGATTGCCAACTATCAATTGCACCGGCTCAGCTACATCAATGAAAATGGCACTGACAGATACTATCGAGATAAAAGCACAGAAGTTCACAGGAAATCATTGTGGAACACACCAAAATAGACGGGGGTTCATACTTACCGTTACTCACCTCTTAATTATCTCGGGGTTTGAGTTGACAACAGGATCACTAAAAGTCCGTTCACACAATAACCTCCACCATGACATTTAAAAATGAGCCAAGACGAAGACGAGAACTTTGAACTGTACAAAAGCTTTATTTCTAATAAAGGGTATGATTTTACTAACACAACAAAATCAACGTGGCTATCAGTAGCCCAAGTCAATCTGACTACGTCCTCAGTAGGACTTGCAAAATTTATCATACAACATGATATAAAACATTTTAGCTCCCAAGAGCTCCAAATAACGTAATATTCATAACACTATTGGATTGGAAAAGGACGTCAGGGTGTGACATACATAGAGCATTTGGTTTCCTTTTAATAAACAAGAGAATGGTATTTATAGTCGCAAGGCCGGAGTGTGTACGACCTCACTCTCTGTGAACCAGATGTTGGCCCAGCTGCGAGCTACCCTCCAACCTGTTGCATACTGGTTAAATGCACACCCTTCTCACGTGCTAAGTTACGTAACATACAGCTTGCTCTCTCAAACTTTTATATGTCTACAAGACAACTCACATTATATTTACGCAAATCTTTCAAGTACTTTGCTCACATCCTATTGGATCATTATGTTAATTCCTTAAACTTGTTAAGTTCAATCCAAATGTTTAATTAGCTCTTAAATGTTTATAACAAAATCACATAAATTATTTATAACAATTAGAAATTGTTTATAATGTTTGTCAAAGACAATAAAATATTATAAGAACGTCTTTAACATCACTCTCGTTTTACATTATTTTCAAAAATATTTACTGCAATTATTTACAATATTAACATTTTAAATTGTTTAAATTATTAATTTAATAAATACATTGACCACATGTTCATTCGGTTGGTAATTTTCATAATCGTGATTAATATAATCGACCAATGAAGGTTAGTTATACATGTTAATGTCACAATCTGGTTTAATAAAGGTTTTAATAATGATTTGTGACGGCAACCTTCATTCAAAATCTTATCTCAAATTCTTTCAAAACTCGTGTTAATTATAACAGTAAATCACTTGATTTATTTTTAACGAACTATGACAATCTTATTCCAGCGGAAAATCCTTCGCTAACAAGTTAATGCACAAACTGCATTACAAATATGCCCAAAATCATCATATATTAATCTATATGGCATTCAACTTCCACATAACTTACAAAACTTCCACAAATAATTCTTTAACATTTATTCCTGTGGGAACTTCCTTCATATTCAAGGGCATTATATCTCAGCGACTTTCAACACGCGCTGCACTAGCGATTATACATTCATAGTTCCACTTAAAAATTTTTATAATCATTAATTGTTTCAAAACTGTTTTTCTATAACCTTCGTGGATTTCATTCATGAACCGAAATGAAGTCAAAACTTGCCAATCACAAACAAATTTAATAGTGAATACGCTTATATACGCCTGTCTGGTCTATCAAATTTTAAGATTAACATCTTAAAAGAAATTGTAGTATAAAAATACTATCTTCAAATAAAGTGCGACAAAATGCAAAGTAGTCGAATAGAATCCAATTAGACTGGGGAATGCAAACATCGTTATATAAATCTCTAATTGAGAAAAACTCCTAACAAAAGTACTTGACTTTAATGCATTCAATAATTCATTATTAAAGTTACTCTTTCACAAAAGTGTCTATAATGCAATGTTCATTCATAACTGACGATAAATGTCTGTGTTGCAATCAATTCAAATAACGACTAGTATTTCCAAGATCGTCGACAACGTAAGAGATTTTAACGCTCTAAAATCATTTAAATGTTCTTCCTTCTTGATGATGACAGAAAATTGGTCAAAGTAATTAAACTGGGGTAGAATTACTTTAATAAAATGACACGCTGTCTGAATTTAAATCTGCCATTAAAAATCATTAACTTACAGTCAAATCGTGACTACAAAAATAATAATTACTGAAAATTCTAAATATCAGTCTCAACTGATCCAAAATCATTAACTATGCCCATGACATAACAATGTCTTAATAAATCGTCGAAAAATGCAAAACTCATCAAGGTGTACTGAGAATAAGAATCTCAACAAGAAAATAGGGCAAAAACATGAGGATAAAAATATGGGAAAAATGGTTGCTCAAACATCATTAATATACTCAAATACAATAAACGTTCACGACTACCTTATCTGCCGATTGACGTTCCAGAGGAAAATTCCCCAAAGAAGACTGCTGATGGATCCATTTCACCACGTTAAAGCTGAGCTCCATCCTCGAAATAGGAAATAGCACCCTCGGAGAATCGAACTGCTTCCTTCTCCGTGAATCGCTCTGCTCCTCGAAGACGAATAGACATCCTTCCGGCAATAATCTTCTTTGTGAGTCGGGTCCACCCTGACCTCTCTTGAAAAATTCCCTGAAGTTCCAGTAGACAATCGTCATGAAGTTTTGTAGAAATTTCCGAAGAAATTATTCATATTCAGAGTATGAAATTGTTTCTATGGCTGTTCGATGGTATTCAGCCGTTAATTACGAAACATGGGTGTAGATGGTAATCACCGCATGTTCGTTTGTGTGGAATAGCAATTAGCGAAGTTCCATGTCGCTATCTTACTCCGTTGAAGTATGTCCCAATTGCAATAAGCCCTTAGCCTTCCATCTGCTCTTCGGTTGTAGTGTTAGAAGAACAAACTGCCGTATTCAATTGCTCCATTATACTGTATCGTTCTGTCACCAAGCAATCTGAAGTCTTTCTATTCCACTCGCAGCGTTAGCCGTTGCGTTGATTCTGGCTATACACAAGAGCTTCTCTTGTGGCGAGATAATCACTTTTCTCAGTCGTATAAAACTGCTAATATCTTTCAAATTAATCGGTCGAAATTGTTCTGCTTTTCTCTATAACTGCATGTAGCACTGCACAATGCAATTAGCTTATCGGTGACCGCTAACTGTTCGAAGCTAAACTTGTAGAAGCTTTCTAAGGTCCGTTTCAACTTCACCTAGTTTGACTTGGATCTCGTTAATATAGTGGCCTCGCCACGCGTTATAAAGACGATTCTTTTCACTGCTGTTCACTTCGACGTCTCACTATAATGAATGTATAAGAAAAGAACTTTCACAAATATACTTCGATGCTCTGAGAATGAGATCTCAGAATGATCAGAGAACGAAAAGGGGCTCCTCTCTTCTGCGCAAGCCCTTTTATTAACTTCACGAGGGGCGTTTCCATCCCTTCCAAAGCGTGATACTGCGTCATCGCTAGAAGTTCCAACTTCGTTAATACATGACGGATTTTCAAAATTCAAAAACTGAAAATAAATTTCACCAAAATTCCAAATCAATGCCTTTACTGCAAATGGATTTCCACAATTCTGCATTCCAAAAGTAATAACAATACCATAGTTTTAGCAATCTCCGTCTTCCTTTAAACTATCGTTGATTGGTTCATGCCTCTCCTCCAATAGCATAGTTTCTTCCTCAGCCGAATTCCTCGTTTCCTGCGACTGCGTCGTAAATCTTGGAACATTCTCGACTAAATGCTGACGTCACTGAGAATCTCAGCTCAAGTAGCTTGCTGGCATGACATTTACGTCATCCGTGCTTACGTCATGACTACCCACGTCATAACTATGACAGCCATAACTCTCCTTATAATTTCAAATATAGCCACCGTGGTCTCTACATAATTCAATTACGGGGGCAGTACCATCTCTAACATTTAACGTTACAGTAATTTAAGCTAATACCTGTCGTACGTTAAGTGTAGCAACGATGTAAACGAGAAGCGTTTCATCCAAAATTTATTACCAAGCAAAATCTAAGCACATTCTGAACCTAACATATTAATGGAAAAAACTATCCTTGTGTACAACAAAAAAATTATTACAAATTACTCTTTAAATTTGCGCAATTGGCGCCACTGACCTGCCTACTCGCAGCTGCACTCTTCGTGAAGTTGAGTCAGGAATGTATGGGAGGAAAAATTATGTCGGCGACGGCATGAGCAATTCATGGTTAATGTCGCATTATCAGATTAACTACCGTGTTTAAACACGTAGTCAACTGATCGTCGTCTCATACTAAGGAATGCTATAAACTGTATTTAAGATGACAAGGAATAGCAAAATCTAAGCATTGGTCAGATAGGTTTCATTACGTTTAGTGGGTTTATTCATTGTTGCAAATATTTCCTAACACTTCATTTAGGTTTCAGTTTAGATAAAAAAAACTGCTATTTGATTATAATAATCACATTCATTAAGGTCATCAATTAGTCCTACCAGTATCTCTGTATTGGTTTAGTGACCATGTTAAACTCGAAAAGTGTGAAACATTGGTGTAAATCAAACCATCATGAGACTCATAATTAGAAGAAAAACCTCTTTCCAAACCTTCATGTGCACATATAAGTGCTTCCCAATAACACTCGGCCCGTCGGCTATTTGCTCAGTAAACGAGACAAAAATCGTACACGTCGCTGGCTCAAATATTACCAAAAAGCGTACCTTGCAACTAAGGGTGATCAGATCCTACCTCTGTAGTGCTTAATAATTGTAACAATGGATTTCATTGGGCCTTATACAATTCCAGCCTGTGGACAAGGTTATAATCTGCTGTACAAATAAGCTGTGGATTTTAATTGTACTCTGAAATGTACATGGACTGCGATTGTATCACAAACTTACGCAGTCAGGAAGCATGTGTTATAATAAACCTGGGTCTTCCTTCAATTACAAAATGACACTTCACATCGAACCCAAGATATCCTGCTTGGCTCATCTTAATAATTACAGCATTGGCTCATAGTCGTCAGCCTGTCAATTGATAAAAGTAAAACAAAAGAAACACTCACATGTGTTTGTAAGCGCCAAAACAGGTTTCATGCGGTGGCTGCTAATATGCCTTCTAAATTCATTCACTTATTAAAGAGTGCGTGGCGTTCGCGACCAGTAGGTCAGTATAAATGACATTTGCCGGGCTACAGCCTTGAAAAACATCTGGATACAAGGACTATCTGTACCCAGTGGAATGCATTGGTAGCATGATTATATAACAGAATGTTTTTACGTAAATGGGCTCCCTTCGGCGCACGGTTCTCGAGCTCTCAAAAATGTATTTACAATGATAATGGCAAGAGCGTTTATCCCAGGCTCTGGCAAATGATACGGTATAGTGTAGTACTAAATATATACGTGAAATAAAGAGATAAACCCTACCTAAGAAAGTGCTATGCAAGGTCTTCTATAACTGATCCTCCCTGGCATAATCGTACATAAAAAGAATCGACATTCAGTCGGACACTTATGACTTCCTTACACGTCTCCAGCGTGTATGCATTGCCTGGTCTCCTCGGAAAGTGCTGCAGAATGGTTATAGTAACCAAGACTCCGTCGTTCCACCAATAGGTCTCATCCGTCGCTCTCACCCTCCATATCGGGATTTTATTCCATAATAGCTTTCCTGATAGTTGGAATAATCAGCGTGTCCACGTGGCGTTGAACCAATAAAATAAGCTCCATGGTGGAGAAAAATTTGTCGTTTTCACTGAATTAAATGAGTTGTAACATTGATTTACTGAATTCACAGATTCTGCACTCATATAGCGGGTTGTTACAAAGAATGGCCATGTATTCATCCGCTCACAGACTCGACATAGCAACTTGTGCCACTAGGCTCACTCAATACTTTTGTGTCATTTAAACACACACTTATTGCTTCAAACTGGAGCGATTTGCTCATAAAAAAATCTCATCTTAAATGCTGGTGAGTGTTACAACAAGAATTATAACGTTTTAGTAATTTAAACAGTTTTCACACGATCAGCAACCATGTGCTCATAACTAGGTTCGTTTCCGGGTTGATGGAAAAAAACAATTTCATTATAAATCACAGTTCATACTAGTTCTGGCAGCTTTACTGCGTGCATTAGCACGTTATTACGCCCTCGTCGATAATTATCAAACGTGGTATTCGTGGATTCAGACAACAATTAAAGACTAGGTCTGCATAGGACCTCGCCTGCTATAGATGTGTGCTCATCAAAATGCCGGATGTTCCGGTCATGTCACCGGGCAAGGATGCAACTATAAACATTCTTCGCAATCCCTGCAGGGTTACATCTTCATTTCTTATTACTAACAAAAATCATATAATTCTCCAGTGCTTCAAAATATACACAAACATCTTCTAATAAATTCAGTCTCCGTGAAATATAAAAGAAATTAACATTGGCGGCGGGACAAATTGTGGTGCTTCAAATTAGAGACACTCATACTTTCTCTCTGGGAGTCCTCGGTTCATCCACAAAAATTTTACTCTTCATGAGCTATCGATGTCACATTGCAGATGTGAACTCAGGCACATATGCCCCTTCGTTGATTAAATAAATATGTCGAAATGCATTTTTAATTACTACAATCCCTTATGCGGCGAAATATCTTTTCAAATTAGCAGCATTGTAGATCCCGATGCGCTTATCTGTGTACCTCTCATTGACAGCGTAACTACCATTACCATAGACGTGAGCGATTTGGTGTGGACCAAAAACAAGGGAAGAAATTTATGGTACTGCACCCCTATATATGGAAGAACCACCAAAATCCCAGTCTGGAAATAATAATGGATTGTAGCAACTTGCAGTCCCGGCTAAAAACAACATGGTGCTACTTGGCGAAAACACTCAGAATAAGGAACAGGATTTTTTCATACGGAATGTGCTATAGTAACTAACTACAGAAAAGTAGGGTTCTCTATCTACTCAGGTACAATGAGAATCTATACAAATCTCGGGCGTAAGGATGCGGATCAGGTCCCTCGGGGACTTCCACCCTACAGCATATTCCTCTACCATTTAAATACAAAGATAATGCCAATTTCCTACAAAAGATCAGGGAATCGTAACAACGTGCCTGTCGTATTTATTCTTAAACAATTACCAAATGTCATTGCTTCACTTGCATAAAATGCATGTTCGTTTCCTATAGAACACATAAAACAATTATTCCAAACGCTTTTAATAAACTTAAACAAAATCATGACCAAAATAAGCAGCTAACAACTGCTGTTCCCTAGGTAGCGGGAGGTTAATAACAAGAAAAATGCTATTAAGTTAATAAAAAATATCTCCATGAATAAATGAAGTTACCATTGACGTAGATATCTGTCATTACAAAAGCTATTCATTACTCTATACATTTATCTCCCGCCTCCTATCTCTTAAATTCTTCTCATGGAAGCGATTAAAATCTCTATTTACATTTTTAAATTACAAATTAAAAATAATAATGCGCGTCAATGTAACAATAAATCTATTTTTAATTCTTAATATAATTTCTGTACAACACAATATTAACATAGTTATTCAGCAACTACTCAATACAAAATAAAATATGTACAACTGTCCATCTGCTTTCTCTACTGACAATAGAGACTGAAATTGTCTTCCTATTTTTTTACTGCTTCTCTACTGACTTTAGAAACTAATCGTTCACCATACTATGTGTTATTCGTGATACTGTGGCAATCCGGGATTCTATAATCCATACAATTAAGTAGAGACATAGTTTAAAGACCTCCTACAACTTGTCTGTTAATAATAAAAATACTTAATAAAAATACATACTTCCACTACGTTGAATAATTACCGTAATTTCAATATCTCATTAAAGAATCGTTTAAACAGATCTCAGTTAAATCCTATAATTACTTTCAGATTTAACTTCATCTAGGATCCGCTGTCCTGTGAATTTCAAGGAGTTTCAACTTTGTGACACTATTGCAATAACCTCCAATACTAATAAATATTCATAATACTGCATCTTCATCAAACATCCTATTTCAACCTAAAAATATGCGCAAGTCTGTCACTACAGACATTCCTTCAATAATTGACCAATGGCTTCACATTCGCCCATTGTCAAACAACAAATACCTCCGTCTGCTACGGGAATAATAAATCTCACTCTCAGAGATGCTTCGCAGTTCCTTTAAAAATCATATACTTCTTAACTCACTTCTCATTAATAAATTCTTCTCAAAGTTGCAACAATCTTAATAAAAATATATAATAAAATACTGGTTCTATCAATGAATTAATTTAACAGGCAATACGATAAAATACTATTCTTTAAATAACAATCTTATTTCTTTGCAGCACTCTCATTTCTATAAAAGCTTTCAATTAGCTACAATATTTCTTTAGATCTTTCTTCACATTCTTATTACTTCAAAAATACGCTGTAATTCGTATGTGTTAACTTGGCATTGTATTATTTTACATATTCTTTCTTTAATAGATTTCTCTCACAAACTTCAATACTTTATAATTGTAAGTCACCAAATATTTATAACCAAATCTGTCTAATAAGTTACCAGATCGTGACTTTGCATAGATCTCTACATAAGATCTCTAAGAATCGCATTCTCTCAAATATATTTCAATACATCACTCTTGGAACAAATTTCCAAATATTACTATCGTGGACAAGAAACGATATCTTACAATTCAAAAATAAACAAAATGTGATCTGAACTCATTTAAACTTTACCATAAATATATTCTGAACTAAACTGTAAAATCTCCCCATTCAAATTTCGAAAGTCGCAAAATTTTAAAATTCGAAATAAAAATACCAAATACTCAAAATCGACGAAAAACGTGAATAAACATCCGCATGATGTAGTTATGAATATATAACGTCGAAAACTACAATAATTTCATTGAAATATAAAAAATGGCATCAATAAATAGTTGTCGGATATTCTTAAAAGTTCTACAATACTCTACAAAAGGGATATATATCGTTGGTCCGAAGACTACTTTGTGTTGCGTTAAAGAAGTGGGTCTTCTTCGCTATCCTTTAGAAACGGGTTGTTTCCAATAGCGCGAGACTGCATGATGTAGTTCGGTCTGCTCCGGTCTCCTACAGAAGTTCCCATGCAGTCAGGTCCAGGATTCGAACTCTATCATCATCGTGTTGCCGTTCCTTCTGCTGGTGAATCTTCTTGTATAAGATGGGAAAGCCCTTTCTCAGTCGATGGCACCGGGTCCTCCCTGGCCGCCCTCGTTCTGGAAATTCTTCTATCTTCTTTCGCTAAAGTTCTGATATAAGTCGTTTTTTAGTTGTCGAAATGACTTGTAGGTGTAGATTTCTCTGCATGGGAGAGATAAGATGTTAATCTCTCCCGCGAGATTTATGTTATGTCATTTCGAATATTCTTGCTGCCGTCATAGTTCTGTCCCCATAACTTCTTAGTTGATCATCATGACTCCTGTAGATTCATTAATAAATTCCTCCCGTATTTTCAGGAATTTCAACATGGTTAATAATGTAGATTGGTTCTAATAACTTTTATATTTCGTTGAATGTCGACTTTATATTTCTGCTTGCACAAACTAAGTGCCTTCGTTCGTGAATTTCTATTTGCTTTGTTTAATTGTTGAGTAACTTGCTGAGACGTCTTTCTCCGCTGAAGTCGTAAGTATTAAGAGCCTCGATTTTTCTCTCATTTCCCCCTCATCAAATTTCCAAGTCCGCGTCCTTTTCATACCAAGGATCTGATTGGTCGCTCATCGTCGATGATCATAATAATCCTTATTAAATAAATAATTAGTCGCAATTTTAATAAATAGTTCTTATTTATTATTTAATATCTTCCATGATAATACGCTGATTTAAAGTCATCCTGGTAATTAGCAAAGCTCATTACATTGCTTGGTCTCGTTTAAGTAAGGCCGCTTCTCATTGGCTGCGTGCTGCGTGCCGTAAACGCGTCTCCTCCCTCCACACTCCAGACACACTTGTCGCGCGTGCAGGGGTGGGCTCTCTTCGGGAATACTCTATTCTCCTCGCGCACGTTCGTCCGGTCTTTGTTTGAACGACGCAGTTTGACTGCAAGTTCCCCCTCGTGACTGTTAATATTCTCATTGGCTGGCTGGGTTAACTCGGTTAACTGTGCGATGTATAAACCAGTTTTGTGTCGACTTCCAGCATAGCTATATTTTATCATGGGACAATTTGAAAACTTTTCAAGAGATGAATAATATCCTTTCTCATCTCCATATCAGAGCTCAATCATCACTCAACTTCCATTACAAAAGCTACAATAAAGCTTTTGAAATACCTTCTTCAGAACTTAATTGGACGATAATTTTGATCTTTATTAGATCTCTCTATAATAGCGTTTTAGGTTCCTTGTGTTGTAATTGCCAATCACTTGATCGTCGTGAATGTTCACAATCTTGTAGCAGTTATTACCGAAGTAACAGAAGGCTTTTCCGCTAACTTTCTTCCACGGCCTCTATCATTGACAACTCAGCCATTCTCTCTCTTTCTGGGATCTCTTCCTCTCTTCTTCTTCTTCTTTCCCTCGGTGATAGAATGCCCTTAGGTATTTTCTATCCTTCTTGACGTATTCAGGAAAGTTACTTCGTGATATCCATAGTAGGTGAAAATGTTCTTCCGTCTATTGCTGCTGTCTTTCTGACGTTTTCCTTCTCCCAGAGCTCGTTTTACCTGTGTCTTCTTGGCTACTTGTACCTGGTTTCGGTTCATCTTGTCTTGACCTATCTTCTCCCGTTTTCTGGTTTTCCTCCAGTTAGTTGCGAACGTAATTTCGATTTTCTTGGTTCCTTCGCTGCTGGAAATTCTGACGATTATAATTGTCATCATTCCAGTTTTTATGTCGCGAATATCCTTGGCAATTATTGGTGTTATTGTTATTATTACCTCTCTGGTAATAATTATTCTGGCGATAATTGTTGTTGTACTGGTAACCCGATCTTCTATTTTGGGTATTATTCCGTGAATATCGCTGATATGGCCTGCTATCTTGCAGCCGACGGTTTTGATACTCGTTTCTTTGGTTCTGAGTATATCCATTTCTAATAGGTCCTCCTCTCCTATTATCTGCTATGTTTTCTTCTGTCTGCTGTGTTTCATCAATCATAATGGTGTTTTCTTCGCGGTTATCTGTACTTGAATTGCGAAAGCTTGGATTCGTGGTGCTAGACGTGTAGTCAAGTTGTCTAAGCAAATCATCCATTTCCTGTAGACTAGATACTCGATATGCGAATATATTTCTTGTCACATCGGCTGGAAATTGCCGTGATACCATCGTTTCCTGGAAAAGTACGTGGTTTTTGGTCAATATTACGTATTATCATGACATTAGGAATACCTGATGGTGTACTTCCTTGTGGCATGTTCTCGGTAGGTGTTGAGAATCGCACTTGACTATCTCTGCCTGGCGGTAAATGCAACCTTCTTGCATGGAACAATTCCTCTTCTATCCTATCGATTCGTTCTTGCAATGTTGTTCGTTCTTCTCTGGTACTACTTTCTTCAACTCGGTCTGGCATCGATGTATTATCGTTATGCAGTTTGATAGTCTGACCTTTAGTTATATCCTCCAAATTGTGAGAATTGCTTACTTTCATATCCTGCAATTTACTTTTAATCGACGCAATTTCGCTATTTAAATCAGAGATTTTACTTTCTAATTCGAGATTTACCTGTTCTCTAATCTTATCGTTCAGATCTGGTTCTAAATTTACAATTTGTTGTGACTGTAAACTCTGCATTATTTTAATAAAATCATTTCTGACTTCTTCGATATCTTTAGTACTGCGATATTCGGTCATTACAAGTTTTTATTTGAAAAATCATCTTCTAATCTTTTTACAGTTATGCTTGAGGCTTCAAATAACTCATTTTTGAGTTCATCAATACTCTCACTAACAACATGTTTTATATCAATTTCATTATCAGCACTTACAAGATCAGCTTTCCGATTCACCTGTATCAGTATCAGTGCTAATATTGCTTTCAACTCATCCAGGTTGGAGTTGATACCTAGATTTTCAGATTGGAGCTTACCTAATTGGAGGGTTATGTTATCTTGAAATTCTGTAAGCTTTTTGCTATTGTCTTCTGACTGAATTTCTAAAGCTACCAAATATGTATGGGTTCTAGCTTAAGCAGTCTGGGTTTCAGTCGATTTGGTTTGCAAAGTAGCTAAAGTTGCTTGGGTTGTAGATGATCTAGTTTCCAAAGTAGCTAATGGGTTTTTAAACTCTGTATTCTGAGTTTTAGCTTCATTGGAGTTAGTTTGAAGGGTAGCTAACGTTACTTGGGTATTAGCTAATGTTGCTTGGGAAGTAGTTACAGTAGCCTGAGTTTCTGCTAACTTTCTTTGGGTCTCAGTTTCACTATTCTGACATTCCCTAGCTAATCTATCTGTATCAGCTTTAACCTCCCTCCTAATTTCTTATGAATTTCTGTTAATTACACGTTCTATCTTTTTTTGATTTTGGTGTGTGGCTTGATGTAGGGCTTCAAAATCTTTGTCCAATTTGCCCTGAGTTTCTTACAATGTAGCAAACATTGCCCTAATAGCATCCAGTTCTCCTGGCATCTTTCTTTTCTTGAGAAAGAGGGAACATACACTATGACAACAATTAATAATATCCGAAACAACTACCATTTATACCACTACAATAAATGAAGGAGATTCTACCGTTTATCAATTAACTTAACATATTTTACAAATATCTGACTTCCTTTAAAATTACAGATTCCAAATCTGTCTTCCCTATCTGACAAATTATCATTTGTAGCCAACGGTCTACTAAAATAAAAATCTAACAGCACTCCTAATTTACAATATTAATTTTACATTACTTATGGCGTCAACATAACCATACAAAGTGATAGGTCGTGTTTTTCCCGAGCTCTCAGGTGTGCTGAAATGGGTTGTTCTCTGGAGTGTTATCGGGCGAGGATCGGACTGTGGTATGCGAAGGGTAGTCGGGATTTCCGGTGTTTGAGTGTGCGTACGGGACCTAGCAACTTGTGGTTCATAGCCCTAGTGATAGCTGCATTGCTAGTTATTGGTGGATTGGAAGTGAATCCAGGGCCTGTTACTCCAAATGTGAATCAGGCAAATGATCCAGTGGCAGCTTTAAAGTGTTCGACGTGCAGTAAAACATTGAAGAATGGTGTTGAGTGTGGACTATGTGAGAAATGGTTTCACTTCGGCTGTATTAAGGTCAAGAAGGAGGATTGTGATGTCGGAAATTGGTTTTGTAAAGTATGTGATACGCCGGACTGTTTGAGGGTGCAAATCAAAGCAAGGGATCAAATAATACAGGAACTTAGAGCAAAGCTTCGTGAATCAGAAGAAACGGTGAAGGATGTGACTGAACGGCTTTCTACTGGGATCAGTGTGGAAGAGGGCGTGCAGGAGCAAACTGAGGATGACGTTATCATAATGGGTGATTCAATGATACGATGGAGTGCGAATATCTCGAGGAAATCAGGTGCCAAAGTGCGGTGTTATCCGGGGATTAAAATTGACCAGCTTGCCCAACAAGTGGAAGAATCAAATGTAGAGGACTGTGACAAAGTTAAAGTGTTGTTGCTACATGTTGGGACGAACGATTTGAAGAAGAGGGCTACAGCTGATTACATCATGGGGGAGCTCTACGAACTAGGCAGAAAAGCTAAAAGCAAGTTTAGAAATGCAAAAATTATAATGAGTGGCATTGTTCGGCGGGGAGATGTTCCGTTAAGGCGAGTTAAGACTGTAAATGACCGCATGGACTGGGTATGTGCACAACTGGGATTAGTGTACGTAGAAGCTGATTGCTGGATTGGTGGCCGTGACTTCGCCCGAGACGGGCTGTATCTAAATCGACGGGGCGCTTTTAACCTAGGGAGCCTACATGACAGGGTCATCGGTTCGTGCCGGCTTCTGTGAGGAGGAGCAGGTTCAGAGGTTGCCAGCCGATGGAAACAGAAGGAGCTATTTCGAGATATTTGCTGCGGAGGTAAGACTCTAAGATTACTGCAGGTTAATTGTCAGAGTTTAGGAAATAAATTAATTGAATTTTGGAATCTTGTAGAGACGTATTCTCCGGACATTGTCATTGCAACTGAATCTTGGTTATATGAGGAACATAAATAGTAGCGAAATAATTCAAGGGACCTACGAAATGTACAAAGGGATCGGGGGAAGCGAGGTGGTGGGCTATTTATTTGTGTGCGCAAAAATATAGCTAGTTTCTTAAAGTGGGCTGATATGGATCATGAAATGTTATGTGTACAAATTTCGGATAAAGGAAATAAATTCCCACTTCAGGTGATAGGGGCGTATAGAGCACCGAAAGATAACTTTTCTCTCCTCGAAACTCTGTATGATAAAACTTGTACGGGTAATGCTATGAAAAAGAGCATAATAATTGCTGGAGATTTAAACCTCCCCAAAGTAGACTGGTCTGGTGAGTCAACTAGCTGTGGTCAAGCTTAGAGCGCTGTAAATAAATTCTTAAGGGAGGGGGGATTTTCCCAATTAGTTGACTTCCCAACTAGAGACAATAATACCTTAGATGTTTATCTCGTAAGGCCTGTAGAGCTGTATATTAACTGTCTGAAACTACCAGGAATTAGTGACCATTCTGGGGTTGAATTAAATATTAGATATGGTGACATTACAAAATTGGACCCTGATGTAGCAAAACAGATCATATTCCAGTATCGCAGGGAAAGTTTCAGGGTTATTTGAATGAGCTATTTGTAGGATGGGCATCGGAAGGAAATCACATTAATATCCTGTGGACTAACTTTTTGAAAATTTTAAATAGCGCTGTTGATAAATTTGTCCCATTTAAATTGCTGAAACAAAACCCAGATCCTGAGTATTACACACGAGAAATTAGGAGTCTAAAACGGAAAATTAGGAAATTATACAATAAAAGACATGTTAGTGACAAGTATATGTTGAAATTTAAGTCCTTATCAAGAGAGCTCGTCTTAAAAATGAGGGCTGCTCATGACAGTTATATGCAAGGTTTACTTGGTTCGGGAGGTGATGGGTGGAATTTTTTTTACAGTTATGTTAGGAGAAGAAAGGGAAATTCAAATAATTTGTCGATGGTAATGTCCGGTGACGGTAAATTAATTACTGAGAAACAGGCCATTGCTAATGAATAAAATGTCTTTTACGGTAGTGTGTTCAATAAATCCAATAGCTGTGTGTTGGACCTTAACGACGAATCAGGGGCTCCCCTGTTCCAAATAAACCAGTCAGCAATTGTAAAGCTAATACAAAAACTACGTTTCAATGTATCAAAGGGTCCTGATAATATTGTTAGTGAAGTATTTAAACTAGGAGGTAGGGCCGTGGCACGATACTTGGAGGTGATGTTTAATGTGTCCATTAACAATGCGCAAATCCCAGATGACTGGAAAAGAGCTACGGTAGTCCCAATATTTAAGGGATGGAGCAGACTTGAATTGGGCAACTACAGGCCGGCTAGCCTTACGTCCATCGTTTGTAAACAGATGGGGCATCTCATTTGCGACTACTTGAGGGAACAGTGGGAAACATTATCATGGTTTAATGATAGGCAACATGGATTTCGGAAAGGTTACTCATGCGAGAGTCAGATGCTATCACTTTTTCAAGACATTAGCGAATCGTTAGACCATCGAGTTTCAGTCGACGCCGTGGTTATAGATTTTGCGAAGGCATTTGATTTCGTGCCGCATGACATGCTACTCCATAAATTAGCTTCGACGAAGATTGATAGAAGAGTAATTTTATGGATCCAAGAATTTTTGACGGGTCGTTCACAGAAAGTGAAAGTCGAAGGCATATTCTCGGATGAAATTACCGTAACGTCGGATATCCCTCAGGGCAGCGTAATCGGATTTTTGTTATTTTTGGCGTAGATAAAGGACTTACCAAATGGGATTCGCAGTGACTGTCGATTGTTTGCGGATGATTGTGTAATATATCGAAAGATACATGACTCACAAGACAATGCAGTGCTTCAAGAGGACCTGAACCTGGTCTATAAGTGGGCGATTGAAAATAAAATGAAAATAAACACAAGAAAATGTAGTCTCTTAAAAATAAAGAAAGTGCGAAGGCAGGATTTTCAATATAACATTGGCTCGGAAATACTTGTAGAAGAAGATTCTTGCAAATATTTGGACGTTCACGTAAGGAATGATATGAAATGGAGTAGTCATATAGGATGTGTAGTTTCAAAAGCTTACAAATCCCTGCACTTTGTAATGAGGGTATTAAAAGGAAGTAGTACCTCTGCTAAAGAATTAGGCTATTTGTCACTTGTAAGACCTATTCTGGAATATGCCTCGGCGGTTTGGGATCCATATCAAGTAGGGCTCATCAATGAGTTGGAAATGGAACAAAGAAAGGCCGCTAGATTTGTGCTCAGTGACTTTAATCCCAGGAGCAGTGTGAGCCGTATGTTAAAGAAACTTGGATGGGAATCACTGGAGGCTAGGAGAATGAAATCTAGACTCTGCGCTATGTACAACACGTATACAGATCAACCAGCATGGGGTGAGCTTAGCAAACGTATGGGAAAGCCCACTTACATGGGTAGGAGCGGTCATCCTTTCAAAGTTAAGGGCCGACCACAGCGAACAAATTATAGTAAATATTATTTTGTAAACCGTGCCATTGATAACTGGAACTCTCTACCTGCCGCAGTCTTAGAGCCTTTTCCCAAACATATAGGTGTGTTTAAGAAAAGACTGACTATTTTTGTAAATACTCCGGTTTAATTGTTGTATAATTGTTATTGAATTGTTATGTATAATTATTTATTTGTTATGTATATCCAATTTGCCACCGGGGGACACACCCCCCATTGCAAATAAATGAATGAATGAATGAATGAATGAATACAACTGGTAAATTAAATAAATAAGATGTAGCCATTACCTTCCTAAGGTTCATCCCTCGACTAGCCATTCTTTAATAGCAACACATAGTTAATAATTCAGGTTAGATTTCTTTCTTAAATACATTCTCACCTCGATAAACGTTGGTTGATTGTTATTACAAATTTTAAGTCTTCCACCGATTATCTCACACTTTCGTGTAACAATTAACAATGTTTTCTAAGGCGAACGCATCATGTCAAGGTTCCATAATGCGTCTAACTTCAAACTGACTATCCAAACAAGTTGCTTGACAACAAAACATTGGACTTACTACTAGCAAACATGTTGGTAGTTCCATAAAAATACTATGCCGACAACTGTGGTATCAAAATCACAGGCAAACACGTTGCTGGTGCCATAAAAATTCTAGACTGGGAACCACGGGACCTCAAATCACGAGCGACCACGTTGGTAGCGCATTAAAAAATCTGCACCCTTATATCTGGATGAGCCACCAAAATCCCAGACTGGAAATAATAATGGATTGTAGAAACTTGCAGTCCCGGCTAAAAACAACATGGTGCTACTTGGCGAAAACATTCAGAATAAGGAACAGGATTTTTTCAAACGGAATGTGCTATAGTAACTAACTACAGAACAGTATGGTTATCTATCTACTCAGGAACAACGAGAATCTATAAAAATCTCGGGCGTTAAGATGCGGATCAGGTCCCTCGGGAACTTCCACCCTACAGCACATTCCTCTACCATTTAACTACAAAGATAATGCCAATTTCCTATAAAAGATCAGGGAATCGTAACAACGTGCCTGTCGTATTTATTCTCTAAACAATTACCAAATGTCATTGCTTCACTTTCATAAAATACATGTTTGATTCCTATAGAATGCATAAAACAATTATTCCAAACGCTTTTTATAAGCTTAAACAAAATCATGACCTAAATCAGCAGCAAAGAACTGCTGTGCCCTAGGTAGCGGGAGAATAATAACAAGAAAACTGCTATTAAGTTAATAAAAAATATCCCCATGAAGTTACCATTGACGTAGATCTCCGTCATTACAAAAGCTATTCATTACTCTATACAGTTATCTCGCGCCTCCTATCTCTTAAATTCTTCTCATGGAAGCGATTAAAATCTCTATTTAGATTTTTAAATTACAAGTTAAAAATTATAATGCGCGTAAATGTAACAATAAACCTATTTTTAAATTCTTAATATAATTTATGTACAACACAATATTAACATCGTAGTTCAGCAACTACCCAATACAAAATAAAGTATGTACAACTGTCAATCTGCTTTCTCTTCTGACAATATAGACTGAAATTGTCTTCCTATTTCCTTACAGCTTCTCTACTGACTTTAGACTTTAGAAAATGATCATTCACCATAATATGTCTTATTCGTGATACTGTGGCAATCCGGGATTCTATAATCCATATAATTAAGTAGAGACATAGTTCAAAGACCTCCTACAACTTGTCTGTTAATAATAAAAATACTTAATAAAAATACTTACTTCCACTACGTTGAATAATTACCGTTTACTCTCAGTTTCAACAAAGATCCATTAAAACCTATAATTACTTTCAGATTTAACTTCATCTAGGATCCGCTGTTCTGTGAATTTCAAGGAGTTTCAACTCTGTGAGGCTATTGCAATAACCTCCAATACTAGTAAACATTAATAATACTGTATCTTCATCAAACATCCTATTTCAACCTCAAAATATGCGCAAGTCTGTCACTACAGACATTCCTTCAATAATTGACCAATGGCTTCACATTCGCCCATTGTCAAACAACAAATGCCTCCATCTGCTTCGGGAATAATAAATCTCACTCTCAGAGATGCTTCGCAGTTCCTTTCAAAAAACATATACTTCTTAATTCACTTCTCATTAACAAATTATTCTCATTGTTGCAACAATCTTAATAAAAATATTTAATAAATATACTGGTTCTATCAATGAATTAATTTAACAGGTAATACGATAAAATACTAGTATTTAAATAACAATCTTATTTCTTTGCATCACTCACATTTCTATAAAAGCTTTCAATTAGCTACAATATTTCTTTAAATCTTTCTTCACATTCTTATTACTTCAAAAATACCTTGTAATTCGTATTTGTTAACTTGGCATTGTATTATTTTACATATTCTTTCTTTAATAGATTTCTTTCACAAACTTCAATGCTTTAATTGATAGTCACCAAATATTTATAACCAAATCTGTCTAATTTGTTATCAGATCGTGACTTTGCATTGATCTCTACATACGATCTATAAGTATCGCATACTCTCAATATAACTCTCTTGGAACAAATTTCCAAATATTACTATCGTTGACAAAAAACGATATCTAACAATTCAAAAATAAACAAAATGTGATCTGAACATATTTAAACTTTGCCATAAACATAATCTGAACTAAACTGTGAAACCCCATTCAAATTTCGAATGTCGCAAAATTCTAAAAATTCTAAATAAAAATACCAAATACTCAAAATCGACGAAAAACGTGAATAAACATCCGCATGATGTAGTTATGAAAACATAACGTCGAAAACTACAATAATCTCATTGAAATGTAGAAAAAGGGCATCAATAAATAGTTGTCGGATATTGTTAAAAGTTCAACAATACTCTATAAAAAGGGATATATATCTTTGGTCCGAAGACTACTTTGTGTTGCGTTAAAGAAGTGGGTCTTCTTCGCTATCCTTTAGAAACGGGTTGTTTCCAATAGCGCGAGACTTCATGATGTAGTTCGTTCTGCTCCGGCCCCATACAGAAGTTGCCATGCGCTCAGGTCCAGGATTCAAACTCTATCATCATCGTGTTGCCGTTCCTTCTGCTGGTGAATCTTCTTGAATGAGATGGGAAAGCCCTTTCTCTGTTGATGGCACCTGGTCCTCCCTGGCCGCCCTCGTTCTGGAAATTCTTCTATCTTCTTTCGCTAAAGTTCTGATATAAGTCGTGATTTTAGTTGTTGAAATGACTTGTAGGTGTAGATTTCTCTGCATGGGAGAGATAAGATATTAATCTCTCCCGCGAGATTGATGTTATGTCATTTCGAATATTCTTGCTGCCGTCATAGTTCTGTCCCCATAACTTCTTAGTTGATCATCTAGACTCCTGTAGATTCATTAATAAATTCCTCAGTCAACTTCAGGAATTTCAACATGGTTAATAATGTAGATTGGTTCTAATAACTTTTATATTTCGCTGAATGTCGACTTTATATTTCTGCTTGCACAAACTAAGTGCCTTCGTTCGTGAATTTCTATTTGCTATGTTTAATTGTTGAGTAACTTGCTGAGACGTCTTTTTCCGCCGAAGTCGTAAGTTGATGATGATAATTGTTGTTTTAAGGGGCCTAACATCTAAGTTATCGGCCCGAAGTCGTAAGTATTAAGACCCTCGATTTTTCTCTCATTTCCCCCTCATGAAATTTCCAAGTCCGCGTCCTTTTCAGACCAAGGATCTGATTGGTCGCCCATCGTCGATGATCATAATAATCTTTAATTAAATAAATAATTAGTCGCAATTTTAATAAATAATTCTTATTTATTATTTAATATCTTCCATGATAATACGCTGTTTTAAAGTCATCCTGGTAATTAGCAAAGCTCATTACATTGCTTGGTCTCGTTTATGTAAGCACGCTTCTCATTGGCTGCGTGCAACGTGCCGTACTCGCGTCTCCTCCCTCCACACTCCAGACACACTTGTCGCGCGCAGGGGTGGGCTCTCTTCGGGAATACCCGATTCTCCTCGTGGACGTTCGTCCGGTCTTTGTTTGAACGACGCAGTTTGACTGCAAGTTCCCCCTCGTGACTGCTATTTTTCTCATTGGCTGGCTGGGTTAACTCGGTTAACTGTGCGATGTATAAACCAGTTTTGTGTCGACTTCCAGCGTAGCTATATTTTAACATGCGACAATTTAGAAAACTTTTGAAGAGAAGAATAATTTCCTAGCTCATCTCCATATACAGTACACTCTCTCGCTAGGATTTGAGATACCAGGCCTTCTAATCAAGACCAAATCGTTCAAGTTAAGCTCTCCTCTGAAGCGTTGGTTTCTTACTCTCTTTAGGCGTTTTTCGGCTTGTCTCTCCATGGTTTCGCTGGCTGCGGTGATTTTACTCGCCTCTGAGGGTTGGATGCATGGTGGAACGCTCACATATTTTACCATGCTCTCGTGGGCTTCTGGTTTAGGTGTAATTCAGCCGGTTTTTGATCAGTACTCTCATGGCGTGTATAGTTGATACAGTTGTCCATAACGCCCAGGACTTCGGTCCATCTCCAGTGCTGGTTTCCCCAGTATAAACGGCAGTATTTTCCAAGTTCAGACATCTGACGTACCGCTGGATTGCTCTCGGGATGCCTGATTGATGAGTATATGTGTTGTTTTTGAAGATCCCTCATAGCTTCTGAAAATTTCTCGACGTAAATTGGGATTCATGATTCGTTAACAAAAATTGAGGTTTCCCAGCCTCTGGGATCACTTATCTCCTAATACGTTGGAAAATTTGCTTCACCGCTGCCTTCTGAATTGGATGCAGCATCGTATACTTCGTGAAGACATCCAGTGTTACAACAACATAGCGCTTCCCTCTTGCTGACTTGGGAATCGGACCATAAATATCCAGAGCATACAACTCTCTGGGCTCACGCAGCAAAATAGTTCGCGGAAATTCCCTCATCAGTTCTGAGTTGTATTTATTCCGTTGACAAGAATCACAAGACCTCCAACAATGACGGACAGACGTGCCCATGTTCCTCCACGTAAATGTCTCCTGAATTGCAGCGATCGTCTTGTCTGTACCAGAGTGTCCCGCCGTAAGATGTGCTTGCTCAATAACTATCTTCAGGTATCTCTGTGGTACGACAGCGCGAAGTTGCGAGAGGTCTGGGTCAACCAACCTGTACAATAGACCATTGTAAACATATAGTTATCCGCTAAACGAGCTGTTCTCACATATGCTGGGTCATTAGCATCCACCTTTCGTTCCAAAAATCGAATTATGTCTCGAAGTTCCGCATCACGTCTCTGGCCTGCCTTCAGATATCGCAGTCACCTCAAGTGCTCGGTACATTCTACCACAATGTCAATGGCGTTCATAGTAGGTTCCGGATTACGAGTAAGAATATAGGCTAGTATGTTCTCCTTGCCGGGAAGATGTTCAATGACGAGGTTGAACTGTTGTATAAACAAAGTCCACCTGGTGATCCGGTCATTCGCCAGTCTTGTTTTCAGTAGAATCGTAAGAGCATGGTGATCCGTCCTCACAATAATCCGTTGGCCCCATAAGAGTTTTCTCCAGTAGTCAAGTGCATAAAATACAAAGCTTCCGGTTCGGTTCTAAAATAGTTAGCCTCATGCGGACTTAATCTCCTGGACAAAAACGCGATGTAATGTCGCTTGCGGTCCTCGTCTTCTTGGAGTAAAATAGCCCCGATGCCAATCGTCGATGCATCAGTCTCAACTATGAAGTTCTTCGAGTAGTCTATGTACTCCAGGGTAATGCTGTTGCTAAGCATGGTCTTAGCTTTCTCGAAAGCAATGTCACATTCCTGTCTCCATCCCCATCGAGAATTCTTCTTCAGTAAATTTTGAAGAGGTGCCACTGTGTCGGAATAGTTCGGGCAATGTGTGCTGATGAATTGGCAAGCTCCCAGGAACTGTCTCACGTGTTTGATCTTGGTAGGTTTGGGGAACTGAGCGATTGCTTGAATTTTTGCGGGGTTCGGGCAGTATCCATCTCCGTCTATGATATGTGCCACGAAGTTCATTTCTTTTCTGAAAAAATTGCATTTGCCCTTGTCCACCTTAAAGTTGACAGCTCGTAGATTGTCAAATACAAGACTTACTGTTTGAAAATGCTAGGCTTCTCTCTCCGACGCAATTATGATGTCATCAACATAGTGTATTACCTCGTCCTTCACTTGGGGAGTAAGGTTAGAGTCTAACGCTCGAATCAAGGCAGTGTCTGCGGTTTTAATTCCAAACAGGAGTTTACAGAACACGTTTGTGGTTTGTTCATATTGGAAACCAGAGTACTTCCTAGTTGCTTCCGAAATTTTAATATGATGGTATGAAGAAACCAGATCTAGGATGAACATTTTTTCTTGAGTTTGAACCGGCGCAATATCTCCCGAATCCTAAGGGGGTGGTCATGTTCTGGCGCCAAGCGCTCGTTCAAGGCCCTCACGTCCAAGCATAGCCTATGAATTCCATCCGTCTTCACTACTGTGGTAGTAGGATTCAAATATAACGTGGGCATTTTCATAATAATGCCAGCCCTTTCCATTTCCAAAATTTTCGTTCGGGCTTCCTCAAAATGTTTCTCCTCTATGGGATAAATTTTACGCTAGCAGGGCGCGTCATCCATTACATCAAGAGCGTACTCCATGTTGGCAATCTCGCCCGGAGTGGTGTCAAAAATATCCTGATATTCTGCTAGCAAGTAGTCCAAGGACCCCTGCACTTGTGGTTCCAAGCGCGGTTCCACCTTCCTTTCTTCCATGGCATTGGAAATGTGAAGGTCGTCTAGTATCCTAGTAAGTAGATTCAGGTTAGCCACGTTCTCCTGCATCGTGGTTTCAAGGTGTACTGGTGGAGATTCAGAAACTGTACTCTATTGGTGCCCATGTTAATAACTCCTTCATATCGGCGTATGAAATCCGCTCCAAGTATTGCTGCATGCTTGATAATCTTTACCACAAGGAAATCGTGCGTATAAGTGTGCCCACCAATCAAAAGAAAACATAATACCTGCACCTTGCATCTTATAGTGCGGTCCGGGATAATACCGCGTATTTTAATGTTGGAGACTGGTAATTCATTAATATCATCTCTAAGTTTGAGTTGACTGTATAACTCGCCAGAAATCACACTGACCATGGCGCCAGTATCAATCAAAATATTTACATGGATATTATTGGTGCTCGCGGCAATGACTGACAATTGCGTCAATTGCACGCGGTCAGTAGTCCGTGCTTCGTCAAGCAAATCCCTTGCTGTCGGCTGCCAAAGTAACACATCTGCTATTTCTATGGTAGAATCAGTCACTGTGGAATTTGTTGGGAATTCGACGTTTTTTTGTCCTGAGTTGCCTCTTGACATTCCTGCCTCGTCACAATTCTCAGGTACCTCTTCAATCCGGTCGTAATCCCGCGACGTTTGAGGTTCAGTCCGTTCCTCTCTTCTGCCTCTGAGTTCTCGCAAATATTTTTGGCTCACCTCAGCCCTGCCTTGCCAATCTATATCTGCGCAACCATCTCTGCGGTTATTGTCATTACCCTGATATCTGGGGTCCCTATCTCTGCGATAGCCTCCACTGTAACGGTAATCTCCCTGACATAATTGTTATTGTTATGATTCTGCGATTGACGATAGTCATTACGGTCATCATTATTGTTTTCATTCATCAGTTAAGCCTCCGTGGCTTAGGCGGCAGCACGCCGGCCTCTCACCGCTGGGTCCGTGGTTCAAATCCCGGTCGCTCCATGTGAGATCTGTGCTGGAAAAAACGGAGGCAGACAGGCTTTTCTCTGGGTACTCCAGTTTTCCCTGTAAACATTTCATTCCAGCAACACTCTCCACTATCAGTTCATTTCATCTGTCATTCATTTCATCATTGCCCCAGAGGAGTTCGTCAGGCCTCGCAGCCGGCACAGCTCATATCCTCGCCGCTAGATGGGGGCTTCATTCATTCCATTCCTGACCCGGTCGGAGACTGGAAGCAGGCTGTGAATTTTCATTTTCATTCATCAGTTATAACGATTGTTGTTATAGTTATTTTGGTTAGAGCCACGATTCAAGCGAGTTTGATTATTACTTAAGGCTTGATATCGCCTCTGATTATATTCCTAAACTCGAACATGACGTTCATATGGCGTTCCATCTCTTCTCAGGTACCCATTTTCTCGATTAGTCCTGTTTCGGTTGCGGGCTTCTTTGTCCTTATCTTTGTCGGTACGGTTGGTGGTTTGTATCATCCGATCCACAGATGTTAAGTTGATCTGTCGTATCTCCCCACGTTGTCTAACCGGAGCAAATTGTTCATTACTGCAGTCTAACCTGCGTAAGACCTCGTCGCATTTCACAAACGTGTTCCTCCCTGAAGCTATTAATGACATTTGAACGTCTCCTGGGTAAGGCCTAATTACAGTTTGTGCGAGTTCTTGCTCAGATATAGGCGGACGTAAACATTGAAGTCGAGCAAGCTGCTGTGCGACGTACGAAGCGTACTTAGTAGGGAGATTACTGGCGAATCGCTTGCTGTACATTTCAGTCCTAATCCCCTGTTGTATCTCTGTCGACCAAAAATTTCTCAATAAGGCTTCCTTAAACCCTTGGCAATTCCTAAATGAATAGCTGAATGCTTTGAACCAAACCAAAACAGGTCCGTCCAGCAAGAGCTCCACAACACGAACTTCTCTGTCTGGCGTAACTATTGTCTCGCGCATGTAATTTTCCAAATTATGGAGAAATTCGTCGGGTGTCTGAGATCCCGTTCCAGTGTACTTATGTGAGCGGTCATCATGACTTTTCAGCAAGACCACATTAGAATTTGGAGTCTGGATTACATTAGGCGTCCTGTTAAAAATGGGGATATCGAATCTTATTGGTGTTTCGATGGTGTTCGGTTGCGCCTCTTCCCTCGATGTTTGAGTAGTATCACCATCTCTCTGTTCGAAATATCTCTTCAAAGTTGGCCTCTCGTGTTCAGGTACAAGTGTGGTTGGCTTCGTCTCCTGCTTCTCACAGCATTCATCTGGATTTCCAGCCTCTCAATCTTCCCTCTGGAAATTCCATCCATATCTTTATATTACTCATCCATTTCTTCACCGAATTCCTCCATTTCCGTACACACATATTCGCGTGTCTTATCGTTCGAATTGTTAGTCTTAGTAGTAATATCACCCATCTTCTTTTTCAAGTTGGTGATGTCTCTACGACAGTCATTTACGTCTCCTTTCAAAATATCAAAATCGACCCTGAATTCAGCTGCAGCTGTACGTATCTCTTCCAGCTTCTGAGAATTATCGGTTTGATTTGTCCGAATTTCCGTCTTGACTACTTCCATGAGGATTTCAGAGTTATGACGGTCGGTTTCAATTTCTGCCCTGATATCATCGGTAGCCTTAGTGATGTGTTGTTTCATCTCCTTCATGAAATCAGCCCCAAGGTTAATGGAAGTAGCTTGTATGTCGCCCCTGACTCTGTTTACATCAGCCTGTATATGATTGATATCTGTCCTAAAATTTCTACATCGGCCCTGACTTCAATACGCAAATAGTGAATATTGGTGTTGATGTTGCCACCATTTGCCACGATTTCGTCCCTAACATTTTCAGTGTTAGTTTGCATATCGGCCCCGGCATTATTTATACTAGTGTTCATATCAGCCCTAACATTATCACTGTTAGTTTGTATTCCAGCCCTAACATTTTCTGCGATAGCCTGCATTTCGGTCCGAACATTTTCAGTATTAGCTTGCATTTCGGGCCGAATGTTAGACCCCATGAGTAGTATAGGCGTAGGTATGGGACAGACAATTAAGTGTGGTCAAAAGTGACCATTAAAATTCTATAAAAAAATTATGGATAAAGTGACCATTAAAATTCTATTAAAAATAATTGATAAAGTGACAATTAAAATTCTATTAAAAATAATGGATAAAGTGACCATTAAAATTCTATTAAAAATAATGGATAAAGTGACCATTAAAATTCTATTAAAAATAATAGATAAAGTGACCATTAAAATTCTATTAAAATAATGGATAAAGTGACTTTAAACATCATTAAAAAATTATCGATCAAACATATGGTTATCTTAACCATTACAAATCTTCCAAACAATTATGGTTACAAGTAACCATAAAAATCAATCAATATTATGGTTGAAATTAACCATAAAAGGTAAACAATATTTCGTATTACTTTATCGCAGAACGTAACCATAAAAACAATTAAAATTATGGTTAAAAATAACCTCTAAATTGCCAGAATTTTTTCAAAATTCTGGTTAAAAGTAACCATTAAACTTAACAAAAAATTAACCATGATAATTATGGTTAAAGGTAACCATAAAACACAATTAAAAGAATTGCCAGAATTTTTTTCTAAATTCTGGTTAAAAGTAACCATTAAACTTAACAAAAAAAATAACCAAGATAATTAAGGTTAAAGGTAACCATAAAACAAAATCAAAAGTTATGGTTATTCTATCTATAAAAATCAGCCGTAAAAAGTTATGGTTAACGTATCCATAAAAGTACGAATGTTATGTTTAATAAAATATGGTTAAAAGTAACCATAAAAATGACTCTATTATATAAATGACAAAGTTATGCTTACCTCCACCTATAAAACGTAACACAAATTTATCCTACAGACACCTAAAATAATGGCTAAAATTACCAGTAAATGTTTAAAAGAATTAAGGATAGAATAACGGTTAAAATTACCAATAACTTTTTAAAGAATTATGGATAGCATAATGGTTAAAACAAGGCTAAAATTATCAGTAACATTTTTAGAAATTAGGGATAGAATAATGGTTAAAATAGTGACTAAAATTACCAATAACTTTTTAGAAATTAGGGGAAAAATAATGGTTAAACAAGGCTATAAATTCTAGTGACATGTCTCTTCTTGAGGAAGAAGAACCAGTGACTTATTAAAGAATTATGGATAAAATTACAGTTAACAAACTTTTTGCAAAACTCCGACATTTCGGAGAAACCCCCAGGGGTGTTTCGAAGCCAGCGCTGGTTTTTAATTTCTCCTCTTTGTTACCCCTGGGGATTTCTTCTTTGTTCTTTGTTCTCCTTCTCTCGCTCCTTGAGTGGCCACTCTTTTTTAGTTTGCATCTCTCAGGCTCCCGTATGTGCCTGGAGAGCATTTGCTCTTTAGTCCTCTCCTCTCCTCTCTCCATTAATGACTCAGTTATTTTTTGAAAGGATTGAGTGGGATTCGAACCATAGAAGCAGGGCGCCTCCGCTTCTAAGTGAACAAGTCTCAACAAACCAGACACTTTAACCTCCTGAGCTACGAGGAAAGCGAATAATAAGCGCATTTGCGACCTTATGAGCTACAATCTGCACTGATGTGGTGCAATTGCTTACGACAAGTACAGTGGGAAGAGCTTTTATTGTTTGCTAATAGATTGCGCTACACATACATACTACGTAGTTTCTTGCTTTGCTACTAGTACTTCTGGTGTAACAAGACTAACAGCTGGGTTCTAAGTAATATTTAATTTAGCACATCACTTCCATGCGAGCGAGCGGACGGTACTGAGAGAGAGTGATAGCAAGGTTATCTTATCGACTAAGAGTGTATCAAGGCTAACGCAGTTTCCTGGTCAAGTTCACTGATAACTTATTTTTAACTTCTTCCTTCTTCTTCCGCACTGTGCTCAGCCGAAACTATTAGTTTCTCCACTTGTTCTTCTAATTCCTCTAAGGCATTACCAATTTCCATGAAATCACTGTCATCACTAACGCGTTTTAAGATTGTCAGTTGCAAATTTTGCAGCTTGCGGTAGTAATGGAAGACTATCTTTTTAATACACTCAGGCTCCTTATTTACTTTGGTGGGTGTATTTGAAACACAACCCACTTTTAAAATATGTGTCAGGCTGCAAGGTATTATATTATATTCAGGTTCCATTATTAACTGTTCTTTTTAAATCTTTAAATAAGAACATTCTGCAAACTTAAATTGCTCTTTTACCTAAACTAACTATTTTTTTATTCTTAGTTTTTAAGTTCAATTTAACTTAAAAACTAAACTCTTACTAATTAATTACACAAGTTAATTAATTACTCATATTAATTACTCTTATTTAAAGTAATTTAAAAGTTTTCAGTAACTATGCCATGTTTAGCGTCATAGGTTAAATTCTTTTTACCATACACAATTATATAAGCAAGCGTATTTTCAGGTATATTGGTATTAAATGTTGCGGCCAATTTCATACTGGTTTTCTGAGGTGTCACCACAATTCTACGCCGACTTATATAGATAACATAAATAGGATAAGATGTAATGAACTCTGTGGGGGGTAATAACAACATCATATTTCAGCTCAGTTATACGCTTAAAGTCCCTAAAAGCATAATAGGCATTTAGATAAGTATTAGGAGGATTGATATTCCACATTTCTTCTGGAAACATTTCGTTTCTTCCGCTTTTCATGTAAATATTTTGAAGCTGAACATGATCAAATTTGGAACTATTCATATCTTGGCTACCTTTTCTATTGGTTTGAAACTCAAAAAATATAAAATATGGCAGATCAAACTCCATTGAATTGTAGTAATTAGTAATATCCATTTCAAAATTCTTTTTACCACTTAGGCCTAAAATTTCTTGAGTTTGAAGATCAAAGAATGATATAGGTATTCGTGGTTCTTTTAGTATTTTTTCTCTCAGTTCAACCTCATAATTCGGTTCGTATTTAACAACAGGAATTTTTATCTCCATTGATTTTACGATAACTTTTCCTTTCTGCGGGAGAGTTCCAGCCATATTGCCCCCATCTGGATTCTTAGTCCACCATCTATACAAAGCATCGTTTGCATTTTGACTCCATGTAAATATAACAGTTAAATCTCCTTCCCACATAATCTCTTTAAAATCCTTAAAAATGCCACCAAGAAGACTTAAAGGGTATCTTAACTCATTTGATTTTTTCTGCAATTTACCATTATTAAGAAAATTACCTGAATATATCATTTTATCACTATAAGAGGCCGTTAAATTAAACAGAACCGTTGAAGATATATTTGGATGGTCAATTCGATAGATAGTGTGTCCTCGTTTTTTCACGGTTACAGTGCTCCAAAATTGAGTGGGGTAATTGTCAATTAGCTTTACATTTGACTTTCCTTCATAGTTAGTGTAATCAGTTCCATCACCATGAGTTACATCGAAAGTAATATACAGGTGCGCATTATTATCAATCCAACCATCACCAACTTTAATATCTATTTACACGTCCTTGTTTGGCAAATTTAAATTGTTTTTAGTCTTTTCATTTACAGGAAAAGACTGCCACTGGTAACTTTCTACTTTGTTCATTTATTATAAGAAAAATAATAGAAAATTAAATGAAGAGGAAATAATTAACTCATCTCTAAAATTACAGTAACTGTTGAGCCGTTGAAATCTATTACTTCGTCATTCTCATTGGTCACAGTAATTTTTAAATTCTGAATTTTATCGAAAACTGGGCAAAATACAGGATAATTCGGCTCATAAATTATTGGAGCACTAAATTCTAGGGCTGGTTTAAATGATGCAATAATATTCGTTTCACGGTGAAAATGCTTAGAGTCTTTTACGAACATTCCATCCGCTAAATTGAAATGAACACGGATATTTTCGAACGGAATTATTTTAGGTAAGCTCCGAGCAAGTGTTTTGGTTTTTGGCTCTACAGTTTGATTATTAAAACCAATAACTGAACCAATACTTTCTTCTTTGCCAAAATATATTTTATAATCACTAATTATTTCCAATCTGTTTAGAATTTTATTTTGTTCAATACTAATCTTAGGTTCTTGACTTTGAATAGCTTTTTGTAAATTTTCTACATTATATTGACCTGGTGGAATAAACATTTCAGTTATCATACCTGATACTTTTTCATAGTGTACTTTATTGTTTTTTGTTGTAATATTTGGTGTTAGGAAGGTTGAGTAAAACCCTATTAATCCAACTTTTCTAAATTTAACCTTTTCTCTAAAACCGAAGTTTTACCACTTAGTTCAAAAATTCTCTTCATTTATTAATTCATTCATTAATTAATAAAATAAACAAAAATGAGTAAACGAAATGTTGTAGATTGGGACCCACAAGTAAGACTTGTAGCAAGTAAAGAACAAACATGGCAAATTATTACCGAATTCCAATCGTTGTGCTATATTAGGCCCCAGTAATTGTGGTAAAACAACCTTAATGATTGAAAATTATATTTTGGCACCTGGATGGTTAAACTGGGAAAAAATAAACAACCTTTACATCTTCTCTAAAAGTTTAGATCAATCTAAGTATCAACAGTTTATGGAAAAATGTAATAAAATCGAAGAGAAGTTAGGAAAGTCCATTGCACAATTTATTCATGACGATGAAAGCATAATGCCCCTGGATAAATGTGAAGATAGGTCAGTTGTAATTTTCGACGATTTCATACTGGAAAACCAAGACATAGTTCGAGAATATTTTACACGAGGAAGACATAAAGGGATTGACTGTTTTTACTTAGCTCAAACGTATTCAAAAATACCAAAACAATTAGTTCGTGATAACTTAAATTTCTTAAACATATTTAGGCAAGATAATACCAATTTAAGTCATATTTATCAAGAATTTGTTGGTGGCGATATGAAATTTGAAGACTTTAAGAATATTTGCAGCAAATGTTGGAATGAGGAGTTTGGTTTTATTACTATTGATATGAATCGCAAAGCTAACGATGGTAAATATAGGAATAAAATTAAAACGTTTCTAAATGTTGGGTAACTACTCCAGGGGTATTGGCAGGTTTTGGGTTGAGTATTCTAACACCAACATCGTTAGCGTACAACGTCAGCGTCAACGTACAACGTTAACGTACAGCGTTAACGTACAGCGTATAACGTCAGCGTTAACGTTCAGCGTTAACGTCAGCGTACAACGTACAGCGTCAACGTACGGCGTACAACGTACAGCATCAATGTCAGCGTCAAATATCAAACGTCAATGTTAGCATCAAACGTCATTTTTTAAAATTTCACCTATAATAAAGATGTTTGCGATATACGATCATAAGGTAGTTCAACAAGCAACAAGGAATAGGAAGAAATTTGAAGAATTAAAAGACGAATTTCGAATATGGAAGAAGCAGCCTATAACGGAATACGAGAAGTATAAAAAGAAGATCAACCTGTTATCGATGCTGTTAATGTTTTAGGCAACAAGTTAAATGACATCGGTGAAAATGTTATTAAAGCTATAGAAGAAAAATAGAGAAGTGGAGAAGCAATTAATTCCTTACAGAATTGACTATAAAGAAGACTTTCCTTCAGATTCCGAAGGTTCCTATTTCTTGGATGAATATGATGTCACTGACGAGCAAAAAGAAGCTTTAAAATCGGCAAGAAAGGTCAGAAAGAATTTAGAGTCGCAACTTCAGAAAGAAAAGGGGAGGAGTTTATTTCAAGAGGCCGATGAAGAGTATGATAAAAGTGAAGAAAATGTTAAGAGGAATGGCATAACTGATTATTCTACGGTCCACTTAGGGGTAATAATTTCAAAATATTTACCTAGAATTAGTGACCCTAAATTTGGAATAAGGTATGATAAGAACTATCAGGGTTATTATATAGGTGACTCAAAAGTTGAATTCAGTAATGACGATATTATAATTAAGGGTAAGAATTTTAAAGCTACAAAGGGTTTAATGCTATATTTAACCTTAAATGATATACCTAACGATGATGAGTATACAGACGAAGACCGCAGCACATATAAGACTATTTTAAAAATTACAAATGCTATGTATCAAAACAATGACCCAAATAGCATTAAACCTAAAAGTAGTGTTGGCAAAAAATATAATACGTTGATAAAGGATATATGGCTTTCAGAAAAAGTTAGTAGAAAAGAAAGAGCTGCATCTCTAACCACTCCTCCTAAATCAGGATTTGGTTTTGTAAAAAAAAAAATTCAAAAGCACCGATTGAATATGTGAGGATGGATGATGTAAGGGAATTAATAGACAGATTAATGGTAATTCGTGGCGAAGAAAATGCTGGAAACAACGTCTATCACAATGAAAAGGTTGGAATAACGAAGATGCTTACGAGTAAGTTTAATGATTTCATTGTTAATAATCCTAAAGGTATTCCATATCTAATTAGGTTTTTAAATAACATTCCCCATACATTCTGGGAATCTGAAAAACATGGAAAAGGATTAGTTAATTGAATGATTAATAAAATGGGTGAAAATAATATTGACTTAACACTCCCGGGATACAAATTTTGTGGTCCTGGTAATCCTTTAGACAAGCAACTAGCCGAAGGTGTTCAGGGTTCTAACCCATTAGACGAAGCATGTAACTTACATGATATAGCATACCGCGACCATACAAAATTAGAGCACAGACATCAAGCAGATAAAGAATTACAAAAGGCTGCAAAAGAGAGAATATTCAGTAAAGATGCTAACTTGAGTGAGAGACTAGCAGCTACAGCCGTTACTGGAATAATGTATGGAAAAAGAAAAATGGGAATGGGGTTAGATGAAAATGGTTGGGGCGTCTGAGTATAAATTTGTAACATTTTTGTTTATATTTTTTTTCATTAAATAAATGAAAGGATTTAGTATTGATTACAACGTTTCCCAAAAAGGGAAACTAAAACCCAAAGCTATTAAAATAAAACTCTCCAACGAAGATCTGAAAAAGCATGACTATCTAGATGAGTACTTGACAGATACACAAAAGAAGCAGAAAGCAAGAAAAATTCAAAAAGGTGGTTGCTTACTTATAAGTTTGTCCATTCCAATTGTAAAGAAAATATTCGAATATCTCAGTAGGAGGAAAGAAGGTTCTGGAATTAATGAACACCAAGGAGGATTTTTGCCATTAATATTAGCTGCATTGGTTCGCTGGCAGGTGGCGCTGCAGCCATTACAAGCGCTGTTCATAAAAAGCAAAAAGAAGATGCGGAATTGGCTGAACAAATTAGACATAATCTGGTGATCGAAAAAAAGACTGGACAAGGTTGCTTGGGAATAACTAAAATTTAAAAAAAAGAGAAATTTCATCGATATTGAGTGATATACTTTCCAACTATAAGCACCCTTTAAGTAATTTCGATATACTTAAAATAATACACGAAATAAACATAAAGCATTTTCGAAATGTTTTTATGATTGATGAATTGCCTACAAAACCTAATGATAGTGAATCAGGAATTGTTAACTTGGATACGTCGGATCATGCAGGTACTCATTGGATTTGTTACTTTAAAAAGGGTAACGAAAAATTCGTCTTTGACTCATTTGGTGGAGATGTTCCTGAAAAACTAGTAAATTATTTGGGAGGTAGCGACCTATTTTATAACGCTGAAAGAATTCAAATGTTTGATGAATATATATGTGGTCATTTATGTGTCCGTGTTTTAAAGTTGTTTTCGAATTTGGGTTCCCCTAATCCCGCTAATTTTAACGAAATTATAGATTTAATAAATGGACATATTTGGAAATAAAATTATAAACGGAGAGAGTAGTTCATTAAATATTAAGGCTATCACAAAAGATGATGTAGAAAAACGATTTTCAAGGCTAGTTACGGCTCTAAATAAACGCCTTAGTGAGCTTTTTTTGTTTCAAAAACATGGATTGATTTTCAAGGTAAAAGGATAGCGAATATTGAAGTTCCAATCAACAATAAAGATGTCGTTAATAAGCTATAACTCTTAGAAAAGCTCAAACCATTTACTACTGAAGGGGATTTTCCTAAAGATAACTACTTCACGAAAGAAGAAATAGAAAAATTGTTCTCGGAATATGCCACTACTTGTCTTGCACCAGTAGCAACATTAACAGAAAAGGATGACAACTTAGAAAGAAAGGTGTTTGATAGGATAATATTACAAAAGGACCTTTTTGCAGAGAAAGATAAAATTAAGCATATTTTTACATTCAACGCAACGATTAGGAAAATATTTGTTCGTATCGTAGACCCAGATAAAGTATAGATGACGCTATTAAAACAGTATTAGACGTTTATATTGCACGTTCCAAAGAAGAAAAAATTATGGTAGATACTAGTAAGCCCTTCAACGTTAAATCTGGTGATACTTTATGCTTCAAAAATAACATGGACAGCGTAATTTTAAAACTTCCAATAAATGTTAGTGTGACGATGTTTGGTGAAGTAAAACTTGATGCATATGAACCTCATCCTGATGAATCGGTCGAATAACACTAATGTTAAAATGTTTTAGTTTTTAATGGAGAAAATATCCATTAAATACAGTCTAATGTAACAGGTCTTTATACAACATCTCCATTGTTCCTTTAAGAAGATCAGGAGTATATGGAATATTGAAATGGTTTCCCGAATAGCTAATTTTTATTTGTTCTTTCGTAAGCACATACAACCTTACGCTATTTGGATCATTATATTTTTCATAAACTATCTCACAATCGGGGTGCCGCCTGCATATTTTTTTGATTGCTTGATTCACCTGTTGTCTCTGCGCCCTTATTGCATAGTACCTGTACTTTTCGTTTGGTTCATGCTTATCTATAATAAGCAGACAATTATTCTTACTAGTTTTAAGTGCAAGAGGTGTGGCTAATGGGGTAAGAGATTCGTTTTCTGCTTCCTTTATTTGAAGTTTCTGCATTAACCCAACTAGTTGGTTCTTATATTCTTCTTTAATTTTGTATTCTCCGTACTTTCGAATTGATGGAAGGATTTCTTTCGTTACCCATTTCTCAAATTTTTTAGCTTCCTCTTTTTTAGATGATAAAATAGCGAATACAACCCAGATTCATTAGTAAATATGGTTTGAGGATGTGTATTTTTTAACCCCGCCAAAACGTCGGGGTTATTTAAGGTATCGAATGTACCTTTGTCTTCAATAGCAACGTGTTTTCGAATTGCTTTATCTGTATCTCTATACTCCCATATTAAAGCAATATATTTAGCTTTAAACCATGGAACGTTATTTTCATCAATAGCAATAACCACTTGTTTGCTATTATAGACAAGTTTGCTGTTCAGAATATCGGTAATTGATTCTATTTATTATATATAAAATATAAATATAAATATAAAAAGTTAATTTCCTCAAAAAAGGGTAGACCCTTGTTTCTTGTAAGTTAGTTTGCGTTTTTCAATGTTGGGTGTCTGAGTAAACCAATGCTTATTTTATAATTAATTTTAATTAATTAATTAATTAATTAATTAATAATCACATTTGGTGTTTAAAGTGCAAAACGTTTACTCAAACACTGCATCCTCACACCCTTTCGACAAAAAATGGTCGAACTAGAATCGAAGGTTTATGTTCCGAGTGTGGGAGTAAGAAAAGCAGGTTTGAAAAAAAAAGTTAATGAGAGTGTAGAAATAGGGGGTTCTACCCAAATTAGAGAGACACCCGTTAGCATTCGGGAGGAAATTATAAACGAAATTCATAAGCCCATGAGGAAGAATTTTCCGAGAAGAAGGGTTACAACTCACGGTACTGATGACATTTGGCAAGCGGATTTGGTAGAAATGGACTCTGGAAAAATAAAGGGGATATCGAAGCTTAATAAAGGCTACAAGTATTTGTTAACAGTCATTGATGTATTTTCAAAGTATGCCTGGGGTGTACCAGTCAAAGATAAAACGGGAAAAAGTGTTGCTGAAGCGTTTGATGGTATTTTGAAAAACAGAAAACCCAAAAATCTTCAAACAGACAACGGTAAAGAATTTTGCAATAAAGAATTTTCAAAATTGATGAAAACATTTAATATCAATCATTATTCTACTTTTACAGAAGTGAAAGCTTCAGTTGTAGAACGATTCAATAGAACATTAAAAGAGAAAATGTGGAAACAGTTTGATATTCAAGGAAACTACTGCTGGGATGGCATTTTACCAAAGTTAATTGATGGCTACAATAATACAACGCACACAACTATAAATATGAAGCCAAAAAACGTAAACAAAGCTAATGAAGAACATTTGTTGAAAACTGTTTACACTGTAAGCGTAGGAGCAGAAGAAAAAGCGAAATTTAAAGTTGGCGATCAAGACAGAATTAGTAAACTAAAAGGTATATTCGAAAATGGGTACTCAGGAAATTGGTCGACTGAAATATTTGAAATAAAATATATCGTGTATTCCGACCCTATTACGTACAAATTGAAAGATGTAAATGCGGAAGAAATAAAGGGGGACCTTTATGAGCAAGAATTACAGAAAACAAAGTATCCAGAGGCATATATTGTTGAAAAGGTGTTGAGAAAGAAAGGATATCGGGTATATGTCAAATGGTTGGGTTTTGATAATTCTCACAATAGCTGGGTTAATAAAGAAAATGTTATATTATAATATTTCTGTATATATAAATCGACGCCCGAGTAAAGCGAATAACTCTTTCTTTCTTCCTGTTTTTACTACATCCTACTGAAGATGTAGAAGTATTTATAAATCAGTTGTTTGAGGATAGTATAGATTATATTTTTGAACTTAATGGTGATGACATAGATAACTTTTACAATTTTCATAAAGCTACGAAGGAATTCTTAATTTTACGTTAATTTTGGTATTTGATTTTAATGGTTAGTAATCATTAAAACCATAAATTTTCTACTTAAAATTTGTCGGGGTGTTACAAAAATTTAAGAAATTTTTTAAGAGAATTCAAGATTGTGCGCTTTGCAACCACCATAGACTTCTTTTGTGCCTTTATATATCATTTTCAGGCCTATCATTTTCTTTTTTTCCTTTCCACAACTTAGCACCTTGTTGTATTTGTCAGGCAATATAACCTTAAATTCACTATCAAGTTCTAGAAAAGTTTTATTTCCATATTTTGTATTTATACCTTCTACATTCGTTATAAGGTATTCGTTCCCTATTTCTAACTCACTGAGCTTTTTAAACGTCTTTTGTTCGTTGATGCTGTTGAGCGCCTTGAGAAATTGATTTACTTCCATTTATTACCTATAAAAATGTTTTAATTTTTTAAATATTTAATATAATTATTTTATTTCTTCTAGTTGAGCTACAGTATTTTTCAAACTCTTTATTACTTCTATAAACGAAGATGACCTTTTTGGACAGTCAATGCCAATCATTGAAAAATCAAATTTTTGAGCTTTAACCAAAGAATTCGTGAATTCATTGTATTGATATACTTGTCTACCTTTAAAAAAATACAGCATTCCGTTAATATATATAAAGGCTGAATCCATTGCAGGCGGTAAACCAGGAAAACGCCTTGATAATATGCCATGTTGCTTGGGTTTAAAGCTGCATTCGTCTATTTCCGAAAAGAAAGCGTCATTGTAAAAAATATAAGTGTGGCCTGAGTAAGTGTTTAACAACGCATGAATTATTGTATCTGGTCTAATGTTCCCCATGGACATGGCTTTTGGATAACCATTTACCAATATTAAGCTCGGATAATCCATCATGTAGATTTTGTTGGCAATAATCATAACGATCTCACCAGAGGGTCTTTGATAAACGGCTGTAATAGTTTTAAAATCTTGGGGTAAGAAGGTTAACCAATCTGTAATAAACTGGGGTCGTTTGTTTTTTAAGGCTGTTGAGTTATCAAGATCTAAAAGCCAAAACCATTTTTCATAAAAGACATACATTAACTGATTAACAATTAAAATAGTGTTAACATTCAAATCACATAAATTGGGCTCTGGCTTTGGTGTATCTGGAGTTGGTGTTTTATCTGGTACGTTAGGCTCTGTGGCTTTACCATATAAACTTTGAATAGCTAAAATGTCATCTTGATGTAGCTCTATTTGATTGTTAGCGTACGCATACATAATAGCATCTGGATTGTTTGAATGGGAAATACCTAAGGCATGGCCTATTTCATGTATCATAACAGAAAGTAAATTTGTTTGATATTGAGGAGTATTAGCATCGGTATTTAAATACCAAGATTCGTCTTGATCGATATGAATTTCAGTAGGTGAATTAATGCTATTTGGGTAATTTGCATGAGCCAAAACTCCACCTTTTCCATCAAATCCACTAAAACATTGCCCACTTATTTTGTGATTTCTATGAGGGCTACCACGTTTATTTGATATAATTATATCTGGATTCCTCAAATCGTTCTCAAATGAGAGATCTGTAGGTTTCTTCCAAACATCGAAAGCGGCCCTAGCTACACTTTGCATTGCTTGATTAGCTAAAGCATAATGCCATTTTATATTTTTATTATTCCATTTATACCGCCGAGTAGTAAAATTTATATCGTCAACGGTTATACCACATCGCGATGTATTCATTAATTGCAAAGTACATTCATCTAAATCACCGGTGATATCGAGATTGTAGTACTCTTGGACGGCCCCGTGGTGTTGGGGTAGCGTGCCTGCCTCTCACCCAGAGGCCCCGGGTTCGATCCCCGGCTCCGTCAGGGATTTTAAAACTGGCGTGAGGGTTGGAAAGGGGTGCACTCAGACTCGTGAGGACAATTGAGTAGCTGTCTGACAGTAAGACAGCGCCCCGATCACGAAAACCAAGATTAACGGCCGAGGGGACCCGACGCGCTGATCACGCGTCACCCCAATATCTGCAGGCCGAATGGCTGGGCAGCGGTCGCTTGGTCGGCCTTAGCCCGTCATGGGCTGTATAGTGCCAGGGGTTGACTTGTTGAGTACTCTTGGAACAATTTTAAAGCAGATTGGGAAGTTGTTACATTTACTTCTGAAATTTCTTGTTCGTCTATAGTCTAGTATCCAAAATTACGCAGACAGTTGATAGCAAATTGATTCTGATTTTCATGAGATATTATTTCTAATTGAACCTTTGTTAGGGTAACAATTATAATGCAAAATGTAATTATTCTGTTCATTTATTCATACAAAAATTTGACGCTGTTAAAGTATTCACCTTCATATCCAATCAATTCCAGATGCACCCTGCCATTCTAACACCAGTCTACCAATTAATTAGGGTAGACTGGTTTCCAACAACGACTTGCCAAAAAAAGTGATGTCTTATAATTATTTTATTTAAAAAATGAAATTTTTAATTTAAAAATGTTATAGAATAAATGGATTTGAAACAAAATATTAAGCACCGAACCGGTGCAACTGTACAAAAACTAAGGGTTCTAGCAAAGGAACTCAAAATGAAAGGACTATACAAGATGAAGAAGGCTGCTCTTTTTGAAGCTGTAAACAGTGCTTGGAGTAATGCTGGAAATAGTGCTTTGTTTACGTATCAAGAATCAGAGCTGCCTAAGAAGAGCGTTCGTGAACTAAAACAAGTCGCCAGAGAAAACAAAATTAAGGGCTACTCAGTAATTCATTCAAAGAAAGGGTTGCTAAATTTGATAGCGGAAGAAAAGGAACGTTTGGACAAAATCAGGCATTTTGGATTCGATCAAGACCTCTTTGAAATTAAAAAGGAATCAAAACCTGTTCAATCTAAGGACTTAAAAATTGTGAAGCAAAAATTGGGCCAAATTTTTCCTTTTAAGACAAATATAATTAATGAAACAGTAGCTAAAAAGTCACCTTTCGAAATTCATCAAGGTGTTCGTACTGTGCTGATCAAAAAGTTTAACGTATTGTGCCCGTTTAGACCGGAGTCCGCACGACCACATATGCATTTTACCAATAATCAGTCAGCACGAGAGTCAAAATATCCCGGAGCGCCAGATGGGTTAAAGCAAATCGCAAAAACGACATCAAATTAAAAAAATGCTTTGCTGATTTTTGGCTCAATGCAACAATAAGGATAGAAGGAGATTTAATTGGGTATGACACATCTGGTAAAATTATCTCAGTTTATTTTGAAGTTAAAATCTGACTGCAAAAATGCTCAAAGCAGCCTCATCCACGTGTGGCGATCCACACACTTATTTACACACAATATACAGAAATTTTCCAAACACATTTGACAATCTTTTTGGAAACACAAGTCCGATTAATAGTCCTGTGGACTGTGTTCCAAAATTATTAATATTTAATTCCAGTTCAAAGTTAATTGTCTATACTGGAAATATCGTAGATCACTGTTTGAATATTTACATGATATTAACACTCGTAGAATAAATGTTCATAGAATTCTAAACTTTCACTTCCTTTTTTCCAGTTTCAAAAATATATCGTCGAAAAATATTATCATCATTGAAGCAATACAAATTATTTACACAAATTAATAACATCTGAAAAGTATTTGACCTTGAGCATAGCATCGAAGAACTGTGCGAAGCACAACAACAATTAATTGTTCTTCTGACATTAAACATTTCGAGAAGTGACTCGATTATGAACTTCAAGTTCCTAACAAAATATATGACTTCTGAATCATCAACTTGATCAATAAATGGTTGAACCATTCAACTATTCAATTTTCCACTTGGAATCATTATTATAAAAATATTTATATTCATGGCCAATTTAGCAACTTTCACAACTTGCAATTCTTCGACAGAATGCGGAAATTAGAATTGTAGTTTTATAATGAATTCATTTAGTTCATGGCACTAGGATTGAAAATATCCTTCAAATTATTCGTGGTTAAAGAATTATTTTTAATTGGCAGTGGCCCATTCTATTATTTGTGTAAGAACACAATATTACAACAACAACGGCAAAGGTCTTCCTCTGAAGAAGAATAAACTACTATCATGACAAATCCGGGTTCTAGCAAAATCAAAGTCTAAATGGAATTCGTAAACAAGGTTGAAATAAGAACTGATGGTTTTCAAGAAATAACCTTCGGGTCATTCATCCGACGAAATGTGTAGTTCCAATACTCCTACTATAAACCTGAGCCATCGAACCTGCTATTTGATTGATGCTCAAAAAAAACCTTCATTCCTGCGACTTAAACATGCGCACCTGGGAATGGCATTTCAACTACTCCACACATATAAATTTTCTTCCCAAAATTTATACAATAAATCAAGCCTCTGCTTGTTATCAACACTGGAAGATTAATAAACTTACAAGTTTATTTTATTTTACCATTCAGTTCAACCCGTGAATTTACCATACATATGAAAAGCTTTATTTCACTTTCGAGTGTATTTACGTCATGATTTTATATAAATACAAAAATATCCTATTTGATACAAATATCAATTGCTTCCCGTTTCATGCCTCTCCGTGTTATCTGAAAAATGTACTTTACTCATTGCAAATGTCAACTGTTCAACCAGAACAGAAATGTTGGTTGAATGCGGGCTTGCGCTAACCACTCTCCTTCGGAAAATCTCCTGTTCCAAACAAGAAATGATTAAACTACTTCTTAGGCTCTCTCTCAATACATATGATTATTAGAAAATATAATATCCAAGAATTATTTAGAAAAATTATAAAAATTATTATTATTATTATTAGTGGATTATTATTATTATTATTTGTTATATATATTTAATTATCATCTCATTATGTGAGTATCCACATGTTCGAACCTTCGAATATGGAAAAATTATCCATTCCTCAACAAAAATAAATTTAACTTTTACAGTTACATCGGTTGATTTCCGTGGTTTCCCAAAAATATGAAATATTCAAATAAATCTTCGAAATGCTCGGTCATCGATCCTAAACTGTTCTGAGTGCTGAAAATACTCAGAATAACTCTAACAAGTCTTGCGTAAATCATTGCAAGCTTTAAATACGAAGAAAAAATAAAATGTGTTGGTCATCTGCAGAAAAATAGTTTGTTCCAATTAGCTAGGCATAATATAATTCAAATGTGGCTTACATTTCTTGATGGTCTTGAAGCGTAGTAAACCTGGTCTGTACCAGATTTATCCATAGACATGCCCTATTGGACAAGCATGTACAATCCTTGTATCCGCCGCCATCATATACCCACAATTCGTCTAGTCAGACATAGTGGTAGTATCTCTTGACGTTTGAATAAACTGTGGTTCCATTTTAATATGGGCTTCTATCAAAGCCATAACAGTTTGTTTAAATAGGGTCAGATCTAAGTGATCTCTTCTTAAATATGTCAGTTGTAACATAACTCACGGTAATCTTATCAGTACAAGAAAAACACTGACAGTCTAAGCAATTAACGGCTGTTCTGAAGATCGTTCCCTGGGCATGGTTTATTAATATCACCATCTGCCATGCGCTAAGCAACTTGCAGTTTCCCTTGCGTAGACTAATGAACGCCACCGTTATAGACTAGTCTTCAGTGTACTGACAGATCGAAGTGGTTAACTAGTTACAAAAATGAAAACTGACTTGAAATGGATTTAAATATCCAAGTATTATGTTACTACTGGACTGTGACAAAGTGTTAATTCTAGACAAAGTCTAGCATATGTCCTTGTAGAAATATAAATATTTCCACCAATGTCTGTAGAAATATCAATCACCTCAGTGATTCTCCTCACCAGAAACTTACTAAGTTCCAACTCGTAACGCAGCACTTTTCGTGACTATCACGACTTGAAAAGAACTTCTGCGTAGATCTGGCAACCATGTGCCTTGGCTCAGCGTAGATGCAACTTGCTCACCAAGTGCTTGTGTTAGAATGAGCTGAAGTTGCTTCGGCCAGCTGGCTTTTATTCAAAACTGTCAGGGTCACGCGTCATCACCTGATATCTAGAAATCCTCATATCTCTTGAATCCCTGGTCCGATTTACTTGATACTAATTGCATTCTCTTTCATTTGGCCGTGCCAGTAATCTGATCCCAGTCTCAAGTTTCTACTCCATAGTTAACTATTTAATCAATAAATAGCCTCCACCTCTGCTATTACTCGCTACGTCACTTGACATCCAACTATCGGTAAATTCCTTCCAAATGCTTCGAGAAGCAATGTAGAGCGATATTCAAATATCTCAACTTCAAAAGCGGCTACAGCCTTTCCCTTGATATCTAGGTGTCTGAAACTTGGAATACCCATTCCTAGAGTTGGGCACATCCACCCCACACCTAGCAAAAAATAAAAATTGAAAAATTTTTATTTTTCCTATCTACACATTAAATCATCTGGTTCTTGAATAATAAATCTTCAAATTCGATGCATTGTAAGTTCCCACGATGTTACCAGTTCGTGTATTAGCTACTTCATAGCCTCCATTGTTGTTTACTTCCACAATATTCAAAATCTTCAATTTCACCAGGCTTAATATCAAAAATATCGTGATACTCTTCCAAAATTTTCCCTAGCTCTGGGGACTCCTTCTCAGTGTAGACTTCTCTTCCTTCAGCTTCATGAAAAATCAGAGACCATTGAGCATCTCCCTCGATGTCTTCCTCTTCTTTTCCCTCGAAGTTAATCTCTTCGGTATTCTTGAATCTAATCGTCTCTGTCTTCATGTCTATCACTGCTTGATATTTCTGAATGAAATCTGCTCCCAATATCATGTCAAAAGCTATGTCCTTCATTACAACAAATACATGTCGGAAATCATGTCCTCCAATCGTGATACATAAGTATAATTGTGTTTTACACAGAGATATTTTATTGGGTATTATTCCTTGGATCTTAATTCCTGATACTGGAATTTCCTCTAAATTCTCCTTGAGCTTCCACAGAATATAAAGCTTCTCACTCACCAGACAAAGCATAGCCCCAGTATCGATCAAAGTATCGACAGGCATACCGACTACTTCGCATGATATGATTGGCATTCTAATTCTGGTACCCATTTCTTTTCGTTCGTCATTCTGTTGAATTAAATCATCATCCTCTGCTTGCCATTTAATAATTCTGGAAGTGAAAGTGTTCAAAATTCTATCTTCTACTGTGAATTCGAAGTTTTTTTTTCATTACCATTCCCCCGGGATTGTTGTGTTCCCGATGGACCTGGTTCGTTGGGTCTCTGCTCCAAAAACTGCAAGTTATCTTGGTGTCTTGCTTCCAAATTTTTCCTTGTGTCCTTGTTAAACTCTTCATTGGACTGACGAGTATCTACATTCCCTCTGTTATTGTAGTTGTTTCTACCATAGTATCTTCTTTCCTGGTACCTTCCTTGACTATCTCGTGGTCTTCTCCATCGAGTATTGTATCGATTACCACCATCCTGTCTCGCATATGGCTTGTAACTGTATCTGTTACTGTACTGGTTCCATCCTCTCTTATTGGAATCTTCCCTCGGCGTTTTCTCTTCTCGCTCCTCTCGAATCTCTCGAGGTGTCTGAGAATAACTACCAGCCATAACAGCATACACAGCGTTGTTACTCTTTCCTCCCTTCTGATGGAAGAATTGAGCGTTCGTATGATCCAGCTTCTGTAATACTTCATCAAATTGTTCCATATTATAGATATCAGCAGCGATCAAAGTCCTCTGGACGTCTGCTGGAAATTGACGTATCAATGCAGTAATCAATTCGTTATCTGGCATCGGCGGATCTAAATGTTGAAGTTTAGACAGCTGTCCAGAAAAGTACGTAGAGTATCGAGTAGGTTGTGACGTCGAGAATCTCTTCGAATATAACTCTGCTCTGACTTGCTGTTGGGTTTCCGGGGACCAAAACCTTTTCAATAGCCCACGAGAAAACTCCTCAAAAGTGGTTAGAGTGGATCTAAATGCCCTAAACCAAAGAAGTGCAGGACCTTCCAAAAACTTCCCTATTACTCGGATCTGTCTTTCTTTAGGGATCTTGGAATCTTTCAGGTAATCACCTGCTTCTCTCAAAAATTCCACGGGTGTCACAGAATCTCGCCCTGAAAATTTAGAAGGCTTATCTTCTACATTCTTAAATACAGTTATGGGGTTGGATTGAAATACTGTCCTGACCTCATCCTGTTTTTGACTATCCGTGTCTCTAGCTCCTCCTAGATTTATCTGTATCTGTTCCTTTCCCCTTACATTTTGCATTTTCAACAGATGATCAGACTGTTTCTCATCCTTGATTTGAGTTTTCATAGCCTCAAGTTCCTTCTGGTATTCTTCTGCCATTTTCTTAATTGCTTCAGTTTCTTTACAATTGTCCTTAACATCAGTGGATATCTGGTTCATAACAGCCTCATGACTTTTCAATGACCCTGTCATATCTGATATGTCCTTCTGAGTTTCTTGGATATCTTTGGCAATTACTTCAATATGGGATGACAAAGATTCCCTAATCTCCTTGATTCCCTCTTGGTTCTCCAGCTTGAGTGTATCTTTAATTTCATTGACAACTGTGGTTTTAATTTCAGTTTGTAACTCATTAATCACACCTTCTCTTATTTCTCCCATGACAAGTTCTTTGAATTGTTCCGTTAAACGTTGAACAACTAGAATTCCCATCTCGTTACTCTCCTTCTTCACTCTGACTTCCAGGTTGACCATGTCTTCACCAACTTTCCTAAGACCATGTTCTATCTTATCAGCTAAGCTTTTGGATCGAAGATCGGCATCGCGAAATTTATCGTCCATTAAACTTGCGTTAGTAGCTAATGAAGTTTCGAGCTCATGTGTTTTATCGCATAATTTATTCATTTTACTCTCAAGTGTCATTTTCAAAATTTCAGAATTCTCTTTAAATTTACTTTCCATTGAATTAAATTTATTATTTAAATTTTCCTTTAAGTTATCTTTTAACCTGCTCTCTAACAAATCGGAATTTTCTTTGAGTTTATCCTCTAAACTTTCTTTTACGTTTATTCTCTAAAGAATCAGAATTTTCTTTAAGTTTATCATTTAAATTTTCTCTAAGTTTATTTTCTAAAGAATCAGAATTTTCTTTAAGTTTCTCATTTAAACTTTCTTTAAGTTTATTTTCTAACGAATCAGAATTTTCCTTAAGTTTACTTTCTAAAGAATCAGAATTTTCTTTAAGTTTCTTTTCTAAAGCCTCTGTATTTTCTTTCATAATGGCGGCTACACGCCGTCCAGCCTCTTTTGAACTCTCCTCCAAACTCCTCATCATTCTCATCATTTCTTCCATAATTTTCAATTATTATTCAAAACTTAGGGGTATACAACAGTGGCAAACACAAGCTTATAACTAGAACAAGAAATATGAATAGCTAATTGGAACACTATAATAAAATGAGATTTGTCCTCATGTCGACGTGATGGAAAAACAAAATTCTTTACTTTTACGAATTACATTTACCACAATATCACAAGAAAAATATGCAAGTTCTCAAATATCCTCCACCTGGATTCTAATAATGTGTATGTCCAGTCATCGAACGTTTACTACTGAATTTACTTGACGCCCTAATGGTTAAGCCATTATCAAAAATAATCAAACCCATTCTAATTATTAACCAAGTTAAATTTTTAATTTTCCCCACTAATTGGGTTTCCTACTAATTTATTCATCCAAACCAGACATCTCTCAACTCCCGAAATATTTCTATAAAAATTATCACAATTTAAATCGGCATGCGATTGACCATGTCTAAATCGGGACCCACGTTCGAAGCCATTTCTCTCTCTATCTTATTTTATGTGCCCGTTTAGACCGGAGTCCGCACGACCACATATGCATTTTACCAATAATCAGTCAGCACGAGAGTCAAAATATCCCGGAGCGCCAGATGGGTTAAAGCAAATCGCAAAAACGACATCAAATTAAAAAAATGCTTTGCTGATTTTTGGCTCAATGCAACAATAAGGATAGAAGGAGATTTAATTGGGTATGACACATCTGGTAAAATTATCTCAGTTTATTTTGAAGTTAAAATCTGACTGCAAAAATGCTCAAAGCAGCATCATCCACGTGTGGCGATCCACACACTTATTTACACACAATATACAGAAATTTTCCAAACACATTTGACAATCTTTTTGGAAACACAAGTCCGATTAATAGTCCTGTGGACTGTGTTCCAAAATTATTAATATTTAATTCCAGTTCAAAGTTAATTGTCTATACTGGAAATATCGTAGATCACTGTTTGAATATTTACATGATATTAACACTCGTAGAATAAATGTTCATAGAATTCTAAACTTTCACTTCCTTTTTTCCAGTTTCAAAAATATATCGTCGAAAAATATTATCATCATTGAAGCAATACAAATTATTTACACAAATTAATAACATCTGAAAAGTATTTGACCTTGAGCATAGCATCGAAGAACTGTGCGAAGCACAACAACAATTAATTGTTCTTCTGACATTAAACATTTCGAGAAGTGACTCGATTATGAACTTCAAGTTCCTAACAAAATATATGACTTCTGAATCATCAACTTGATCAATAAATGGTTGAACCATTCAACTATTCAATTTTCCACTTGGAATCATTATTATAAAAATATTTATATTCATGGCCATTTTTAGCAACTTTCACAACTTGCAATTCTTCGACAGAATGCGGAAATTAGAATTGTAGTTTTATAATGAATTCATTTAGTTCATGGCACTAGGATTGAAAATATCCTTCAAATTATTCGTGGTTAAAGAATTATTTTTTATTGGCAGTGGCCCATTCTATTATTTGTGTAAGAACACAATATTACAACAACAACGGCAAAGGTCTTCCTCTGAAGAAGAATAAACTACTATCATGACAAATCCGGGTTCTAGCAAAATCAAAGTCTAAATGGAATTCGTAAACAAGGTTGAAATAAGAACTGATGGTTTTCAAGAAATAACCTTCGGGTCATTCATCCGACGAAATGTGTAGTTCCAATACTCCTACTATAAACCTGAGCCATCGAACCTGCTATTTGATTGATGCTCAAAAAAAACCTTCATTCCTGCGACTTAAACATGCGCACCTGGGAATGGCATTTCAACTACTCCACACATATAAATTTTCTTCCCAAAATTTATACAATAAATCAAGCCTCTGCTTGTTATCAACACTGGAAGATTAATAAACTTACAAGTTTATTTTATTTTACCATTCAGTTCAACCCGTGAATTTACCATACATATGAAAAGCTTTATTTCACTTTCGAGTGTATTTACGTCATGATTTTATATAAATACAAAAATATCCTATTTGATACAAATATCAATTGCTTCCCGTTTCATGCCTCTCCGTGTTATCTGAAAAATGTACTTTACTCATTGCAAATGTCAACTGTTCAACCAGAACAGAAATGTTGGTTGAATGCGGGCTTGCGCTAACCACTCTCCTTCGGAAAATCTCCTGTTCCAAACTAGAAATGACTAAACTACTTCTTAGGCTCTCTCTCAATACATATGATTATTAGAAAATATAATATCCAAGAATTATTTAGAAAAATTATAAAAATTATTATTATTATTATTAGTGGATTATTATTATTATTTGTTATATATATTTAATTATCATCTCATTAAGTGAGAATCCACATGTTCGAACCTTCGAATATGGAAAAATTATCCATTCCTCAACAAAAATAAATTTAACTTTTACAGTTACATCGGTTGATTTCCGTGGTTTCCCAAAAATATGAAATATTCAAATAAATCTTCGAAATGCTCGGTCATCGATCCTAAACTGTTCTGAGTGCTGAAAATACTCAGAATAACTCTAACAAGTCTTGCGTAAATCATTGCAAGCTTTAAATACGAAGAAAAAATAAAATGTGTTGGTCATCTGCAGAAAAATAGTTTGTTCCAATTAGCTAGGCATAATATAATTCAAATGTGGCTTACATTTCTTGATGGTCTTGAAGCGTAGTAAACCTGGTCTGTACCAGATTTATCCATAGACATGCCCTATTGGACAAGCATGTACAATCCTTGTATCCGCCGCCATCATATACCCACAATTCGTCTAGTCAGACATAGTGGTAGTATCTCTTGACGTTTGAATAAACTGTGGTTCCATTTTAATATGGGCTTCTATCAAAGCCATAACAATTTGTTTAAATAGGGTCAGATCTAAGTGATCTCTTCTTAAATATGTCAGTTGTAACATAACTCACGGTAATCTTATCAGTACAAGAAAAACACTGACAGTCTAAGCAATTAACGGCTGTTCTGAAGATCGTTCCCTGGGCATGGTTTATTAATATCACCATCTGCCATGCGCTAAGCAACTTGCAGTTTCCCTTGCGTAGACTAATGAACGCCACCGTTATAGACTAGTCTTCAGTGTACTGACAGATCGAAGTAGTTAACTAGTTACAAAAATGAAAACTGACTTGAAATGGATTTAAATATCCAAGTATTATGTTACTACTGGACTGTGACAAAGTGTTAATTCTAGACAAAGTCTAGCATATGTCCTTGTAGAAATATAAATATTTCCACCAATGTCTGTAGAAATATCAATCACCTCAGTGATTCTCCTCACCAGAAACTTATTAAGTTCCAACTCGTAACGCAGCACTTTTCGTGACTATCACGACTTGAAAAGAACTTCTGCGTAGATCTGGCAACCATCTGCCTTGGCTCAGCGTAGATGCAACTTGCTCGCCAAGTGCTTGTGTTAGAATGAGCTGAAGTTGCTTCGGCCAGCTGGCTTTTATTCAAAACTGTCAGGGTCACGCGTCATCACCTGATATCTAGAAATCCTCATATCTCTTGAATCCCTGGTCCGATTTACTTGATACTAATTGCATTCTCTTTCATTTGGCCGTGCCAGTAATCTGATCCTAGTCTCAAGTTTCTACTCCATAGTTAACTATTTAATCAATAAATAGCCTCCACCTCTGCTATTTCTCGCTACGTCACTTGACATCCAACTATCGGTAAATTCCTTCCAAATGCTTCGAGAAGCAATGTAGCGCGATATTCAAATATCTCAACTTCAAAAGCGGCTACAGCCTTTCCCTTGATATCTAGGTGTCTGAAACTTGGAATACCCATTCCTAGAGTTGGGCACAGTATGGCAGACAGCTTATACTATACACATAAAAGATTTGCAAGGAAAGCCAATAGAACAAATGAAAGCGGTCAGAAAAGGTGTGCATGCAGCTATAAAAGAAATAAGAAAACTAACTGATTTCAAGCAAGGTGATGAGATGAAAGTGGCTGCAGAAAATAATAATTTTAACCATATGATTTCATCAAAAAGAAAAAGAAAAGTTAATGCTTCACATCTACTTGACCAGATTGAAAGAATAATAACATCTAATGAAAATGTAGATATCAACAATACCACTTTTCACTTCGAGGTTTACAAAATACCCTGAGGAAAAGGAGCAAAGGGTAAGAAAATAGTCAATATTGCTAAAGATGTTATGGCTAAAAGAAGCATAAACAAAATAACCGACACCGATAACCTGTGCGGGGCAAGAGCAATAATCACAGCCCTAACCTATGAAACTAGAAATATACTTGACAGGACATTAACTGATAATGAAATTACCTACATTAGGAAAGGACGTGGCCTGCAGGAAGAATTAGCAAAAGAGTTATGCACAAGATTCGGAATGAACTGTGAAGATGGGTTTAGTTTAGACGATATTAGAAGTGTTGCACATCTCTTGGGTGTTCGGATTAAAGTTGTTTCAGCTGCCCATTTTAACAAGGTAATCCAGGCCTCAGGTGTAAATGACGCGATAACAATTTATTTGTACTTGCATAACGACCATTATGATTCCATTAATAATATACGAGGTTTTTATGGAAGTTCATATTACTGCAAAAAATGTGATATAGGTACCTTACGATCATCAGGACAAACACTCGTGAAAAAAAGATTAAAATGTGTGTAATTTGTGTTTGTGCCCAAAACATGATTTCCCAGAAGGTATGCGACCCCGAGTATACTGTAAAAAGTGCAATAGATATTGTTTTAGTAAAGATTGCGTTGATAACCATGAGAGAGTGTGTGAGGCAGCTTACAAGTGCAATATCTGCAACAAAATATGCCCTAGGATAAATATCAAACATTTAGGTGGCTCCTTGGCCCAGTGTAGGAAATGTGAAACATTTGTAAAATACGCGGTCGAATTGAAGTGCACAGAATGTAAAAGCGAGTGCAAAAAAAAATGAAAACAAGTTTTACTACAACAACCTACACGAAACTGTACTTACTGAATGTGAGAAATGTGCAAAGGAAGTTGCCTGTTCAATGAAAGTCAAGTGTCTAACATGCAATGGTAAATGTGAAAAAATAAACAAGCACAGGTGTGGGTACTCTATGTGTTGGAATTGCCAACAGTACGTAAAGCCAGCTCAGCACCAATGTTATATGCAAGAAAGGAAAAACCGTGGGGGATACTGTATGGAAGATTGTGTTTGTAATGGAACGGCAGAGAAGCAACATAAAAGATGCACTTACACGGAAAAATACTACTTTTTCGATTACGAAGCTGAACAAGACACCGGCGTACACACGCCAAACTTTGTATCCGTTTATGACTTTAAAGGTGTTAGGCGGGCTTTCCTAAAAAATGACGAATTTTGTCAATGGCTAATATCAGACAACCACAAAGGTTTTACGTGTATAGCACACAATGCAAAAGGTTATGATGCACATTTCATTTTACAATATTGCCTCAATAATGGCATTAATATTAAAACTATTTACCAAGGGTCTAAAATTATGGAGCTCAAAATACCAGCCCTAAGGCTCAGAATAATTGACAGCATAAACTTTATCCAAGGAGGTCTCGCATCCTTTCCCAAAACATTTGGATTAAAAGAACTTAAAAAGGGTTACTTTCCACACTTTTTCAACAAGGCCGTAAATCAGAATTACGTAGGGCCGATTCCAGCTACGAAATTCTATGGTGTTGATACAATGAAACCTGATAGCAGAAAAGCATTCCTGGAATGGCACGCTGAGAAAGTAAAGGAAAATTACGTGTTTGACTTTAAGAAGGAATTAGCCGAATATTGTCATTCAGATGTCGATATATTACGGCGAGGTTGCCTCGCCTTTAGACAGTCATTTTTAGAAATAGCAAATATAGACCCCTTCCAATACATAAATATAGCCAGTGTTTGTATGGCAATTTACAGGTCAATATTCCTTAAAGAAGACACGATTGCTGTAGTCAAAGAGCAAAAAAAGGAAATGTTCAGTAAGGAGTCTATAGCATGGTTAAGTTCGATTCCTAATGTTCGACACGCATTAAATGGTAGGGAAGTCACAATTTGTAGAGCCAAAGTCGATGGGTACAACTAAAAGACTAAAACTGTGTACCAGTATCATGGTTGTTTTTGGCATGGTTGTCCCGACTGCTACACAGGCGATACTATCAACAATGTAAACAATGAAACTATGGATGACTTGCTTACAAAAACTATAGAGCGAACACAAGCTCTTAAAAAATGCCGGGTACAAGGTTGTTGAAATGTGGAGCTGCAAATGGAAAAATTCTAAAGACTACAAAAGGAGTCTAGATAAAACCATAGATGTTGTGGAACCTTTAAACACCAGAGACGCATTCTTCGGTGGTAGGACAAACGCCTCAAAGTTAAAAGTTTCTGAAAAAAAGCTGAGATATATAGATATATGCAGTTTATACCCAACAGTCATGTTTTACGACATGTAGCCTGTAGGGCACCCTACTAAAATATTTAAGCCAGAAAAATACAATACCGACTGGTTTGGTTTAGTTAAATGTAAAGTTCTTCCTCCAAAAGGTCTTTATCATCCAGTCCTTCCTGTAAAGTTAGATAAGCTGATGTTCTGTCTGTGTGGGAAATGTGCGAAAGAAAAGGTAGGAACTTGTAACCACAGTGATAAAGAAAGGGCGCTTCTTGGAACTTGGACTACAAGCGAACTTAATAAAGCTCTAGAGAAAGGCTAAAAAATAGTAGAAGTTTATGAAGTATGGAATTTTAAAAAGATAAGTAATAAGCTTTTCAGGGACTACATTAAAACGTTTATGAAAATTAAGCTAGAAACTAGTCCTTGGTATGATGATTACAAGTCCAAAAAAGAATACGCAAGGGTTATCAAGAAACATCAAGGCATCAAGCTTGATATAGATAATATAACTCCTAATTCAGGTAAGCGAGCTGTTGCTATAATATGCTTAAATTCTCTTTGGGGAAAGTTCGGTCAGAGGCAAAACTTGTCACAAACAGAGTTCATTAATGACCCTAAGAGGTGGTACAAATTGTTATTAGATGATAAGATCGAAATAACTAATGTGGTTTATATCAATGATGAAGTAATTGAGGTAACATACCACTACAATGATTTCTATGTGGAAGACAGCACAAATACCAACATATTTATATCAGCCTTCACCACTTCCAATGCGAGAATAAGGTTATACAACATGCTTGATAGATTAGGTAAGGCAGTAGTATATTATTACACTGATAGTGTTGTTCACATAGATGATGAAACAAATACCGTACAAACCGGTTGTATGCTTGGTGAATGGACTGACGAATTTGGCAAAGATGATCATGGTACTGAATGGATAAGCACAGGTCCTAAGAGTTATGCGTACGAAACATATAAAGACAAACAGGTTACCAAAATTAAAGGATTTACTCTCAAGCACACGAATGCTAAAAAACTCAACATAAACACAATGAAAGAATTAATAGGAGGTTCTAAAGATAAAGTTGTTATAAGCAATAAGATGATAACAAGAGACAAGAAAACAAAAAGCCTTGTAAATAAAAATATTGCCAAAGAATTTAAAGTCGACTACGACAAGCGTAGGATCCTGGAAGAAGAAGACAACATAATTGATACACATCCTTGGGGGTACTAAATATATTAGTGCACATAATATTTTATAGCTATTTATACCCTTGTTTAAACCATTATTCTTCCCCTAATTTCTAAAAAAAAGTAACTGATAATTTTAGCCTTGTTTTAACCATTATTCTATCCTTAATTCTTTTAAAAATTTACTGGTAATTTTAGCCATTACCTTAGGTGTCTGTAGGATAAATTTGTGTTTCGTTTTATAGGTGGAGGTAAGCATAACTTTGTCATTTATATATTAGAGTCATTTTTATGGTTACTTTTAACCATATTTTATTAAACATAACATTGGTAATTTTATGGATACGTTAACCATAACTTTTTACGGCTGATTTTTATAGATAGAATAACCATAACTTTTGATTTTGTTTTATGGTTACCTTTAACCATAATTATCTTGGTTATTTTTTTTGTTAAGTTTAATGGTTACTTCTAACCAGAATTTAGAAAAAAAATCTGGCAATTCTATTAATTGTGTTTTATGGTTACCTTTAACCATAATTATCATGGTTAATTTTTTGTTAAGTTTAATGGTTAGTTTTAACCAGAATTTTGAAAAAATTCTGGCAATTTAGAGGTTATTTTTAACCATAATTTTAATTGTTTTTATGGTTACGTTCTGCCATAAAGTAATACAAAATATTGTTTACCTTTTATGGTTAATTTCAACCATAATATTGATTGAATTTTATGGTTACTTGTAACCATAATTGTTTGGAAGATTTGTAATGGTTAAGATAACCATATGTTTGATCGATAATTTTTTAATGATGTTTAAGGTCAATTTATCCTTTATTTTTAATAGAATTTTAATGGTCACTTTATCCATTATTTTTAATAGAATTTTAATGGTCACTTTATCCATTATTTTAATAGAATTTTAATGGTCACTTTATCCATTATTTTTAATAGAATTTTAATGGTCACTTTATCCATTATTTTTAATAGAATTTTAATGGTCACTTTATCCATTATTTTTATAGAATTTTAATGGTCACTTTTGACCACACTTAATTGTCTGTCCCATACCTACGCCTATACTATTCCCATGTCATTTAAATTAGTTTGCAAGCCACCCATGTTCACTTGAACATTGATTATGGACACACGCAGAGTTCACGCAGAGTTCTCAACAACTCCGGCAGAGTTGCGATAATGTCCATTTCTCCCTCACTCGCCATTTCAAGAAATACCAATATGAGAATGGGTGGGGAAAAGCTACGTTGACGTTTGATGACTACGCTGGATCTTAAGATCAGGCTCGGAGGAAAGTCGGCACTTTTCATAAAACAAGGGATCATTGCTGTACCTCTGCCCTAACGGCAGTTACACAAAAAAGCAATTACTTAACTTAAGATCAGATTGGCTGCAAATAAAAATACCTCAACTTACTGAAATAATTGCCATCTGACCTCAAGGTCCTATCTCAACATGAGTGCCATGCAGCTACTACTCGGCAGTACGAATCCCAAATTCGTCACTGACCTGGCAGATGCTATATAATACCCTTAAAACCCAAGCGTGACCGATCGACCTCTCAAATTCGAGCTGCTTTCACGTTAGGGTGCCAATTAACTAGTCCGTATATGTGCCCGTTTGACGAGGATTTCGGGGAGCCATCGACCTTAAATGACCCTTTCGAAACCCTCCTCCAACGAGAAGACATATATGGTGGGGAGGAATGCATTCTGGGACTGGGAATGCACAATGAAACTGTACTTGGGGGTGTCGGGTATAATGAGAGATCAAAACTACCAGTCCAGAGGAATAAAAACACAAAAGTTCGCACTCGATTTATTCAAAAAGTGGCAGACACCTAACCTACTTCAGAGAGGTTATAACGGCTAATCCGTTCTAATCAGTTCAAATATAAATTTAGAGGTCTCCGTGTGAAAAATCCTTAAAATTAAGCGTCTCGAAGTCCAACTACAAATGACGAAATCAACAAATATGGCTAAGAGTATAACACATAATTCATCCCTACACAATTACTTTGGAGATTGCAATAATAATGATAATACAAGCCTGAATTTACAACAAAGAAAGATATTTACTTGTTTACAATGCAAACAGTTCGTTACATGTTTTGCACAATAAGTTTAACAACTATGCAATGATGGTGCCATCTCTAACATTTAACGTTACAGTAATTTAAGGTAATACCTGTCGTACGTTAAGTGTAGCAACGATGTAAACGAGAAGCGTTCCATCCGAAATGTATTACCAAGCAAAATATAAGCACATTCTGAACCTAACAGATTAAATGGAAAAAGCTATCCTAGTGTACAACACAGATTTATTACAAATCACTCTTTAAATTTGCGCAATTGGCGCCAATGACCCGCCTACTCGCAGCTCCACTCTTTGTGAATTTGGGTCATGAATGTATGGGAGAGAAAATTATGTCGGCGACGGCATGACAATTCATGGTTAATGTCACATTATCAGATTAATTACCGTGTTTAACCACGTAGTCAACTGATCGTCGTCTCATACTAAGGAATGCTATAAATTGTATTTAAGATGACGAGGAATAGCAAAATCTAAGCATTGGTCAGATAGGTTTCATTACGTTTAGTGGATTTATTCATGTTTGCAAATATTTCCTAACACTTCATTTAGGTTTCCGTTTAGATAAAAATCCTGCTATTTGATTATTATAATCTTATTTATTAAAGTCATCTTTTAGTCCTATTAGTTTCTCTGTATTGGTTTAGTGACCATGTTAAACTCGAAAAGTGTAAAAAAAATGGTTTAAATCAAACCAACATCAGACCCATAATTGGAAGAAAACCCCTCTCCAAACCTTCATGTTCACATATAAGTGCTTCCCAATAACACTCGTCCCATCGGCCATTTGCTCAGTCAACGAGACAAAAATCGTACACGTTACTGGCTCAAATAGTACCAAAAAGCGTACCTTGCAACTAAGGGTGATCAGATCCTACCTCTGCACTGCTTAATAAATGTAACAATGATTTTAACTCGTCTTATACAATTCCAGCCGGTGGACAAGGTTATAATCTGCGGTACAAATCAGCTGTGGATTTAAAATCTACTCTTAACCGTACTTAAAGTGTGCATCAGAAAGTTATGCAGTCAAGAAATGTGTTATAGTAAACCTGGGTCTTCCTTACAGTTACAAAATGACCGCTCACATGGAACCGAAGATATCCTGCTTGGCTCAACTTAATAATTACAGCATTGGTCATAGTCGTCAGATTGTCAATTGATAAAAGTAAAACAAGAGGAACACTCCCATGTGTTTGTGCAGCGTCGAAACCGGTCTCATGCGGAGGCTGCTAACATAGAGTTCACTGCCTTCTAAATTAATTCACTTATTAAAAAGTGCGTGGCGTTCGCGACCTGTAGGTCAGTATAAATGACATTTGCCGGGCCACGGCCTTAAAAAACATCCGGATACAAGGACTAATTGTACCCAGTGGAATGCATAGGTGGCATAATTATATAACAGTATGTTTCTAGGTAAATGGGCTCCCTTCGGCGCACTGTTCTCGAGCTCTCAAAAATGTATTTACAATGAAAATGGCATGAGTGTTTGTCCCAGGCTCTGGCAAATGATACGTTATAGTGTAGTACTAAATAAGTACGTGAAATAAAGAGATAAACCCTATCTAAGAATGTTCTATGTAAGGGCTTCTATAATTAATCCTTCCTGCCATGATCGTACATAAAAAGAATCGACTTTCAGTCAGACTCACTTGACTTCCTTGCACGTCTCCAGCGTGTATGCATTGCCTGGTCTCCTCGGCAAGTGCTGCAGCAAGGTTATAGTAGCCAAGACTCCGTCGTTCCATCAATAGGTGTCATCCGTCGCTCTTCCCCTCCATATCAGGTTTTTATTCCATAAAAGCCTTCCTGATAGTTGGAATAATAAAAAGTTAGCTCCATGATGGTGAAAGATTTGTCGTTTTCACTGAATTTAAATTAGTTGTAACTTTTATTTACTGAATTCACAGTTTTTACACTCACTTAGCGGGTTGTTGCAAAGAATGGCCATGTATTCATCCGCTCACAGACTCATCATAGCAGCTTGTGCCACTAGACTCACTCAAAACCTTTATGTCATTTAAATACACACCTATTGCTTCAAACTGGAGAGATTTGCTCATGAAAAATTCTCCTCTTCATGCTGGTGAGTGTTACACCTAGAATTATAACGTTTTAGCAATTTGAACAGTTTTCACTCGATCAGCAAGCATGTGCTCATAACTAGGTTCGTTTCCGGGTTGACGGAAAAATACCAATTTCACGAATGTTATTAATTCACTTTAAATCAAGTTCTTACTAGTTCCGGCAGCTTTACTGCGTGCATTAGCACGTTATTACTTTCTCGATGATAATTATCAAACGTGGTATTCGTGGATTCAGGCAACAATTATAGACTTGGTCTGCACAGGACCTCGCCTGCTATAGAAGTGTGCTCATCAAAATGCCGGATGTTCCGGTCATGTCACCAGTCAAGGGTGCAACTATAAACATTCTTCGCATTCTCTGCGGGGTTACATCTTCATTTCTTATTACTAACAAAAATCATATAATTCTCCAGTGCTTCGAAATATCTTCTAATAAATTCAGTCTCCAAGAAATATATAAAAAAATAACATTGGCGGCGTGGCAACTTGTGGTGCTTCAAATTCGAGTCACTCACACTTTCACTTTGGGAGTCCTCGGTTCATCCACAGAAGTTATACTCTTCATGAGCTATCGATGTCACCTTGCAGATGTGAACTCAGGCTCAATATATCATTGAGTTTATAAGAAAGGACAAGGAATGTTGATTATGTGAGTATATTTAAAGGAATTAAGTCGTGATTTAAGACATGGACAACAAAAGTTTGGTGCTTTTCAGTCGGTCAACACGAATGTACCCAAATAGAGCTGGGTTATGCCCTGATCCTGAAATAAATTACATAAGATTAATAAATACACTAGGATGACCAGTTTCGATCGTCAAGCGATCATCATCAGATCCATTACACTTAGGCTATAACATCTATGTTTGAGAATACAGGTGAAAAATATATACAATATGTACAATTAATTAGTTGCAGTGTTGGTAATGCAACAGTCGGTGTATGTTAAATGTGGTATATCTAATGTTAGGTAAACTTCTAAAATAGTGATGAAAATCCGGAATTTGTCTGTTAGGGGTGATTATATGGTTTTACAAAATCAACTATCGTTATACTGAAATAATGCAAGCTTATACTTATCGAGTTGTCTCTTTAACTGGAACTTGAAGCAGTTGCGTGTTGCCATAGACACCAGTTGTAGTCGACTAACCCCGACTGTTCGCTGGGTGGAACTGGTTTTCCCCTTCCTCCCCCTTTAGTTGCTATGTTCTTCCAGAGGTCAGTGCCATGTATATTTGTGTGACTTTGCCAAATCTAGACATGGACAACTTATTGATGAATATGATGAGAAATTATTATGCTGTGAGAAATAGATGATCATATATCGAAGTGAAAATTTTGATATGGTTAGATTAACTTTGAATGATGTTAAACATGTTAGATAACGGGAGAATTATTGTAGTAAGCGCTGCTCATGGTAGTACTTTTTATATATCATAATTTACTATTTGACACGAATTTGTAAGATACGTTTGAACTTTGCTTAAGGAAGATTCATGAATGTGATTATGAGAATTACGTGTATATAGTATTTGAATATGTCTACATAATTAACGAAAACTGAACTAACCAATTTACGATTGATGTATGAAGATTAATAAGATTACGAATATCATGATTGCCATTTCATGGAACATTATGTATAAATTCAGAGTGAGTGTGGTTTATTCTTAACCGAACGCTATTATCTACGTAAAGTTGTGGTATTTTCAATTTAATTCTGTGTATTTATTCGTTGCAAGCGTGAAACATTAATATGACGTAGTTCAATTCGCGCGTTATATCATTTGGATCTTTTTGACAGGGGAATTAAATTGTTCATGCAACGGTCTTCGATTCAATATGCTTAGTGCTGTTTTTGGGAAGGATGACGTTGTGATTTATAATAATTTGTACTAGATTGTGTTATTTAGACCAGTGTTGGGCGTAATTCCCATATTAGTCCCATTGCCTTGAAATTTTATTTTTCTTGTTTCTCGATTTTTATCGACTGAGCTAGTTTATTATCTTCCTTCAAATGTTCTTTTTCATTACGCATATTTTAGGAAAGTATTTCCTGACGTGCAGTACTTGTCGGTAGGATTTTGAGGGATTTTATATCCGGGGACGTTCAGATTCTACAATCCAGCTGTTCCATCAGATTCGAAAAGTACTGTTCATGTTTATTCGGTCACATATCTTTAATGGCGACCCAACTAGTACGGCGACGTTTGAGAAAACCACCTGTTTGCTGGACACCAAACATGTCAGCTCGATCTTTCAGGGAGCACCATATTTTCTTTTATGGAAACCAGACGCGTTGGATCGATTTTGGTGTACCATATTTTGTGATTTATTAGCGATTAGGGCTAGAGCAATAAAATGCACTGAAATGAATCTGTTACTGACTTGTACAGTCGTGTGGGACACTTATTGGGGTTCAATTTCAAGCTTCATGTAAGTTGTCTGTTTTGTTTAAACCCGGCTGATGACTGTTTGAAATCATTGTAAAGGTATAATTATTTTTCTTCAGAATACATTGCGTGATTTAACGATATTTAATATAATTAATATAAATCACCACGATGGTATTGAAACTGGAATTTGAAGCCAAGATACAAATAGATTAATGTTTATGTAAGTTAATTTTATGTATTAACGCAAAACTTTAAAAAATCGTTATTAATAGCTGAAATTGGTTTCTCCAAGATATTCTCTTTCTGCGTTGTGTTGTTGTGTTCCTATTTATTCTTTTTCTGTTGTATAATGTCTACTATGACTGTAGAGGACGTCCTAAAATTATTTGAACTGGTGCAAGGTAAAATGGAGCATCTTACCCAGGACGTACATTATAAAAGGTATTGAAAACGTAAAGGTAGAAGTCAGGAAAGTGGAAAGTTGATTAAAGAAAGTGTCACAGAAAGTGTTAGGGATAGTTTGAAGGGAGAGGTAGACCTCATGCAGGAATCTCTCCATGGTTTACAGGATAGTGCTGCCTCTGTGAAAGAAAATATGTTGCGCTTACAGGTCAGCTCTAAAAAGGTTGTGTACGAGGTATCAAACGCAGTAACAAATGTTCATAGTGTAGAGTCTAATGTTAACAGTATTCAAGACACCGTTATGGAATGTAGAGTCTAATGTAAACTGTATGAGAGAAAAGTTAGGAAATGTAAAGTCTAATGTAAACGGTAGGCAAGAAACGTTAGGGAATGTAGAATCTAATGTTAACAAGATGCAAATAAATGTCAAAAGCATGCAAAAATCCTTTTGTCTTGGAGATAGTAATATGCCTAACAATTTTCAAGACGAAATTAGATAGGAGTTAGATTTATCCAAAAGAGAGAATAGAGACAACTTAGATACTATGCAAGTATTACAGTTTAGTTCAGTAATGTTTCAATCACAAACTACATTTGAACAATTAAAAGGTGATATTGCAGTTTTACAAAGTCTAGTAAAAGTTCACTATAACTTGTTAAATTATAACATTGAAATTGATTTGAGAACCATAATAAATTACAATATTATGGTATTAAGAGAAGACATGACTAAAATAAATGATGAATGTGTTAAAAGCGTTCGAAGAAAAATTTAAAAGAAACTAGTCACTTCTGAATTAAATGTTAATAGGGATATACTAAATTTTTGGGAAGTTCTGTGTGGAAGGATCAACTGTTTACAATATTATCAGATTGAAAATTCAACTGAATTTAGATTGGAAGTCGAAAATAAAATTAAAGACTTAGGGACCAAATTAGATCAACGTAAGCTAGAGTTAAATGCGAAAAGGGAAAAGAAACTTCCGAATTATATGATATTAAGCAAAGGCTTGATAATATAAACTTAGGAGAACACATTAACATAGAAGCTCTTAAAGACGAGTTAAGAAACCAAATCAGTAATACTCTGAAGGAAACGTTAGGCAATTTCGAACAGAGAAGCAGGGAAGAAAGAGAATCGAATAAATTCAGGTTAGCCACAAAGGAAGAAACTATAAGAGGATCTAGGACAAATGAATCGCATATAGAACAGTCGCGACAAAATGAGCAAGTAACTCCAGTAGCGAATACAGGTATAGGAAATTACCAAATGAATGTGCCCATGAAAAGAACACATAAAGTGACCATATTACGTAACCACCGTTAACACAATGAGGGCTCTTAAACAAGCCTCGGAAATTTAACAATTTAGATGGAGTTACGCCCATTGAATTCATACGTATTATGATGGATTTTTTTTCTCGAAAATCATATACGAGGGGTGGTCAAATGAAAAGGTACGAGTCGTCATAAGACCAAACCCGGTTGATATTTGATTATGCCGCTTTGGGATAACGTAGGTCGACATCTAGGAGATGTAGTGTCCGGCGAGGTGCTGCTCATGCGTCGGCACATACACACAGGACGCAGCAGAGGAGCTGTGAGTTGGACGTCCCGTCCCGTCCAGTTAAATTTGAAGCAGCAGCAGTGATGACAAACACATTGCACAATTCGACAAGTGAGGAGCAGAAGGGTGTCATCAGATTTTTGACTGCAGAAGGGTCTAAACCAGCCGACATCTGCTCCATGATAACGCTCGCCCACATGTCTCCAACGTCACAAAAGTTGTATTGGCCACGTTCAAGTTCGTGCATATTGGGCATCCACCCTACAGCCCGAATTTGTCACCCTGCGACGTTCATCTGTTTGGTCCGTTAAAAAACATCTTAAGGGAGAACGTTTCCAATCGGACGACGAACTAATGGCCAGAGTACCGGATTGGCTCCTGTCACAACCACAAGTCTTCGGGGAACAGCGAATCCTGCGGCTAGTGAAGTAAAGGGACACCTGTGCACAGACCTGTGCTGATTACATTTGAATAACGAATAAATAGTACCCACAGTATCGCTCCGTACCTTTTTATTTGAATACCCCTCATATCAAGAGAGAGAGAGAACTTACAATGATAGAACGATCCCTTGCTGAAGCACCACTTCAAAGGTATTGTGCAATCAGATATACGTTCAAGGATTTTTATCTGTTTGCTGGTGCTTTTGTAAAGCGATTTTGGTCAATCGAGGTCCAGAAAAATATCAGAGCCAAGGTATATTCGAATAAATACTCAAGTTCAGGTCCTACAAGCGATGCTGAATACTTCACTTCTCCATTAGCGAAGTTACGATTCTTGCAACCACCGTTAACATAAGGAGAGCTCATTGAAGCAATTTCTAGACAGTTACCGGTGGAGGTAAGAAGATATATAATTTCATCGGGAGTGAACGACTTAGCAATGCCGGATGACCTATTACGCTGGCTAGATCACTCCAGTTCTATTGCAAGTCTGGCAATATTAAGAAATGTTCGGCAGGAATCTAGGCGCATTAATGCAGTTGTCATGAATCGAATGCAACAAACTGAGAGAGCGTATGGAAGGGAAGTTAAAAGAATGAGTCCTATAAGGAGTAATACATTTCAAGGGCGAAGGTATGAACCAAGGTACAGAAGATACCAAGAAAGACCATGGCAACAGATATATTTGCCACCGGGGGACACACCCCCATTGCAAATAAATGAATGAATGAATGAATGAATGAAATATAAAAGCGATGATATAAATCGAAGAGAAAATTCTCGTGCAGGAAATAATTACCGAGAAACTCCTTATAATCGAAATAACACATGAAAACTAGGATTTAATCGTTATACTAGCTGTAGAGATAAGGGTTTCAATACAGAACGTTTGAATGAAAGGCACAGAGTTGATCAGGGTCAATTGAGAAACCAAGGACATGAAGCGGGAGGCGACAGAAGAAATAGTGCAGTTGTCAACCCTGATTCTTACACCAGTCAACACCACTCGAGATGGTGGTGGCACTAGAACTCTCCAAAAAAAACTACTTCTACTTTAGGTCCTAGAGACCTGAAAATCATTTTTGGTGGTAGAGGGGGTAAGGACCTTTGATTTATATTAAAGAGACTTACTAGTAAAATTCTTAGTTTCCAAAATATAGGCAATTTTTAAAATTAGACTTTTTTGGGGAAAAAATAAGTTTTGTTCAACGATAAAGGACTTTAAAACCACTCGTTTGAGGCTATATGTGACTTTTTTAGAATGTTTTGGTTTTTGAAATATCGCCTACTTTCAAAATTGAACTTTTTCGTTTTTCGTCCTAGAGACTTGAAACATGGTTTGTGTGTATAGGGGTAAGGATCATTAATTTATGTCAAACAAACTATTTTGTAAAATTCCTAATTTTGGAACTACAACCCATGTTCAAAAATATTTTTTTTGAAAAAAAAAATAAAAAAAAAATATTATTATTGACTGAGAGTGTGCTAGAGGTAGATGTAAGAGTTTACATATGACTTTATATGATTTTTAATTTAAACATATAGTCTATTTTCCCAATTCAACCTTTTTGAAAAAAATTGAAAAATATAATGTTCTTGACTAGGCGTGGAATGAAGGTATGAGTAAGCGTTGAGAGTCAATCATTAACCTTAGACTACTTTGGATTTTGGAATTTTAGTGTGTTGTTGTTGTTGCTAGCAAACATAGTGGTAAGCATTATGTTGGGATAGAGAGAACAAGAGAAAAATCCATGAAATACAGTGACAAAAATAACTTGTCAAATAAACCAACACAAAAGCTAATATATAAAACAACACAAAAGCCAAAAGCCAATATATAAGCCAAAACAAAAACCCAACATAAAAGCCAATACAAAAGCCAAGTTGAAAGCCAACATAAGAAGCCAACACATAAACCAAAATACATAAGAGAATTTAAAATATTCAACACTTCCATAGTATTATATTTTATGTTATGCAAGATTCCCGTACAATTGTGCCATTTAACTTTTTGTTACATTATTTAAACAAGATATATTTGTATTAAACAATAAAGCAAACACGCAGTGTGTATTGTTAGAGCTAAGAACAATTGCACTCATTATTGACAAGCATGCCGGTAGTTCAGTGAGTATTTACATTCACCACTAAGAAGCATGCTAGTAGTTCAGTGAGTACTCATATCCACCGCTAGGTAGGATGCTAGTAGTTCAGTTAGTGCTCATATCCACCGCTAGGTAGAATACTAGTAGTTCACTGATTACTCAGTGATAACTTAGTTTGTGGGTTGCATGTGACTATCCCACAAAGTTTGACCGCATGCAAAATATGCTTGTATAAGCTGTGTTTATGATTCAATATACAATTAACAACTAAGTGTTCAGAGCTAACATGTATATCCTTGTCTAGGGTATATAGGTGATCCTTAGCAAGAAAGACTGTATAACCCACCAGTGTACAGCCATGTCATATGCAGTAAGTACCTGTTAAAATTGACTAGGGTATAAGAATATTGTCAGTTGACAACTACCTTTTATGGTGATGACATCGTGAAAGACCGTCGAAACAACCAGTCTCCAGCCTTGCCATAATATGCAGTAAGCAGCTGTTGGTGTTTACTAGGGTCTATTAGAGGAGCTGTTAGCCTCGTCTAGGGTATATTAGAGGACCCTTAGCAAGAATACAATCAGTTTACTACTAATTCTTAAAGTGTTAACATCGTGAAAGACCGTCACACCGACCGTCTACAGCCTAGTCATACGCAGTAAGCATCTGTTGGCAGAAAACAACATCCATGATGGAAGAAACTATTCCAAGCTATATGTGTAAAGATTGTGGAAAGACTTTTCTTAGGGACAATGATAGAAAGCGTCATGAAGTATCGTGTGGTGAATTTCATGAGTGCAACACTTGTGACAGTAAATTTAACAATGCCTACAACGGGCATCGCCATGAAGAATGTTGTAATGTTGTGTCAGCAGCTAAAAGTCAAAAAACAGAGCCTAAAAAACATTACCTGCTTTCAATGGTTCCAGATAATAATGGACTTACTGAATATGAAACGTCTTTTCAAGGTCGTCTTAAATCCCATTTTATACGTAGTGATATGTGTAAGGATTTAAATTCGTACCTTCAAGAGTCAAAACATCAAATAATACAAGCTATTCAAAAAGAACTAGCAAACCCCAAGTAAATAAAAGTTAATCATGTGGCTGAATGCAGTTTCATTCATACGTCTACAAATGAAATTAAAGATCGTGCTTTTCAAACACGTAAATCAGGCTATATATTTGGAAAGAGACTTAAGTAGTTACTTGGAAACGAAATTGAAAAAGTTAACTACCGAAACAGACGAATCTGAGCTAAAAGGCAGTAATTGGGCTTTGTTGAAGGAGTACGATTAAAAATAAATAAGTATAATCCCTTGCGATGAAGCTCATATATTCCCTTACCAGCGGCTATAAAAGCAAAAAAGCCTGCATTAATCCTCAAAACTTTATGGATGAAAGGTGTTTTATATGCCATTTTAGCAAAACTGGTTAAAAAGGATGCTCAACGCATTAGTAAATAAAAGGACCTGGAAAACCCGTATGATTTTTCAGTAATATCGTTTCCTACATCAATAGCTGGCATTCTAAAATTTGAAAAAGCCAACATCATATCCATCAATATATTTGGTCTGGAAGAAGACAACAAACTGCTTACTTTAAAGGTTTTGGATTAAGAGCTACAAGACTATCGTGACCTTCTTTTGTTAAGTTCATCATCCAGCCAGAACCACTAAGTGTTTATAAAAGATTTTGATAAACTAGTAGGACATCAGATTACCCGCCATGGACATAAGAGATATACGTGTAAACGGAGCTTTACTCACCTTGATAATCAATGTGGTCAACACGGAATGGAAAAATTGAAAGAACATAGAGCTTTGTGTGTCCTGCATGACATTGCTAGGGTTGAAATGCCTATTAAAAACCCAATTGTTACATTTTTAAATGTGGAAAAAATGCGTAGAATACCTTACGTTATCTATACAGATTTCGAAAGTGTACTCTTACCATATCAAACATGTCTGCCCAATCCTGAGGCAAGTTATACACTGCCATACGAGACTCATGTTCCTATGAGCTATGGTATATATGTTAAAACCCTCACCAGCTGTGGAACACATAAAGACAAACCTTCCAATCCAACCTGTTATTTATCGTGGACCTGACGCTGCAGAAAAGTTTATGGACTGTTTAATATCAATAGCTAATGAAATTGATCGCCTTCACAGCTTAAATGCTCCAAATGCCTAAACTCAGGATGAAGAAGCAGAGTTCCAATGTTCTGAAACCTGTTATATGTGTCATAAAACATTTACAAAAGAGAACTGGAAAGTTAGAGATCATTGTCATATTACAGGTGTATACCGTGGAAGTGCTCATAATAACTGTACTTTGAGGTGTAAAACACGTTTCCCTGTTCCCGTATTTCTACATAATATGAGTGCATATAATGCAAATTTTTATTGTAAAGCAGTTGGGATGTACTACTGAGAGAGGGGATATTATTCCTAACACTAAAGAAAAGTACATCTCTTTTACCAAATATGAAGGAAATATTAAGCTTAGATTTGTGGATACATTTTGGTTACTTCCAAGTGGATTGGAAAACTTAGTTACCAACTTAACATCATACCCTGAAACAGACAAGTATAAGGTGCGTTCAAAAAGTAACGAGCCGGAGACTGGAATGCGCAAACCGGTGACGACATCGGCTAATCGTGGCATGTGTAACGAGGTATGGTTCCGACCAGAGCGTGGAAGGTCACAACCCGTCGCTAGAGGGCACGCGTGCACGTCACGTGACGGTACAAAGCGATCAGCAGCATGCATCAATTGTGCAACGCTGCCAGTTGCATTGCAAACAGTGACATGGAGCCGTCAACTGAAGAGCAAAGAGGTGTTGTTCAGTTTCTGACAGCGGAAGGAGTAGGGGGAACGGACATTCATCACCAAATGTCACAAGTGTACGGCGAACACTGCATGTCCCTTGCAAGGGTCAAGCCGTGGCGCAAGCGCTTCAGGTAAGGACGGGTGTCGTTAGGCGATGATGTCCGGTCTGGGGCACCCCCGTGCATTACCGATGACAACGTCCAGCTGGTTGATGCACTCATTATCCAGGACCGCCGAGTGAAAGCGAACGCCATAGCCGCCGTGGTCGCTTCATGACAATGCACGACCCCATACGGCCAATACAGTCGCGGCACTCCTGCAGAATTTCAAATGGGAGGTTCTCGGCCACCCTCCATACAGTCCCGACCCCTCTCCCTGTGATTACGCCATGTCTGGTCCCCTGGAAAGGACTCTGTGGGGCCAACGATTCACCTCGGACGCTGACGTCCAGCTGTACGTGCGGAACAGGTTCACATCACAACCCAGGGAATTTTGTGAGACAGCGATTCAGCGCCTCGTGTCACAGTGGGACAAGTGCCTCAACAGCCAGGGCCAATACTTCTAACATACAGGTACTGGTTTCTGTAACTATACCTCCGGCTCGTTACTTTTTGAATGCACCTTACACTTTGGTAAATAAACTGCAACGCTCATGACTCGTAAAGGTGTATTTTGTTATGATTACATTGATTCATGGGAAAAATTAAGTGAAACGTATTAACCTCCATAAGACGCATTCTTTAACCAATTAAGTCAAGATGATGTTAGTAAAGAAGACTATGAACATGCTAAAAATGTGTGCAATAAGTTCAAAATTAAAACTCTAGGGGAATATACTGACCTTTACCTAACTTCAGATGTCCTTCTTCTTGCACACAGCTTTGATACTTTTCGAAACAAAACACTAGAAACACACCGAGTGGATGCTGCACACTTCTTTACTTCACCTGGTTTACGTTTTGAGGTAGTGCTCCTTTACACTGGAATTGAACTGGAATTGCTACAGGATTACGATCAGATTCTTTTTTATTTGAGACTGAAATACGTGGAGGAATATGTCAGGTGTCTCATCGGTATGCTGAAGCTAACAATAAATACATGGAAACCTATGATTCCGAGAAACCATCGCAGTTTATTACCTATGATGATGCCAACAACCAATACGGGTGGGCTATGTGCCACTCCCTTTCTTATGGTAAATTTCAGTGGGTTTCTCCAGATACTGTTGATCTAGAAACGCTAAAGGAAGACAACCCTGTTGGATACATTCAAGACGTTGATGCTGATTACCCATCTGACCTTCATGATCTACACACCGATTTACCTTTTCTACCAGAGTGCACACAACCTAAAGATTCGCCTCTCAAAAAACTAATTCCTTATCTTGGAAATCGAAGCCGGTATGTTGTTCATTACATGGCACTTAAACAGGCTGTGGATCATGGATTAAAATTGATAAAAATTCATCCTGTGTTAAAGTTTAAGCAAAGACCTTGGTTAAAGGCATACGATGATTTTAATAACAACCTTAGAAAACAATCCAAAAATGATTTTGAAAAAAATCTGTACAAATTATTTAACAATGCCATTTTTGGAAAAACAATGGAAAATATTCGTAAAGGAATAGACTTGTGACTAACAGAAAAAGGCTAAAAAGCTGATAGCAAAGTCAAAATTTATTGACAGAACAATTTATGGTCCTAACCTAGTTGCTTTCCACATGGCTAAACGTAACATTGTATTCAATAAGCCTATATATATTGGAATTGGTATACTGGATATTTCAAAAACTCTTATGTATTCCCACCACTATGATGTCCTGCTACCCTATTATGGAATTGAAAAACTTAAACTTAAGTATATGGATACCGAATCATTCATTTATTTAGTTAACACCCAAGATGTTTATTAAGACAAGTTGCATTTCCTAGAACACCTGGACACTTCTCATTATCTTACTATTCACATATGTTACTCTACATCAACCAAGAAAACGTTGGGAAAATTTAAGGGCGAGGCTTGTGGGCTAATTATTAAAGCAGTTGTTGGACTTAGAGCTAAAATGTATGCTTTAGACATAAATGGCATAGATATAAAAAAGATTAAAGGTATTAGCAGAGGTGTTGTCAAAAATTATATAAGCTTTCAAGTCTATAAAGATTGTATCATGAAAAACAAGGTAAAAAGGATACCGATGAACATTATCGCTTCTAAACAATATGACATATCATCTATAAGTCTGAACAAAATTGCTTTGTGTCCTAGTGATGGTCATCACTTAACCGTTGGCATGCTTAAAGTGTTAAGTTATGAATATCAAAATCTTCTACCTGCATCTAGCAAATAACTTACATAAACCAAAACAATGTTGGAATAAAACAATTGCACTACAAAAATAGATTTTATGTATTATGTGTAAATATTGCAAATGTATTTTAAAATGAATAAAAAATATTGTATGAACACTGCTTACACATTTTAATTACTACCCACCTCCCCCACTCCTAATGCAAACTGTTAACCTCTAGTAATGTTAACAAATTGCCTTTAGGTAGCCGAAACTAGGTTGCCAAAAGAATAGTATAATTCATTTATTACCTATAGGCTTTGGGATAAGGTATACAGCCTTGTTATGTGTAATGAAAGATCGTGTTTCGCAAATATTAACATTTGACATGGACTAAATCAAAAACATGTAAACAACAAAATTGGAAAATCCATGTTTTAATATTGACAAAATCCAGAAGAACTTTAAACTGAAATTTTTAAAAACTGTACATGGAAAATTGACAAATGGCAGTGTGTGAAATGTAAAAATGAAAATTGGGAAATTGACATATTGCAATGTGTGAAATATGAAAAGAAAAGAAAGAAAAAAGATTTTGTTTTTTAAAACTTTACTGAGTTTGTAATCTTAAGCTTGTTGAGAGTAGTGAACATCTTTCACAGTAGCCACAGTGCAGGTTTTAGCTTTACCTTACTGTCTATAAGACTAACATAAAGTTAGTTGCGTGTGCCCTTATATACATTTGGGGTGTGTTCATTAGTCTTTGGCTTAGTTTTAAAGGTAAGGTTTGGTTAGGTTTGTTAAGTTAGCTGAGGTTAGTTTAGGTGAGGTTATGTGAGGACATGTTTGGCTTGGTTAACTGAGGTTAGGTTAGGTGTTAGTTTACGTCAGCATGCCATATGTGTGAGTGGTTGTGTGCATTGACCATTTTCTGTATTAGCTCTGTGCTAAATAAATAATAAATTACCAATGATATAAATACAATTTAAAAAATAATAACAAATAAATAATGATTTGAGAAGCTCACCATCAAAGAGTGTGGTTGCGCGTGGCGGCCGTTTTGCGCATTAGCCCCTGCGCCAGCTATGACTCTCTCGTTATGCAACCTGAATGGGGTTTGACCCGCCCGGTCGCCATCTTGCGCATTAGCCTTGCGTCAGGATCGGCTAACATTTCCTACTGGTAGATTAAAAGAAACCGATGTAAAGGACAGTACAGACAAAGTCTTCAGAGGAGAGATAATGGAATGTGTAATTCATGAAATCCAGCAAGAAACTGAGCAATATGCACTTAAAGCCGTGGGATTCGATGATGTTCTAGAGGACTTTCAGAATTTAATCATGGAATTCTGAGACATTTTTGATGTTAAGCCAGGCTTAACTAAGGACGACAAATATCAGATCAGGTTTATGGAGGAAACCCCATAACAAACAAAATTGTACCCAATTCCTGAGAAATACTATGAGGAAGTAATAGGGATTATCAATAAAATCGAACGTGAAAGAATCATCAGGAAGGAAGCATCATCTTGCGTTAACCCAATTACAGATGTTAAGGAAGGTATTGTACCACCGAATTGGAAGCATGAGCTTTTGTTACGGCATTACAGAAATGGAAAAGAATCTTAATTGGACACCAGATTGTTATACCGACTGACCACAAATCACTTCTGTTCATGTTTCAGTCCGTCTTATGCAGTAAACATCTTACAAGATGGACTTTATTTATTCAACAGTTTAATGCTACGATCATACATCAACCTGAAAAAGGCAATTTGTTGGCAGATGCCCTTTCGAGGAACCCTGTAAAGAACATTCAGATTAATATAGTACAATTGGAGAGGAAAGGCGAGGTTACCCTGGAAAATCTAAAGAAGATAGCTGTGTCACAGAAGAGACACATTCCAATTAGGAAAATGTATAGATTTTTAAATGGTTTTATGGGCAACACAGATACAGATTATAATGAGGTACAGAGACGCTCAGACCAGTATACAGTAATCTATGTGGAGATACAGAATGCAAATATGTGGATAGAGAAAGAACGAAAATCAGAACTGTAGTTCCACCCAAACTGATTATTAGTTTACTTTGGAAGGCACATCGAAGCATAGGTCATGAGGTCTAGATAAAACCACGAGGACGCTACACTAATCCCCCTACCCCCAGCGCCACCACGCCATAATGCCGAGAGGAACCGCAGAGCTTACTCAGTATACCAGCCCGTGCGAGCGGGACGGCATCTATCGTACCCCACTTTGGCTAGAGTCCCCTTTCCAGCAAGAGCCTCCCCCTCTGTCTAGAGCCCCCCCCCCTTCCCCTTTCCGGTCAAGTGGCCGGTCTCCCCCAGGGGGTCCCCCGACGCCACAGACGTGACCGGATGGGAATCCCCCCCATGGGAATTCCCTGGGAATCCCCCAGAAGGGGAATCCCCCAGGGAATCCTCTAGGTCACGTGACCGGAAGGGGATTCCCACTTCCGGTCACGTGTCCGGAAAAGTCCGACTTTTGGTCACGTGACCCGAAGATTCCGACATCCAGTCACGAGACCAGAAGTAGACTCCGACTTCCAGTCTTGTGACCAGAACTGAGTCCGACGCATAAATTAGCATAAATTAAGCAAATTTATTTATGATCCACCTAGCCTATCTACTTGTTTTGAAAATGGAATACCATTAGCAAGAATGAAGAATACGGAAATTAAAAAAACATATCCGAGAAGGGATTCGATCTACTTCGACGATGCATAATAGAATTCAAAATCTGCAAAGTTAGCTTCTTAGCCAGCCAGTCAATGGGAATAAAGCGCAATATTACGTAAGGTAACTACATACACGCTCAATTGCCAGTTTAAGCTATTCAATATCTCCCTTATTTAATAATTAGATTCCAGTATATATCGTGGAAACATCATTAACAGTATTTCCTCCCATCCCCTTTTAAATTCGCATAAACAGAGATCACATTAAGACGCGGAGGTTCTTCCACCTGCCATGTCTCTCGTGTAGGGAGGCCATACTGCACACGCGCGAAAGCCACAAATATTACATTTTCGTTAATAATTTAAAAATAAACCGTTACTTATATTTTCCTTTCAAAGACACTCTGTAAATGTACAGGCCAGGAGCTTTCGTCTGACTGCTTTACGAAATCTATCGGTTCAGCCGTGTTCTCAATCTCGCGGTAACAAAAATCACCTTAGTGCTTTAAATATAGATTCGGTAGCGCAAATTCGTGGATCGACCTTTCAACACACGAGAAAAATTTCTACTTCACTAATTTAATAATATTTTTCCGACTCCGCACTTTAGGTTTTTACTAGAATTGTCAAGAACGTGACCGTCAGAGGTTTGGCCAGAAAAGCTACTGTTCTTTAATCAACATCAATATCCCTTCTTAAGCGTCCATTGTGAGCATTTCCCTTCAATGTTTCGAGGGATTCTCGTTCTTTCCTTAATATATATTCGTAGATAAAGGACACAAGATTCTTAAAATAACCAAAGAGGACGTAAAGGTCTTCTATTTTCTCTTCTTAAAATGTTTTCTTCTAAATTACTTGTTCTTGGTGTATAATTAAGCCGTTGTTGAACTAAATGCTGTCTTCAGTCTTTGGCTCGTTGCACAGCACGTGTCTTGTTAGCACGCGGGATCTCTCCCTTACTCACACTGACATCTCTAGCGGCGTTGGATTTTATAACAAGCAAGCAATGATATTATAAAATCTTCTGCGTCTGGTCTATCTGACAGTGATGAAATACAAGAGAGAAGAAAAATATTCTGTGGCTAGGAGTCGTCAATGCGCGATAGCTCGACACGCGCTACTCGCCTACAATCGCTCGATCGCTGGCTCTGTGTGTCAATCTTAAACATCAAACGCTCCGCTTGATTCCGGCTTCAATACATTAGCCTACATGCATATATATATATACATATAGGTGCATACATACACTCCCAGTGCGACACACGGACATAAGGCCAATGTAGATCAAATAAGTCTACGTTCATTTGTTACAAGAATTGAAAGTAGGTTAATGACCTTCCTAGTGATCTAAACCGGTAATCGCAGTGAAAAATGGCGCAGCAAACCCTAATTTAACTGTCATTTGTAGCTCTTGAGCCGGTCGACACGAATTTGATGAATCACTGGGCGGGGTTCAAAATTTAATATGTAAATACTTTCCTAGCAACAATACATGAAAATGAAAATACACAGCCTGCTTCCAGTCTCCGACCGGGTCAGGAATGGAATGAATGAAGCCCCCATCTAGTGGCGAGGATATGAACTGTGCCGGCTGCCGAGGCCTGACGCACTCCTCTGGGGCAATGAGTAAATGAATGACAGATGAAATGAAATGATAGTGGAGAGTGTTGCTGGAATGAAATTTTTGACAGGGAAAACCGGAGTACCCGGAGAAAAACCTGTCTGCCTCCGTTTTGTCCAGCACAGATCTCACATGGAGTGACCGGGATTTGAACCACGGACCCAGCGGTGAGCCGGCGAGCTGCCGCCTCAGCCACAGAGGCTACCCTAGAAACAATATATGTATTAGTTAATTATCACTATTTAAATGGGGCCACCTGAAGAGCTACAAATGACAGCTTGTATAGGCAACACTGAAAGATTGGCTTCAAATCTTTACATCCTTATTGCAAATTATTTATACGGATATCAAAAATGTTGAATTGTTATTGGAGTGTTAGAAGCCATTTTAGTGTTAGTTAGTACACAAATTTAGACATCCTGACTTGAAAGAAATATTACATGAATCAAGTATTACTTCAATAACACAATGACATGGGAGAGGGGTAAATAACAGGATATTATGTGTCGGTCGTCATGCGATCATCATAAGATCCTGTTCTCCTAGGCTTAAAGAAGGCACGGCGGCTATGTATACACTTATGTACGAATGAATGTGCAAATAATTAGTTTAAAACTTGTGTAACATGTTGTCCTTGTTTACACATATTATTGCTCAGTTGGTCTATAACATTTTTACAAATGTTGCGTTGTTGTTAATATTATTTAATTTTGTCAACACTGCGATTTCCTATCTTATTATTGTAACGAAATATCAGGTATAAATGTTGTCAAGACTATGCCAATTTCTATTAAACGTTCATATTTTACTGGTGGCCTAATATAATATGGTTAGTTGGTTAAGAAAGCTAAGGTGAATAAGGTTATGTTAACAAGTATTAGGACAATCGAGTCAGCGTCCTTATTTACTCACAAATCTCCGCATTCAATGACTAAGTTGTTGTGGCACTATCTACTCGTTATTCCATGAACTGTATTACTGTTGGTATATCATTGTGATATTCACGCCATCTGTGGCTGTTTCGTGAAACTTGCTTAACTTGCTTAGTTTAGTTGATTTATTTATTAGTGACTGTGTATTATGATGGTGGGTGCTAATATTTTTAAGGAACCTCTCAACTAATAAAGACCAACCGTACCACGGCCACGCGTTAACTATTCAGTCCTCATTTAGTCACAACCGGCATATTGGGGGCATCTTGAACTCATTAATGCTGCCTAACATTGGCCTTAGTTAATTAAGAATATGGTAGGCCTACATCATACATCCTTTCCGCGTATCATTTTTCCCTTTTTATTGATTGGTCCCAATTTATCCATAGCCCGGTTTCCTTTTTTTATTTGGTGGGAATATTGCGTAATAGTATGAATAGGGATGAACTCTCCAAAATGTGTGATAATTTGAATTTTGGGGGTTGTTTACCTTAGCTATTTGGTTCCATTTTCATGAAACTCATTGTGGGGTTTGAAGCCATTTCTTCAGTGTTGCTTCAGTAAACAAGAGTTTGGTGCATTTCAGTCGGTCAACACGAATGTACCCAAAAGAGCTGGGTTATGCACTAATATTGAAATAAATTACGTGCTATTATTAAATACACAAGGATGACTAGTATCGACCGTCAAGCGATCATCATCAGATCCATTACACTTAGGCTATAAAATGTATGTTTGAAAATACAGGTGAAAATATTTACAATATATGTGAGTGTGCTGATGAGGGTGCATGTGAGTGGGCCTGGTGACAGACTGTTTTAGTGGTAGTATTTGTTTTTGGTGAAACTTTAGTATTTTTAGTATTTTTTTCGTTAGTAGAATTTTGGTATTTAATTGTTAGTAGAAGGTTAGTATTTTGTAGTAGAATTGCTCTTTACTTATTCTGAAAGGGAGTAGCAGCCTATCAGAATAAATCAATTCTTTACTAGTCTAATAGACGGTTAAGATATTGATAATATAAGCCAACTAATGGCTACACTGCGTTCTGCTGCACGGCTGAAAGCAACGGGAAACTACAGCCGTAATGCTATTCCCGAGGATATGCACCTCTCTATGCATAATTACATGTGATGATGGCCTCCTCCCTTGTAAAATTTCAATCCGGAGGTAAACTAGTCCCCCGTTCGGATCTCCGGGTGGGGACTACTCGAGAGGGGGTTAACATCACAGAAGTGACAAAGAGGAAATCTGACATTCTACGGATCGGAGCGTGGAATGTTAGAAGTCTGCTAGGAAGTGGAAAGTTAGAAAACTTAGAAAGGGAAATGGATAGGTTGAGGTTGGATTTGGTTGGGATTAGTGAAATGCGCTGGCAGGAAGAACAGGACTTTTGGTCAGGAGACTATAGGGTCATTAGCACTAAATCAAACAATGGCCAAGCAGGAGTTGGCCTCATATTGAGTAGGAAACTTGGACAGCGGGTGGAATATTATGAGCAATACAGTGAACGGATTATTGTAGCAAAAATCAATACTAAACCTACCTGCACCACAGTGGTACAAGTCTATATGCCTACCAGTCAAGCTGATGATGAGGATGTTGAAAAGGTCTACAAAGAAATAGATGACATTCTGAGGTATATCAAAGGTGATGAAAATGTTATAGTAATGGGAGATTGGAATGCTGTGGTAGGAAAAGGGAGGGGAGGGAAGATAGTAGGAGATTTCGGATTAGGTGAAAGGAATGATTGAGGAAGCAGGCTGATGGAATTCTGCACCGAACATGAGTTGGTCATAGCTAACACCTTATTCAATAACCACAATAGAAGAATATACACATGGATGAGACCAGGAGATACAGGGCGTTACCAAATCGACTTCATTATGGTCAAGCAGAGGTTTCGAAACCAAATTTTGGATTGTAAAACATATCCTGGTGCTGACATAAAATCTGACCACAATCTGGTTGTAATGAAATGCAGATTAAAATTGAAGAAACTGAAGAAAAGTCAAAAGCCAAAAATGTGGGCAATAGACAGACTGAAAGTAAAGGATGTGAACGAAAGATTCGAGAAGAGTATAAAGGAAGGACTAATCAAAACCCCTAAACAAACTTCAATTGCAGACGAATGGGCACTTTTGAAGAATGAAATAACAAAATCGGCAGAAGAAAACATTGGTAGGAAAGAAAGAATAGGTAGAAAACCGTGGATCACTCTGGATATACTAGAATTGATGGATGAAAGGCGGAGACACAAGAATCTAAGAGATGAAGAGGGGAAAGCAGAATACAGACGTCTGAGAAATGAGGTTAACAAGAAGTGCAAGGAAGCGAAAGAAGAATGGTTGAAAGAGAAATGTGCAGGTATAGAAAAGTGTCTGAAATTAGGAAAAGTAGACAGAGCTTATCGAAGGATTAAGAATACTTTTGGGGAAAAGAAGACTAAGTGCTGTAATATTAGGGACACAATTGGAAAGCCTCTAACAGATAGGGAGGAAAAGGTTGAGAGATGGAAAGCTTACATAGAGTGCTTGTATAAGGGAAAGGAGATTGAGAATCATGTAATGGAATGGGAGGAGGAAATTGATGAGGATGCAAAAGGAGATTTAATATTGAGATCAGAATTTGACAGAGCATTAGAGGACTTAGGCAGGAGCAAAGCACCAGGCATAGATGATATACCGATTGAGTTGCTATGCTGCATAGGAGATGAAGGTCTGATCAGGTTATTTCACTTGGTGTGTAGGATTTATGAGACAGGTGAGGTACCCCCTGATTTCAAGAAGAATGTTATCATCCCTATACCAAAGAAAGTGGGAGCTGACAGATGTGAAGATTACCGTACAATCAGCTTGATTACTCATGCTTCAAAGATCCTGTCTAGAATAATTTACAAGAGGATTGAAAGCCAGATAGAAACGGAGTTGGGTGAAGACCAGTTTGGTTTCAGGAGAAATGTAGGAACAAGGGAAGCTGTACTAAGTCTTAGGCTGATTTTGGAAGGTAGAATAAGGAAAGATAAGAGAACGTTCTTGGCATTTGTAGACTTAGAAAAGGCTTTTGATAACGTTGATTGGACTAAATTGTTTGACATTTTGAAATCTATTGGAATAAAGTACAGGGATAGGAGGGTGATATACAATCTATACAGAAACCAGACAGCAGTCATTCGAGCTGAAGGATATGAGAGAGAAGCTGGTATTATGAAAGGTATAAGGCAAGGCTGCAACTTATCACCCATACTTTTCAATCTTTACATTGAACAAGCAATGAAGGAAATTGGAGAAAAATTTAAAGTGGGAGTGAAGATTCAAGGAGAAATAATTTCAACTCAGAGATTTGCTGATGACATCGTCATCTTGGCCGACAAGCCTGAGGATTTGAATGAGTTTTTGAATGGTATGGATTCCGTCTTACGGAAGGACTTCATGATGAAAATTAATAAATGTAAAACAAAAATACTGGAATGCAGCCGAAATAAATCAGAAACCTCTATAGAGATCAAATTGGCAGGTGAAAAGCTGAAGGAAGTAGGAGACTTCTGTTACATAGGAAGCAGAATAACCAGTGATGGACGAAGCAAAGAGGATATAAAAAGTAGGTTGGCTCAGGCAAGGAAAGCCTTTCTGCAAAAAAGGAATCTGTTGACATCGAATATAGATTTAGGTATTAGGAAGTCATTTTTGAAAGCCTTTGTCTGGAGCGTGGCGCTCTATGGAAGTGAAACTTGGACTATTGGTGCAGCAGAATAGAGGAGAATTGAGGCATTTGAAATGTGGTGTTACAGGAGAATGATGATCAGATGGGTAGATAGGGTTACAAACGAAGAGGTTTTAAGGCGAGTGGGAGAGGAGAGATGTTTCTGGCGACTGCTAATGAAGAGAAGAGATAGGTTGGTAGGACACATACTAAGACACCCAGGAATAGCAAGCTTAGTTATGGAAGGAAGGGTCGAGGACAAGAACTGTAGGGGTAGACCAAGGTTAGAATATGTTAAACAGATTGCCTCGGATGTAGGGTGTGGTAGCTATGTAGAGATGAAACGATTAGCTCAGGACAGGGAGGCATGGAGAGCTGCATCAAACCAGTCAAAAGGCTGAAGACTCAAACAACAAACAACAATTATTTAGTTGCAGTATTGGTATTGCAACTTTCGGTGTATGCTAAATGTATTATATATGATGTTCGGTGAAATGCTAAATGCTGATAGATATCCGGAGTTTGTAATTTGGAGTGATTATATGGTTGTAAAAAATCAACTATGGTTGAACTGTAATATTACAGGCTACTATTTATCTGATTGTCTTCCTACTGGAGCTACGCGCAATTTCGTGTTCACTGTTACTCCAGGTGTGGTCGACTGAGATGGGCTGTTATCTCAACTACACTGGTTTTTCCCTTTCTCCCCCCTATTCATATGTACTGTGTGGAGTCAGTACGATGTGTTTAAGTGGGGTGTTGCCAGTCAGGCAAATCGTGAAGCCAAGAGATACAAATCACTCAGACTTAACCTCATGAACTTAGACGAGTCAATTTGGTTCAACAAAAAGTGTATAGAACTAAATCTCATCCCTAGATACGTAACAATTAAAACCCTCCGAACACACCAGCCTCGATCTTTTCACCTAAACAAGCCAAAGCGCTTAGGATAAAAAACGAAAAAAGATTTGCATACATAAGAAACAAAAAATTAACCAACAATTATACGACATTCAATTGCAACTAAGTAACTTCTGGCACGCATCCCAGTGGCACAGCTTCACCGAGCACCTACATGACACCATCAAATCAGAGCAAGGAGGAAGCACGAAACGCTAAGAAAACTAGGAGAAACACAGAACAATCATTCTAATGAACAACACACGAATAACAATGAATTCAATCTCCACAGCAGGGTAGACATCAGAACTAACGTAACCTTTTCTCAAGATGAAATGAATATGTTAGACAAAGGTTTTAAATACAACTGCACGGACGCACACACGAACCACAATATAAAACAGTTAATCACAGTTATTGAGAAAGCCAGTCACAAGCTCCCAGCAGAAGACAGGGAATTAAACAAAAATCTTGCCACCAACGAAGCCAAAAAATCCTCAAACGAGAAGGCGAATGCTATAACATTCAAAACAACAAACAACTCGAAGAAATAAAGTCATTGAAAGAAAAAATAAAATAAAATGACTTAATTATCACAAAAGCAGATTAGGGAAACACTACAGTAATTTTGAGCAAAAGTGAAAACATTGAAAAAAAAGACGAATTCCTAAACAGCAACGAAATCAAGGAATTAACAAAAGACCCCACCAACAAATTCCAAAAACAAATAAAAAGTGCGCTAAAAGAAACAGAATACATACTGATCAAAGCCGAAAAATCAAAACTAATAAACATGAAACCGAAAATACCGTCATTGAGGGGACAACCAAAAATACTCAAAAAGGAGTGCCCAATGAGACCAATAGTCAATTGTAGGAATGCCCCTAATTACAAAATCAACAAAGAGTTACTAAACATCTTAAAATGCCGTCTTTCAAATGACAAAACAACTCTGTAAAGAACACAACGGAACTAGTAACAGCATTGAACACCCTACAAATGAAACCTAGCTTGAGGCTGGTATCCTTCGATGTATCTAACATGTACACCAATATTCTGATTATTGAAGCAATCAACACTATCGAAACAACTTAAAATCCAACAATTCGGCAAAAGAAACTGAAGAGATTGTGAGATTACTGAGGGTCCTTCTCAGCCAAAACGTGTTTCAATAAGACAATAAAATGTACACACAGCGAGAAGGCCTAGCGATGGGATCGCCACTAAGCGGGTTAATCGCTGACAACTTCATTAATGCACTAAAAATGAGTTCATAGAAAAGACTTGAACAAAGAGAATAGTAATATGGAAAAGATACGTAGATGATGTAATATGTATCTACGATACTGAACTAACAAGCGAAGAAACAATTCTCCAATCCATTAACAGCCTACACCAAGGAATCCGAAACAGACCGAAAAATAACTTATCTCGACAAAACTATTGAACGTAAACACAACGAGCTTTCATATTCCATATTCCGAAAAGCCACACAAACCTCTCATGCAACCGACAATCAGTCTAATCACCCCAGTACGCACAAATTAGCGGGGTTCAATTCAATGGTGCACAGGGCCTTAAACATACCCATGTCAAAAGACAACTATAATAAGGAAATAAGAACCATCAAGCAAATAGCAAAGGAATACAATTTCCCGCCAAGCAAAATAAACCAAATTATAAAACATAAAAATAAAGATAAAACGATTCCCAAACCGGACAGTAATGAGAAAAAATTGCGCGTTTCAACTATGTTAATGCCAATACATGTAAAATCACTAATCTATTCAAAAAGCAAGGCATAAAAATAGCATTCACAACGAAAACCACAAACGGAAGGCACCTACAAAATAGTAATCTAAATAAACATGACCCGTATTCAAAGTCAGGGGTATATTCTATAACGTGCCAAGACACTGGTTGTCAAGCTAATTACTTCGGATAGAGTGGAAGACGAGTAGACTCACGTTATATTGAACATAGGAAGGCGATAAGATACGGAACACATTTAGCCGTATGCGTACATATGTGTGACGCGGGACATAGCTTTACTAACATCGAGACGGACCTAAAAATAATTCTTCACCAATCGAAAGGCAGAGCTCTTGACATAAAGGAAGCAATCGGGATACACCTAGATAAACGAAACAATCCCAACAATATAAATGAACACACCCCTATTCACGCTACTAAAACACACACCCTGTCGGATACAAGACACAACATAGCGATACAGCCAAGCTAGATAAAAGGGGGGGGGGAGGGAATTAGGGTGTTTTAATAGGTAAATGTTATCTGGATCAGGTGTACGATGTACTTTTCTTCTGCAATAAAGCAAGGTCCGTATTCGCGGCAGTATTAAAGGTGCCGGGACGTCCTCATGAGACCGCGCAGCGCTTAGTTTGAATGGCTTGCGGTCCACGCATGGTGGGGAATGGTCCACGGTCATTAATAGTTGTAGACCCACCTCATTCAATAACATACATCTTATCTAGGTTTGTAACACCCAACATGAACACATCGCACTAACTCCGTACGGCTCATATGAACAGGGGGGAGAAAGGAAAAAAACAGTGTCGTTGAGATAACAGCCCATCTCTGTCGACCACACCTGGAGTAACAATGAACACGAAACTGCGCGTAGCTCCAGTAGGAAGACAACCAGATAAGTAGTATTATGTAATATGACAGTTTAACCATAGTTGATTTTTTACAACCATATAATCACTCCAAATATACAAATTCCGGATATCAATCACCATTTAGAATTTCACCTAACAACATATGTACTGCATTTAGCATACAACAATGCTGCAACTAAATAACTGTACATATTGTAAATATTTTCACCTGTATTTTCGAACATAGATTTTATAGCCTTAGTGTAATGGATCTGATGATGATCGCTTGACCATAGAAACTGGTCATCGTAGTGTATTTATTAATATCATGTAATTTATTTCAGCATTAGGAAGTAACCCAGCCCTTTTGGGTACATTCGTGTTGACAGACTGAAAAGCAATAAACACTTGCATCAAATTCCCTACCCTATCTTTCGTAGTGTATGATTCTTAGGTTTGTCTCAATGATTGTGGAGGTATATCCGGTGCCAAGCAGGATTGCGCATATTACCGATTCGTTAATTGGGTTAACTGTGTTCTGTATAAAGTTGGCCATCCTTCTTCCAGTCTGTCCTACGTAATTTGCTTGACACCCTTTTTTATGGACGAAAATAAGTAAATCCCTGATTTCGAGAACGGGATCTGCTCGTTTAGGTTAATATTATCAAACTGCTTGTGTTATTTGTTTGGAATGCTGTTTCTGATTCCTTATCTTTTGATAAGGTTGGTGATTTTCCATGAGTTTGCGTTGACGATAAGGAAACGCGTGGACTTGTTCTCGTTACTGATCGGTTTTATCTGCACATTGTGTTCGGTGTCTCACTACCATTCGATCTATCTTACAGGGTGCGAAGTTGTTTTCTTTAGCTATTTGCTTTATAGTCTTAATTCGTTTGTTGTAGTATCCTTTTGTCATGGGCCAATTAATGCCCTGCGTATCATTGATTTGAAACCCACCCGTTTATGTGCGATTGGGTGGTTTGAACAATTATCAATGTTGTGTGATGTTTGTGTTTGCTTGAACTATATCGAGTACGACAGTTTGTCATCTGACCGTTACATTGTTGATTGTTACATCAAAGTAATATATATTCCTCTCAAATTCCGATGGAATAGTAACATAATAAAGTAAATATGTATTAAAATATTTAGCCAGCCCTGTGGTGTTGGGGTGGCGCGTCTGCCTCGCATCTGGCGGCCCCGGGTTCAATTCCTGGCTCCGTCAGCGTTTTTGAAACTGATGTGATGGCAGGAACGGGGTGGACTCAGTCTCGTGAGGACAATTGAGTAGCTGTCTGATAGTGAGGCAGCGCCCATGTCACAAAAACTATGATTAATGGCCGAGACAACCCAATGGGCTGACCACGCGTCACGTCTCAACAATAGAGATAACAAAAAATATATATATTTTTTGTTAATTTAAGTACAGCTGAGAACCACATTTATATTTATTAGGCTCAAATATCATTATTTTGCTCACTTTATGGAGAGCTAGAAGTGAGTGTGTATCCCCACTACCCTAATTCAGGTGACGAGGCCGGCCATCCTGAGGCAAGCTGAGTGGCGTCAGGAAAATCAAGTTCACTTTTTTCTAAATCTCCATGGTGGGGGCATTATATCCACGAAATCACTCTAATCTGAATCCCCAGGGTAGGAGCATTAGTTTCACGTGCTCACTATATTCTGAATCCCCATGCTGGGAGCTTTAAGTTACGAGGTTATTCCAGTGAAATCTCCACGGTGGCATTACAAGTTAACATTTGATTACGCAATGAAGTGCTTTATCAAAAATGAAATTTTACGTCAGTTTAGGGGAAATATAGTATGAATTGAATACAAGTACGTGATTAAGATATAAATATGTCACAAACACTGTTATTTTTACCGAGTAGAGCAGTGCTTTACACATTTCTGGATTGAGACAGAACGCTTACAGCTGAGAATCATTTCACATTCTTCAATACGTGGTACGGCAGCAGGTTACGAAACTCTAGCCGGAACCGCGCGTTGAAGGCTCACCAGTTACCTCATGTACACAAGTTGAAACAAAAGGGTCAATGACCGCAAGGACACGCGGAGTCGTCTTGCATGATTCAGTGAATTATAATGAATGCTTTTGCTATATTAACAAGCTTGCTATTAATACCATATAGGAACAATCACGTCGTCTATGCTACAGTGATTTATCGATTCTTTTGGAACTCCAGAGAACATTCTAGACACTTTACGTACAGTATATGGAACAGGTCTTCGACTGGGGCGTGAAAGACATTACACATTTTTGGGGCAGAATTATTTCCATGCCACATTATCTCAAACACAGTATAATGGATCTTATTATGAACAACGAGAGCATCACCATCTTAGTTCCTAGTAAGTTTAGCAAATTATTATAAAACACTTAGGAAGTTTATTTAATATTCGACTTCGAATTGAAATCTAAGTAATGTTTTCAGGATGCTCATTTGATTAATTAATTTATTTTTAGAAACCATTTCTCGTGAATATTTATTTCACGAAATCGATTTCAGATTACATTTTAGTGCCTAGATTAACATGTCACTATTTTTTGAGATCATAATTGATTAAATGAAACAGAGATAATTAATAGAATATCCATTTAATTAATTAAAAGATTTAATAATGTAAGAACAATCTTAACGTTGTTATGATGAACTTAATTGAATTGATTAAGGCAATAAGAGGATAGTCAAATTTACATTTGATCTTGCATTACAAAATTTGATTGCACATATCTGCAGGTTGCAAGACATACTTCAGATTTAAATATTTAAGTGATAAATATATCTTACAAATCCAGGGTTAAAATAATTTGATAGAATATTGGTGTTATGCAATTTATATTGCACAATTATGGCATTTTAACACATGATGTATATTTTTGAGCTCACATTTAATGGAGTTGTTGACACTTTTGACTGGTCTTATAGTAGCAACTTTTGGATTGAAGTCCGAATGGCCTATCCAATCCTATTAGGATTAATAATGAGTGAATGACAAAATGGTTACAAGTTCACTTTGAATTGAAGAACTATTTTAATGCATGTGAGGTAATTTTCCACAATCCATGCTGGTTCATTGAATTGATTTGAAATGATTGTGCTATGGATTCATTGAATTGATCATGAAAAATTAGTGTGATGTATGGATGTGTTATATAAGAGCATAATTTACAAGAAATATTAGAATATGAATTCTATGTGTTTGATTGCTTATGAATTGTTTCGAGAATTTTGAATTGAGGGATATTGCTGCAATCATAAACAATTAGTATATTTTTCAAATGTATAACATCGCATGTAATTAATTAATGCAACCTATTCTCTTTATGAGAAAAATATAGTAAAATTCTGTGTTCTGTGTTTCTCCTAGTTTTCTTAATTTATTTTCTAGCGTTTCGTGCTTCCTCGTTGCTCTGATTTTGATGCTGTCAGGTAGGTGATCGGTGAAGCTGTCCCATTGGGATGCATGCCAGAAGTTACATAGTTGCAATTGAATGTCGTATAATTGTTGGTTATTTTTCTGCTTTCTTATGTATGCAAATCTTAATTCGTTTTTTATTCAAAGCGCTTTGGCTTGTTTAGTTGAAATGATCGAGGCTGGTGTGTTCGGTAGGGTTTTAATTGGTACGTATTTAGGGGTGAGATTTAGTTCTATACATTTCTTGTTGTACCAAGTGGACTTGTCTACGTTTATGAGTTTAAGCCTAAGAGATTTGAATCTCTTTGCTTCAAGACTTGCCTGACTGGTCGTGAACATTTTATCGATCATTTCAACTAAACAAGCCAAAGCGCTTTGGATAAAAAACTAATTTAGATTTGCATACATAACAAAGCAAACAATGAACCAACTATTATAAGATATTAAATTGCAACTAAGTAACTTCTGGCCCGCATCCCAATGGGACAGCTTCACCGAGCACCTACATGACACCATCAAAATCAGAGCAACGAGGAAGCACGAAACGATAGAAAATAAATTAAGAAAACTAGGAGAAACACAGAACAATCAATGTAATGAACAACACACGAATAACAATGAATTCAATTTTCACAGCAGAGTAAACAACAGAAAGAACATAACCTTTCCTCAAGATGATATGAATATGTTAGACAAAGGTTTGAAATACAACTGCACAGACGCACACACGAACCACAATATAAAACAGCTAATCACAGATATTGACATAGCCAGTCACAAGCTCCCAGAAGAAGACAGGGAATTAACCAAAAATCATGCCACCAACGAAGCCAAACAATCCTCAAACGAGAGGGCGAAAGCAATAACATTGAAAACAACAAACAACTCAAAGAAATAAAGTCATTGAAACAAAGAATAAAAGAACATGACTTAATCATCACAAAAGCAGATTAGGGAAACACTACAGTAATTTTGAACAAAACAGAATACATTGAAAAAACAATCGAATTCCTTACAACAATGAAATCAAGGAATAACAAAAGAACCCACCAACAAATTCCTGAAACAAATAAAAAGTGCGTTAAAAGAAACTGATTACATACTGACCAAAGCCGAAAAATCAAAACTAATAAACATAAGCCAGGAAATACCGTGATTGAGGGGTCAACCAAAAATACACAAAAAGGACTGCCCAATGAGAACAATAGTCAATTGTAGGAATGACCCTAATTACAAAATCAGCAAAGAGTTACTAAAAATCTTAAAATACCGAATTTCCAACGACAAAAACAACTCTGAAAAGAACACAACAGAACTAGTAACAGCATTGAACACCCTACAAATGAACCCTAGCTTCAGGCTAGTATCCTTCGATGTAACTAACATGTAAACCAATATTCCGATTAATGAAGCAATCAACACTTTCGAAAACAACTTAAAATCCAACAATTCGGCAAAATAAACTGAAGAGATTGAGAAATTACTGAGGGTCGTTCTCAGCCAAAACGTGTTTCAATTCGACAATAAAATGAACACACAGTAGAAGGCCTAGCGAAGGGATCGCCACTAAGCGGGTTTATCCCTGACATCCTCATTAGTGCACTACGAAATGCGTTCTTACAAAAGCCTTCAACAAAGGGAATAGTAATATGGAAAAGATACGTAGATGATGTAATTTGCATCTTCGATACTGAATTAACAAGCGAAGAAACAATTCTCCAATCCATTAATAGCCTACACCACTCAATCAAGTTCACTAAGGAATCCGAAACAGATCGAAAAGTAAATTATCTGGACATAACTATTGAACGTAAAGACAACGAGCTCTCATATTCCATATTCCGGAAAGCCACACAAACCTCGCATGCAATCGACAATCAGTCCAATCACCCCATTACGCACAAATTAGCGGGGTTCAATTCAATGGTGCACAGGGATTTAAACATACCCATGTCAAAAGACAACTATAGTAAGGAAATACGACCCATTAAGCAAATAGCAAAGAAAAACAATTTCCCGCCAAGCAAAATATACCAAATTATAGCCAAATATAAAAATAAAGATAAAACGATTCCCAAACCGGATAGTAATAGGAAAAAATTGCGCGTTTCAACAATGTTAATGCCATTATATATAAAATCTCTAATCTATTCAAAAAGCAAGGCATAAAAATAGCTTTCACAACGAAAAACACAACCGGTAGGCACCTACAGTATAGTAATCTAAATAAACTTGACCCGTATTCAAAGTCAGGGGTATATTCTATAACGTGCCAAGACACCGGTTGTCAAGCTAATTACAGTATATACATCGGACAGAGTGGAAGACGAGTAGACACACGTTATAATGAAAATAGGAATGCGATAAGATACGGAACACATTCAGCCGATTTCGAACATATGTGTGACGCGGGGCACAGCTTTACTAACATCGAGACGGACCTAAAAATTATGATCACGAATCGAAAGGCAGAGCCCTTGACATAAAGGAAGCAATCGAGTTACACCTAGCCAAACGAAACAATCCCAACAATCTAAATGGACACACGTTCATGGAGAGCTCACCCCTATTCACGCTATTAAAACACACACACTGTTGGAAACAAGACACAACTTAGAGGTACAGACAAGCTAGATAAAATGGGTGGAGGAAATTAGGGAGTTATAATAGGTAAATGTTATCTGGATCAGGTGTATGACATACTTTTCTTCTTATATAAACCAAGTCCCATATTCGTGGCAGTATTAAAGGGCCGGGACGTCTTCAAAAGACCGAGCAGCCCTTAGTTTCAATGGATTATGGTCCACGCGTGGCGAAGAACGTTCCACGGTCGTTGATAGTTGTAGACCCACCTCATTCAATAACATACATCTTATCTAGGTTGGCAACACCCCACATAAACACATCGCACTGACACCGCACAGCAACTATGATCAGGGGGGAGAATTGGGAAAAACCAGTGTCGTTGAGTTAACAGCCCATCTCAGTCGACCACACCTGGAGTTACAGTGAACACGACAACTGCACGCAGCTCTAGAAAGGAAGACAAGCACATAAGTAGCAGCCTGTAATATTACAAATTAACCATAGTTGATTTTTACAGCCATATAAACACTCCAAATTACAACATCTGATAACTTTCACGATTTAGCATTTCACCTAACAGCATAGAGGGCTACAGCTGATTACATCATGGGGGAGCTCTACGAACTAGGCAGGAAAGCTGAAAGCAAGTTTAGAAATGCAAAAATTATAATGAGTGGCATTGCTCGGCGGGGAGATGTTCCGTTAAGGCGAGTTAAGACTGTAAATGACCTAATGGACTGGGTTTGTGCACAACTGGGATTAGTGTACGTAGATGTTGACTGCTGGATTGGTGGCCGTGACTTCGCCCGAGATGGGCTGCATTTAAATCGACGGGGCGCTTTCAACCTAGGGAGCCCACATGACAGGGTCATCGGTTCGTGCCGGCCATTGTGAGGAGGAGCAGGTCCAGAGGTTGCCAGCCGACGGGAACAGAAGGAGCTACTTCGGGATAATTTGCTGTGGAGGTAAGACTCTAAGATTACTGCAGGTTAATTGCCTAGTTTAGGAAATAAATTAATTGAATTTTGGAATCTTGTAGAGACGTATTCTCCGGACATTGTCATTGCTACTGAATATTGGTTATATGAGGATAAAAATAGTAATGAAATAATTCAAGGGACCTACGAAATGTACAGAAGGGATCGGGGGAAGCGAGGTGGTGGGCTATTTATTTGTGTGCGAAAATATATAGCTAGTTTCTTAAAGTGGGCTGATAAGGATCATGAAATGTTATGTGTACAAATTTCGGATAAAGGGATTAAATTCCCTCTTCATGTGATAGGGGCGTATAGAGCACCGAAAGATAACTTTTCGCTTCTCGACACACTGTATGATAAAACTTGTACGGGTAATGCTATGAAACAGAGCATAATAATTGCCGGAGATTTAAACCTCCCCAAAGTAGACTGGTCTGGTGAGTCAACTAGCTGTGGTCAAGCTCAGAGCGCTGCAAACAAATTCTTAAGGGAGGGGGGATTTTCCCAAGTAGTTGACTTCCCAACTAGAGGCAATAATACCCTAGACGTTTATCTCGTAAGGCCTGTAGAGCTGTATATTAACTGTCTGAAACTACCAGGAATTAGTGACCATTCTGGGGTTGAATTAAATATTAGATACGGTGACATTACAAAATTAGACTCTGATGTAGCAAATATGATCATATTCCAGTATCGCAGGGCGGATCAGGGCAAATTTTAGGGGTATTTGAATGAGCTATTTGTAGGATGGGCTTCGGAAGGAAATCACATTAATATCCTGTGGACTAACTTATTGAAACTTTTAAATAGCGCTATTGATAAATTTGTTCCATTTAAATTACTGAAACAAAACCCAGATCCTGAGTATTACACACGGGAAATCAGGAGTCTTAAACGGAAAATTAGGAAATTATACGTTAAAAGAATTGATGGTGACAAGTATATGTTGACATTTAAGTCCTTATCAAGAGAGCTCGTCTTAAAAAAGGGGGCTGCTCATGACAATTATATGCAAGGTTTACTTGGTTCGGGAGGCGATGGGTGGAATTTTTTTTACAGTTATGTTAGGAGAAGAAAGGGAAATTCAAATAATTTGTCGATGATAATGTCCGGTGACAGTAAGTTAATTACTGAGAAGCTGGCCATTGATAATGAATTAAATGTATTTTTTGGTAGTGTGTTCAATAAATCCAATAGCTGTGTGTTGGATCAAAACGGTGAATCAGGGGCTCCACTTCTCCAAATAAACCAGTCAGCTATTGTAAAGCTAATACAAAAATTACGTTACAATATATCGAAGGGTCCTGATAATATTGTTAGTGAAGTACTTAAACTAGGAGGTAGGGCCGTTGCACGATACTTAGAGGTGATGTTTAATGTGTCCATAAACAATGCGCAAATCCCGGATGACTGGAAAATAGCTACGGTAGTCCCAATATTTAAGGGAGGGAGCAGACTTGAATCGGGCAATTACAGGCCGGTTAGTCTTACGTCCATCGTTTGTAAACAGTTGGAGCATCTCATTTGCGGCTACTTGAGGCTACAGTGGGAAACATTATCATGGTTTAATGATAGGCAACATGGATTTCGGAAAGGTTACTCATGCGAGAGTCAGATGCTATTTTTCAAGATATTAGCGAATCGTTAGACGATGGAGTTTCAGTCGACGCCGTAGTTATTGATTTTGCGAAGGCATTTGATGTCGTGCCGCATGACATGCTACTCCATAAATTAGCTTCGACGAAGATTGATAGAAGAGTAATTTTATGGATCCAAGAATTTTTGACGGGTCGTTCCCAGAAAGTGAAAGTTGAAGGCCGATTCTCGGATGAAATTACCGTAACGTCGGGTATCCCTCAGGGCAGCGTAATCGGAACTTTGTTACTTTTGGCGTTTATAAATGACGTACCAAATGGGATTCGCAGTGACTGTCGATTGTTTGCGGATGATTGTGTAATATATCGAAAGATACATGACTCACAAGACAATGCAGTACTTCAAGATGACCTGAACCTGGTCTATAAGTGGGCGATTGAAAATAAAATGAAAATAAACACAAGAAAATGTAGTCTAATAAAAATAGGGAAAGTGCGAAGGCAAGATTTTCAATATAACATTGGCTCGGAAATTCTTGTAGAAGAAGATTCTTGCAAATATTTGGGCGTTCACGTAAGAAATGATATGAAATGGAGTAGTCATATAGGATGTGTAGTTTCTAAAGCTTACAAATCCCTGCACTTTGTAATGAGGGCATTAAAAGGAAGTAGTACCTCTGCTAAAGAATTAGGCTATTTGTCACTTGTAAGACCTATTCTGGAATACGCCTCGGCGGTTTGGGATCCATATCAAGTAGGGCTCATAAATGAGTTGGAAATGGTACAAAGAAAGGCCGCTAGATTTGTGCTCAGTGACTTTAATCCCAGGAGCAGTGTGAGCCGCATGTTAAAGAAACTTGGGTGGGAATCACTTGAGGCTAGGAGGATGAAATCTAGACTCTGCGCTATGTACAACACGTATACAGATCAACCAGTATGGGGTGAGCTTAGAAAACGTATGGAAAAGCCTACTTACATAGGTAGGAGCGATCATCTTTTGAAAGTTAAGGGCCGACCATTGCGAACAAATTATGGTAAATATTCTTTCGTAAACCGTGCCATTGATAGTTGGAACTCTCTACCTACCGCAGTCTTAGAGCCTTTTCCCAAACATATAGGTGTGTTTAAGAAAAGACTGACTATTTGTGTAAATACTCTAGTTTAATTGTTAGTGAATTGTTATGTACAATTATTTAATTGTTATGTATATCTAATTTGCCACCGGGAAACACACCCCCAATTGCAAATAAACGAATGAGTGAATGAATGAATGAATATATACTGCATTTAGAATACACCGTCAGTTGCAGTACCAATACTGCAGCTAAATAATTGTATATATTGTAAATATTTTCACCTGTTTTTTCAAACGTAGATTTTATAGCCTAAGTGTAATTGATCTGATGATGATGGTTGGACGAGGAAAACCGGTCGACCTAGCGTATTTATTAATCTCATGTAATTTATTTCAGGATTAGGGCATAACCCACTGAAAAGCACTGAACTCTTGTTTACTAAGGCAACAATGAAAAAATAGCTTCAAACCCCACAATGTTCACGGCCAGTCAGGCAAATCGTGAAGCCAAGATATTCAAATCACTCAGGCTTAAACTCATGAACTTAGACAAGTCAATTGTGTTCAACAAAAAATGTATAGAACTAAATCTCACCCCTAAATACGTACCAATTAAAACCGTACCTAACACACCAGCCTCGATCATTTCAACTAAACAAGCCAAAGCGCTTTGGATAGAAAACGAACTAAGATTTGCATACAAAAGAAAGCAAAAAAAACCAAAAATGATACGACATTCAATTGCAACTAAGTATTTTCTGGCACGCATCCCAATGGGACAGCTTCAACGAGCACCTATATGACACCATCAAAATCAGAGCAACGAGGAGGCACGAAACGATAGAAAATAAATTAAGGAAACTAGGAGAAACACAGAACAATCAATCTAATGAACAACACACGAATAACAATGAATTCAATTTCCACAGCAGAATAAACAACAGAAAGAACGTAACCTTTTCTCAAGGTGAAATGAATATGGTAGACGAAGGTTTGAAATGCAACTGCACAGACGCACACACGAACCACAATATAAAACAGTTAATCACAGATATTGAGATAGCCAGTCACAAGCTCTCAGAAGAAGATAGGGAATTAACCAAAAATCTTCCCACCAACGAAGCCAAAAAAAATCCTCAAACGAGAGGGCGAAAGCAATAACATTGAAAACAACAAACAACTCAAAGAAATAAAGTCATTGAAACAAAGAATAAAAGAACATGACTTAATCATCACAAAAGTAGATAAGGGAAACACTACAGTAATTTTGAACAAATAGAATACATTGAGAAAAACAGTCGAATTGCTAAACATCAATGAAATCAAGGAATTAACAAAAGAACCCACCAACAAATTGCAAAAACAAATAAAAAGTGCGCTAAAAGAAACAGAATACATACTGACCAAAGCCGAAAAATCAAAACTAATAAACATGAAACCGAAAATACCGTCATTGAGAGGACAACCAAAAATACACAAAAAGGAGTGCCCAATGAGACAATTAGTCAATTGTAAGAATGACCCTAATTAGAAAATCAGCAAAGAGTTACTAAAAATCTTAAAATTCCGTCTTTCCAACGACAAAAACAACTATGTAAAGAACAGAACAGAACTAGTAACAGCTTTGAACACCCTACAAATGCAACCTAGCTCCAAATTAGTATCCTTCGATGTAACTAACATGTACACCAATATTCCGATTATTGAAGCAATCAACAATATCGAAAACAACTCAAAATCCAACAATTCAGCAAAAGAAACTGAAGAGATTGTGAAATTACTGAGGGTCGTTTTCAGCCAAAACGTGTTTCAATTCGACAATAAAATGTACACACAGTAGAAGGCCTAGCGAAGGGATCGCCAGTAAGCGGGTTAATCGCTGACATCGTCATTATTGCACTAGAAAATGCGTTCTTACTAAAGCCTTCAACAAATGAAAAGTAATATGGAAAAGATACGTAGATGATGTACGAGGCACGTCCAGAAAGTAAGCTCCGTTTGGTAATTAAATTAAATTGTGTACAGATACAGAAAAAATATTTATTGCACAACATTCTACACCTCTTAAACTACCTTTTCACATAACTGCCGAACTTTTGCAGGCATTTGTCATAGCGTGGCACAAGTTTTTGGATACCTCTTCATAGAAGTTTGCCGCCGACCCGTAAACGAGAGTGAAGACTCCCCTTAAGATATCCTACTGTTTGGCCATCACTGTTAGGCAAATTGCGTATGTGGTCAGGAGAACTCCTAAACATACGCAGTTCTCCTGGTAAGCACGCAATTTGCCTAACAGTAGTGACCAAACAGTAGGATATCTTAAGGGGAGTCTTCACTCTCGTTTACGGGTCGGCGGCAAACTTCTATGAAGAGGTATCCAAAAACTTGTGCCACGCTATGACAAATGCCTGCAAAAGTTCGGCAGTTATGTGAAAAGGTAGTTTAAGAGGTGTAGAATGTTGTGCAATAAATATTTTTTCTGTATCTGTACACAATTTAATTTAATTACCAAACGGAGCTTACTTTCTGGACGTGCCTCGTAATTTGCATCTTCGATACTGAATTAACAAGCGAAGAAACAATTCTCAAATCCATTAATAGCCCACACCACTCAATCAAATTCACTGAGGAATCCGAAACAGATCGAGAATTAAATTATCTCTACATAACTATTGAACGTAAAGACAACGGGCTCTCATATTCCATATTCCGGAAAGCCACACAAACCTCGCATGTAATTGACAATCAGTCAATTCACTCCAGTACGCACAAATTAGCGGGGTTCAATTCAATGCTGCACGGGGCTTTAAACATACCCATGTCAAAATACAACTATAATACGGAAATAAGAACCATTAAGCAAATAGCAAAGGAAAACAATTTCCCGCCAAGCAAAATAAACCAAATTATAGCCAAACATAAAAATAAAGCAAAAACGATTCCCAAACCGGGCAGTAATGATAAATAATTTGTGCATTTCAACTATGTGAATGCGAATACATATAAAATCTCTAATCTATTCAATAAGCAAGGCATAAAAATAGCTTTCACCACGAAAACCACAACCGGAAGGCACCTACAAAATAGTAATCTGAATAAACATAACCCGTATTCAAAGTCAGGTGTATTTTCTATAACGTGCCAAGACACCGGTTGTCAAGCTAATTATAGTATATACATCGGGCAGAGTGTAAGACGAGTAGACACACGTTATAATGAAAATAGGAATGCGATAGGATACGGAGCACATTCAGCCGAAATGCGAACATATGTGTGACGCGGGGCATAGCTTTACTAACATCGCGACGAACCTAAAAATAATTCATCACGAATCGAAAAGCTGAGCTCTTGACATAAAGGAAGCAATCGAGATACACCTAGCCAAACGAAACAATCCCAACAATCTAAATGAACACACGTTCATGGAGAGCTCACCCCTCTTCACGCTACTAAAAAACACCCTGTCTGAAACAAGATACAACTTAGAGTTACAGCCAAGCTAGATAAGAACGGTGGGGGGATATTAGGGGGTTTTAATAGGTAAATGTTATCTGGAACAGGTGTACGATGTACTTTTGTTCTGCAATAAACCTAGGCCCGTATTCACGGCAGTATTAAAGGTGCCGGGACGTCCTCATAAGACCGGTCAGTGCTTAGTATGAATGGCTCATGGTCCACGCGTGGCGAGGAATGTTCTCCGGTCTTTGATGGTTGTAGACCCACCACATTCAATAACATTGGTAACACCCCACATAAACACATCGCACTGACTCCGCGCAGTGCATATGAACAGGGGGGAGAAAAGGGAAAAACCAGTGTCGTTGAGATAACAGCCCATCCCAGTCGAACACACCTTAACACGAAAACTGCGCGCAGCTCCAGCAAGCAAGAAAACCTGATAAGTAGTAGCCTGTAATATTACAGTTTAACCATAGTTGATTTTTGCAACCATATATTCACTCCAAATTACAAACTCCGGATATCTATTACCATTTAGCATTTCACCTAACATCATATATACTGCATTTAGCATACACCGACAGTTGCAGTACCAATACTGCAACTAAATAATTGTGTATATTGTAAATATTTTCACCTGTATTTTCAAACGCAGATTTTATAGCCAAGTGTTATGCATCTGATGATGATCGCTTGATGATAGAAACTGGTCAACCTAGTGTATTTATTAATTTCGTGTAATTTATTTCAGGATTAGTGCATAACCCAGCTCTTTTGGGTACATTCGTATTGACCGACAGAAAAGCACTAAACTCTTGCCTTTCTGCTAACTTCAAACATTATGTTTATGTTTATTGGCCAAAATGACTGCAATGTTTCGGTATGAGTTTTGAGTTTGATATCGTTGACCAGTTCTTTTTCCGAATATAGACCATGTACCAAGCGCTATATAGTGCATTTTTTAATTGTTGTGAGAATGTTCATATGGCTGAGGCCACGGTACTACTTGTTTTGAAACTGTCTGATATGATTAAAGGCATCAACTCTTTCTATTTTAGGATGATATGGTGTCCGATCGCCTGACTAGAAAATCCTCAGAAATGACTGATACCTTTCTCTCTACCTGCCGAAGAAGTGAGACCTATATTGGTGTTCACAGAGCATTCACATTTAGACGACCGTTGTTTCCTTTTTGTTGACAAACAAATATGTATTTTCCACTTTTCAAAATAAATTCTATGGCATTGCTTATATGGAAATAAGGCGATTGGAGAGCAAATAGCCCCTTCATGTGCACTGTAACCGAAATGCACATAACCACCTCCTATTATCCGAAGGATGGAAGGGATCGCAATGGACGCTAATACCCAGCTAGATAAACCAACAATTCCCTGCTAGATGGTTAGTTAGGAACCTCTGGATACAAAGATACTTAAAAAATACGTTAGTACTACTACCTAGTTACATACAAATCCTACAACAAAGCATTGGAGGACAAGATTCATGGAATCTCGAGGGTGAACGGTTTAAATGTGGGCGCCAGCATCTAATTAGTAGTACCACCATAGCTGATAATTAAATGAAGAGTCGCTGTGTTCTATAAAAAGGAACAGGCAAACTAAAACAGTGCCTGCTAACGTTTATTCAAAAGGACAACACAAATAAGAAATGCCATATAACAATTAAATCAAAACACTCACTTTGAAATTTGAATATTCTAGCTTCAGAATAAAATATTAGCTTCGCCTAGAAGCGAAATACATCGCGAATTTCGGTATTAGGATTATACAATGTCCTCGTCAAAGAATATAATAAAACTGTTACATTACACACCTCATCTACACAAGATTCAAGAGACTATCAACCACTTGTTGATCCTATTGTACTGATTCATGAGAATAAAACTCGTAAAACGACGTTGTCTATTTACATTTCTCCCCTAAATTATACATAGGTCTCCTTAATGTGAAGTATTAAAAATCCTCCACCTTAATAAAAATATTTTAATCCACAAATTATTATTATTACTATTAAATATTAACCGACAGTAGTGGCTACGCTGGCTAAAGCGCAGCATTAGGTCATGGGACCAAGATCTCTGCTGACACGGTAGACGCGTGGGTTCGAGCCCCTCCGTTGGCCGTCCTTGAAATGATTTTCCGTGGTTTCCCATTTTCAACACCAGGAAAATGCTGGGACGGTACCTTCTGACAGGCCACGGCCGCTTCCTTCCACATCCTTGCCCAGTTTCATTCACCATATTTCATTTCATCTCTCATTAATTCCTGTCATGATGTTGGCGTCAGGAAGGGCATCCGGCCGTAAAAACCATCGCCACAAAGACCTCAATCGCATTTCATCCCCGACCCCGTTGGAAAACGGGAATAATAAGGGGTAGACATACATACACTATTAAATATTAAATATTTACCATTTTATTTAATTTTATCGATACCAGCATGATATTTCTTCACACAACTATCATTTACTAGATCACCTTAAATTCCTTCATATTACGATCATTTACTAGATCACATTATCTTCCACATTATCGCTTTAGTTTGTCAGATCAAAATGAACATATGTAACGAACCATTAAGCTAATTACTTGATATACATCGATAACAAATGATAATATAAGAGAATATATGCGTGGCTATTACATTGTTTGAAATATTGTGGTTTTAGATATCTATCTTCACATTCATATATATCGCTTACTTATATATCGCTTTTATCGACAATACTGTCGTTAATACCATTTTACAGATAGCTATTACTCATTATAACATCGCTGAAACATTCATATTTCCCATAAACAAGTCTTACATGGCGTTACATTTACGCATAAATTCTTATTTAACATAATCTCTTCACTTCAACTCAATATTGCACGGAATTCAAAAACTTCTACTTCTCACTTGCGATTTGAGTAACTTACTTGCTCAATAATACAATAATACTCTACCGATTATACAACTCTTTACATTTCCTCATGCACGCATTATTTTTGACTTGTTATATTTCCACATTCAAATACTTGTTAAATATTTCATCTTCAATACAATTCCTTAGCGATTCATTATGGTATTAACATATCATTGTTTATTATTATCACTGTTTCATTGAACTATTATATTTTCAGATAGTCGTCTGTATTTAAATATCATATTTAATAATAATTCGTTCCATTTCCTCACCAATCATTGTTACATTCATGAATATCAATTCATTTCCTTTTCAAATTACACCTGTTATAAATTATGCCTCGATGCTTTTCAATATCATTCCTGCATTCCTTTCCATACATCGCTAGTTAAGCGTTATCAATAGCTCTGCTCTGCATATGATTATAAATTCTTTAAAGTTGCTTCAATGTCAACAATACGTTGCTTCAAACATGATAGCGTATTAACGTTCAATAATGAACCAAGACAATATTAATATTAAATCCGAAGATTTAAATAATGGCTATTATGGTAAGAAAATCATAAAATAGTTCCTAACTTAACATTACGAAAATAATTACGAAGTAATTATTAAAAATATTCAGTAATAAAATATTAAAAAATAAAATATCCTAAAATAAAATATTCTGAAACATTCCACTATCAATTAACACGGATTCGCATAGAAATTCGAATGACTAAACAATATCAAAAATGTGTCTACGAATAAAAATTTTCGCTACGTCATAATCGTAAACGATGACGTTCGAAAGTACAAAAAATGAAATTACTGAAATAAAATATACTGAACTGGACTGTCAAACATTAAACATGAAAATTGGTCAAATAGCTACATAGAAAATGGTCAGGTCTATAATATCCACAACATTGCAAACATAACTTCCAAATATAATCAGATCGCTTTATCTATCTTCAGCTCAGACCATCTACTTCAAATCCTGGATCAGAGTTGAATTCCTGAATGATGCGTCTCTGCGGCTTGCGTTCAGAAACAGCTGTTCTAGCCGTCCACAAGAACGGTAGCAAGATGGTTTGCAGCCTTTCCAGATGGGTGCGAACGTGTGGAGGACACGCCTCGTTGTGGTCACCCACCAGTAAGTGATGAAAATGTACAGATGGTGTCCACGTTAGAGGAGGCGGATCGGAACGTAACGCTTCGTGAATTAGCGCAAGATACAGGACTGGCGAATTCGACTGTCCTCCACTTCCTGAAGGACTGCCTGAAAATGAGGAAAATTGCGTCAAAATGGGTTCCGCATGACATAACCGACATTCAGAAATGACAGCGATATGACGCTTCTCCTACGCACTTGCAGTGTTATGAGCGCGAAGGGGAGGACTTCTTACGGCGTATCATAACCATTGACGAGACGTGGGCCAAATCTTATGAGCCACAGTTGAAACGCCAATCGAATGAGTGGCGGCACCACGGATCACCACGAAAACAAACAGATCGACAAACCCCCACCAATGTGAAGGTAATGTTGATTCTTGCCTCTGATTGGGATGGTGTGATCATAAAACATACCGTTCCCACAGGGCAAACCGTTATTGCGGCGTACGATTGTTCGTTTCTGCAAGACCATCTCCTTGCATCTCTGAGAAGGAAACGGCGACACCACATCGACACTCCACCCATCGTTCTGCATGACAATGCTAGGGCACACACAGCAGGAGTTGTGTCTGCATTGTTGAATCGCTGGAACTGGGAGGTGCTCTAACATCCTCCCTACTCTCCCGACTTAAGTCCTTGCAACTTTGATCTCATCCCGGAACTGAAGGAGCCACTGCGCGGGAACCGCTACCCTACAATTGGAGATGATGTGCAGGCTGCCGAGTGCTCTCTCCGCACCATCGATAGATTGGGCAGTGCCAACGGAATCCAACGGCTTCCACGTCGCTGGGAACACGTTTTACGCAGTGCTGGAGACTACATCGAGGGCCTATGAAACTTGGAACCATGTAGGTGTGTTATTTATACATTTATAACATAGTTGCCTAAACTAAAAAAAGCAACCTATGTATATGCGTAGACTTTCTTTCACTCTGTTCATAATGTCGAATTCACTTCGTTGAAACAATTATATACAGTACTTTCGTGGCTTCAAATAACTAAGTCCGTTTTCTCGTGCAGTATTTATTTAGCGAAGCCTCCACACAGTTTGGCGGAAGGTGACGGCGATTCTTCCATCAACCTAACTTGACGTTCCTCGCACTCTATTTGCTACACAGACAAATACGTCTACACTCAATTGATGTTCGAAATGGAATAATATGACTGAGGACGCGCTTCTCCTTTCCTTGTCAAAATAAAATGGCGTCAATGTCAATTATTGGCGGAGAACAATGAAAGTTCACTTCATAGCCTAATATCTCCGATATCAATCTACTATATATAATTTCAATCATTCCGATATGTTTTATTTTTTAATTCTCTTCATATTTCTGTCGTCTTATTACTTTTAAATGTACGCAAAAGTAATTATAACGTACAGTACTTGTACGTAATCAATTAATAATATTCTCATTGGCTGTAATCCTGTCACGTGCCTCCTTTGTCCACTAGCTTGGTCGTGTGGCGTGTGCAATGTCACGTGCCACTGCTAGCCAGGCTCCCTTAGCCCACGTGACTGGTCTAGACCGGTTTTTGCTTAAAACTCTTCACTGAAAACCTGCTATTGCGTCAATTTCCTGGTCGATCTAAGTCTCATTTATTACCATGTTAAAATATTCATTTCAAAACTCTTCATTTCCTCGCTAATAAAATGAGCCGATAAAATCTTTCAACGGTACTGCGTAGCTGCCTGGCTTTACGAAATGCTTGTATGCTGTCGGGTAGCCTGACCATTCCCTTTAATTCAAAACATAGAATTGTTACGCAAGGCCGGTTCAATGCCCGCGTCCTGACTTTCGCCAGGCTTTTTACATACGGGTTCAGTACAGAAGTCCAGAATTTGTGTATTCACAGAATTTGTTCATGGAATATGCTGTCATTGAGCAGCGTCTCTATTGAGGAAGTACTTCTGCAGCCACTTGTTGAACGACCAAGATTCTCCGTGATGAGAGAGTGTTGACACCGGCCGAGCTTGCTAGGGTTGAGAGTATATCCTGCTTGTGTGCCGGACCAAGACGGCCAGAGAGAGAGGGAGAAAGGACATCGCCACCGGGGAAATAACCTAGCAAGAAGCTTCAGATCCGTTTTACGCCTCCATCGCCTTTCTACGTACTCACAGGATCTGCGCAATCTTTGTACTGCAACTCGTAAAATGTGCTGATAAGGATTAATTCTGGAGCTGAGGTATGATAATACAGAAAGAGCTAATATTTGATTATACAGTAAATTACCTCTGAATGACACGAAGGTTCGACGAAATAATAAATGTATTAATTATTAATAATCAATTTCTTGCAATATGCTTGGGTATGATAGGTTGCTTCCTGCATTTATATTATATGTATCAAACTGGAGATGGTACGTAACAGCTTGATGAACGTCCATGTTTGAGCAAGGGGCTTCATCAAAGACGCAAATAGTTGAGAATAACTGAGATTCGGGTTAGAAATGCAAGGCGAATTACCTACTACCACTAATATACTGACACCGTAACAAAAGTGTTACATGATGTTCAAATCTGTTTTTGTAATTAAGTTAACAACATCACCTCGTGATATAGTGGCTAGAATTCATGCCTGTCTGCTTGGATGTTTTGGTTCGATTCCAGCTCTGCCATGAAATGTAATTTTGGTTTTAGGTTTGGACTCCATATGTACCCCTCACCGTCATGGGGAATCCCTTTCTATAATATTTTGTGAACGGAATACCAGTAGTGGGGAAGCCTCCGTGGCTTAGGCCGCAGCACGCCGGCCTCTCACCGTTGGGTCCGTGGTTCAAATCCCGGTCACTCCATGTGAGATCTGTGCTGGACAAAACGGAGGCAGACAGGTTTTTCTCCGGGTACTCCGGTTTTCCCTGTCAACATTTCATTCCAGCAACACTCTCCACTATCATTTCATTTCATCTGTCATTCATTTAATCATTGCCCCAGAGGAGTGCGTCAGGCCTCGGCAGCCGGCACAGTTCATATCCTCGCCGCTAGATGGGGGCTTCATTCATTCTATTCCTGACCCGGTCGGAGACTGGAAGCAGGCTGTGGATTTTTATTTTCAATACCAGTAGTGGACGCCTCAAAATCGATATCTGCAATGATTGGTGAATCAGTCTTGTTCTTATACACCTTTTGAACATATCAACGGTCATTTTCTATAACACTTTTTGTCAGTTACGGCTAAGGTTATACATTGGAGGTTTCATTTTCCAAAAACACCTTTTCTGTATTAGCTAGTAGGTCAGTGTTTTAGGGGCTCTTTTTCCCAAAGAATTTTGTCAGTGGCAGCTGATTACTTAAGATTATTCGAAATAAAGGTGACTTCACGTGGCACCCATATTATTACAATAAAGGATATTTTTATTTTGTTCGTTAAACCCCTTTACAAAACGTTTGTATTTAATAGTCATGGGTCATAAAAACTGCTCTTTGAATTCTAAACCAAAAAAGAAAGTGATGATCGTAGATTTGTTACAGGCTGTAAACTCCAAACTTTCTAGGGAGTTGTTTCAAGGCGCAGGATTAAAATTCTTGATTTAGAGTGATTTTGTACCATTATTGTTATTATCATTGTTCTTCTCAGCGTTCATTAGGCCATGGGCACTTCCTATCCTTGCCACTACAACGTTCAATCATGTTCGATTACTTCAACGAGGTTGATGTCGATTTAATAAAACATACTGATATTATCTTCATTGGAATAAACCGTCGCGAGTGCTTTCTGAATGCATAAGACTTAGAAACCTTGAAGCAGTTCATAAACTTTGTATCTCTTCGTAGTAAAGGCTGGATTGGTCTCTCACCATGAGCTTACAGATTCCTCACACTCCTTATTACATGGGATTCACAACTGCTATGTCCCCTTCTTAAATGGCATTGGTGGGAATCGTACTCAAGCTATTTCAGTTTTGTTCCCGATACTGAGTACAGCAAACCTTCACTAGAAGAATAAAAGGAGTAATTAGCCATGTAGTTCAGACGTCTTTTCCAAAGAACCTATTACTGAACGGACTCAAATCTCATAGGTAAACCGGTACATCGCAGCTTTCCCATGCCCGTCTGCAGCGCCAGTTACCCTATCAATAAAATATAATTCAAATAAAGTAGAAGCCATTCTCTGGTTAGCCCAACATTGTAACCGTATATATCCCCATCAGTATGAACTCCCCTTTAAAATTTAAAAATTTCGGTTTTAGTCTCCTACGCCAACAATGTTTAATACAAAAGGAACATATCTTTCAATACATGAATTTTTAACTATAATGTTGCCGTTTGCAACTATAAAAGTGACATATAGCACCTAAAAACTGATGAAACAATTATGGGGTACTTTTAGCTCCCCGCTCCCAACTTAAGCGTATTAAATGTACTGATGATTGTTTAGCCTAAATTGGTTTCGCGATAACTTTGTAGCCATTTCAAAAAATTTACTGCATTCAGTTGGGCCATTCTCGAGTTATAAAATGACAGAAAACAGACAAATGTGCAATTTTATAAATATACATGCAGACAAGTGAATGTCCAGACAATTGTACCGTATTTACCAACTATTTCTTATTGTAAAATCGGAAAAATACGGTAACTCATATCACATGATGATGTGATGAATGTATAAAAAAATATACTGTACAAAAGTGCGCCATCTTCCAGCTACATTGTCGAAGGTCAAACTCCATTAGCTACGGCGGTAGACAGGATACACTCCAGCCCAAACATTTTGAATTCATGCCAGTTTTCGGGCTTGAAACCAAATTGTCCTTTTTGGGTAACAACTTATTCTTCTAGTTAGTGTACCTTATCGTCGTATAAAACCCCCATCGGCAGGAAGATCCTCTTAAAAGACTTGTGGTGCATGAAAATTCGACTTTTATCCTCAAATCACAAAATAAATTAAAGCACATAATACAAATCAATGCAAAACAGATTGAATATATGTTTGCCATTTGGATCCATAAATGACTTTTCGTGCGATATATCACCCCCCATTTATGTATTCATGAACTAAATTGGTTCCGGGATAACCTTATAGCAATTCCCAAAATTGTACTGCAATCTGTTGAGCCGTTTTCGAGTTATGAAAGGACAGACGGATAAGCTAATTGTATATCTCTCTCTCTATTTAGTATAAAACAAAGTCCCGATTCTTGGATGTTACGGGTAAACTCGAGAACCACTGGATGGATTTTGATGCGGTTTTCACTATTCTGTAAAGGATATCTCGAGGATGATTTCTGTAGAAAATAATATATTCATGATCAAAGCAAGCCGAGCAGTACGATTTCAGTGGAAAAGTCGGAACAAAAACTGGCGTCCAAGCGCTTTGTATGTTTACGCTGGGCAAACCGTTAAAATTGTCTAAATACTATGAGTGTAAGAATTGTTCAGCATGGAAAGCTCAACAAAATGTCCGCGAGAACATATGTCTATCTTCAATACATCGCCAACTATAAGTGTTTTTACGTTTTAATTTCTTCCAACCATGTCCATTCAACTACTGAGGCGACAGTTTACGAGCTAGCTAAGGGCGAGTCTATCATCCCTGTTACAGCCTAGCTAGTGGGTGAACCTATTGCCCCAGATACAGCCAGCAGCAAACCGTTGAGTCGTGTTGAGTTAAGACTTCTGAGAAGGGTGGTTGTGTATGGAGTTTCCCTGGAAGTGCAACTTGGGTTTTCTTCATTTCGCCTGTGAAACACATACAAGTTAAGATTGGACGGAAGGGGGATTTGAGTTTCATTCACCTCACCTTTCCCTGGAAGTGCAACTCTCATTTCGCCTGTGAACTTTTCGTTCCGCAAAATTCACAGTCAATTTAAGATTGGGCGGAAGGGGGATTATATTATATTAAATTATACTGATTGGCGTATAATCTCTACTTAGTATAAAACAATGTCTCTTATTCTTGGATGTCACGGGTTATCTCGCGAACCACTGAATGGATTTTGATGCGGTTTTCACCATTCCGTAAATGATATCTCGAGGAAGGTTTCTGTAGAAAATAATTATTTATGACCAAAGGAAATCAAGCACTAATGATTTCAGTGAAAAAGTCGAAAAAAACTGGCGTCCGTGCGCTTTTTAAGCTTACGCTGGGCAAACCGTTAAAAATATCTGTATACTATCAGTGTAAGAATTGTTAAGCATGAAAAGTTCTACAAAAAAGCCTGGGAGAGCATATCTATATCTTCAATACATCGCCTACTATAAGTGTTTTTACGTTTTCATTTCTACCAACAATCTCCATTCAGTTACTTAGGCGACAGTTTACGAGCTAGATAGGGGTGAGTCTATCACCCCAGTTACATCTTAGCTAGCGGAAGAGCTTATTGCGCCAGACACAGCCAGCAGCAAACTGTCGAGTCGTGTTGAGTTAAGTACTTTAGAGAAGAGTTGTGTTTGTAGTTTCCCTGGAAGTGCAACTCGGCTTGTCTTCAATTCGCCTCTGAACTTTTCGTTCCGCAAAATTCACAGTCAAGTTAAGATTGGACGGAAGGGGGATTTGTGTTTCATGCACCTCGCCATTCTTAAATTACGTCTGACAAGAATGTGTTGCACATGCATCTCCATGATAATATAATTAATAGTCCAGTCAGTGATTTTAACCCATCATGCCGAGACATAAAACGGATATTGGTCGTTGTTCATTGAAATTGAAAAAAAAACGCTTATCACGTAATGCATTCATAACTGTTCCCGGGAGAAGCCAGGTCGAGTTGCTAGTATATAGATAAATATAGATGCTTATATTCTTTCTGACAGTAAAAGTCTCACATTCACGTTTATATTTCCCGAAGACATATTTCGGAAACTGATCTAGCGTGGTGGGTTTAGTTGGAGGTGCTGAGGAATTCTTTATACGCATAATTAAGACGTAATTACAGAGTGTACGTGTTCTGATAACGTACTGTAATTATCCACACAGAAATAAACCAGGTTTCTTATTTCCTTCTGTTTGCTGCACACTAGTGTACTCATCTCTAATTATTTTTATACTTGCCTTCCATTAACAGAAGTATTGTACATCAGAATTCCCGCGGGGTGGTACGTGTCCCCCTCCACACTCACTTCCTACAGGCGTCATGCCGGAAGGAAATGGGAAATATGAATTAAGAAATGTGCAACATCAAATGGAATTGCTCGTCGGGGGCGCTACTAATTTAGTAAGCGAATCAGCTTCTGAAGCAAAACTTCAAACTAGACTATCTACTAAGTATTCCTATCCATAGGTTATGCTTCAGTCCTTTACAACGTTTACGAGAGCCTAGCTCAAGGATATTGAACTTAAATATCCATATGGAAGAAATCAAGAAAATTTAAATTCTTCTTCGTAATGGAATTAATATTGAAATATACACGAAGGTGTTTCTTGTAGTTCGATGCAGATCTTACACCATTCATTCCAGGTCTACGCAAGGAACTCCTTCAAAATTGCACCTCTAAGATCTGAGTAGACTGTTTCCTTCCACCTTGTTCGAGGATCAGCTTTTCTCATTCTTTTACAAAGGGGTATTTCCAATAAGAATTTTATGCCAGTCAATATATCTTCGTAACAGTGTCATTGTTACGTGATAAGCGTATTTTTTCGATTTCAATGAAATACGACCTATATCCTTTTTCCGTTTTGGCATGATGGGTTAAAATCACCGGCTGGACTATTGATTATATTATCATGGAGATAGCAAGTGCAACGAATTCTTGTCAGACGTAATTAAAGAATGGCGAGGTGCATGAATCACAGTTCTCCTTTCCGTCAAATCTAAATTTGACATTGTATTCTGCGGAATGAATAGAAACGCTCAGTTGCACTTCCACAGAAACTCCAAACACATCCACTCTTCTCTGAAGTCTTGACTAGACACGGCTCGACAGTGTCTGGGGTGATAGGCCAGCTTGCCAGCCAGCTAGCTCGTAAAATGTATCGAAGCTGGTAATTGAATGGAGATTGTTGGAAGAAATGAACACGTAAGAACACTCTTATAGTGGGAGATGTATTGAATATAGAGATATGCTGTCCCGGAATTTTTTTTCAGAACTTTTCATGCTCAACAATTCGTACACTTATAGTATTGTGCCCCTCAGACGAGAGTTTCGGGGAGCTGCTGGGCATAAACAACCATTTCGAGACCCTCTCCTGACCAACACACAGGACTCGGGGAAGAATATATTCTTAGACTATCCTAGCACGAAAAACTGCACTCGGGGGTGCCGGGAATAGGAGAGTTCTATTTTACGACCAGCCCAGTGGAATACATTCACAGGAAAACACAAAACAAACGTGAAATAATGAGGACAGGCTTATGTTATAATCTCACTAAATTTATTGATAAAATCCCAGATCCCTAGCCTATTTCTGAGAGGTAAAAATAGGCTAGACCGAATCTAAACTGCCCTGGAAAAAATGTCAAAATATCTCCTATCTAAAGTCTGGCTTAAGCCTTTCAAAGTCCAATCCACAAAATCGAAGAAATAAATCAATCACTAAGAGAGAAATACGTAACGATTCCCTAAGCAATTACATCGGAGATATTTATAATAATATCTACGAGCAAGAAAAATATTTATTATATACAATACAAGGTAAGATTTACGTCACTCAAAAACACAATAAGAATAGCTAAGCTATGACGGTATTCTCTCCATCATTTGAATTTACGTTGAACATGAGCTAATCCTGTATGTCGTTATTATATTTCTGATAAATGAGACGCGTTTATCCAAGAAAATAAAAAATACAATGCTTTTAATATTCTGGTCCTAAATGACCCAATAAAAATATTAAAGCCATTACAACACAAATATAAAAAGTCCAATGTACAATCCTGATTTTAATGCAATTGGTATTCCTACCTACCCAGTTTCTTGCTGTTTGTAAAGAAATGGTCATGAGTATATGGAGGATAAATTAGGTCGGTGACTACAGTAACTGACTGTCACGTCTTATGTCTCTTATCATCATGACGACCGGGTTTTCATATTTTCCCGTCATTAGATGATCGTCTTCTCAAAATTGGAAATAGTCAAGAGTGTATTTAAATATCGTCGAAGATCGCAAACTCTAAAATTGATCAGAAAAGAAATGTTAGTTTAGCATTTATCAAGTTAGACTGCATAATTATTTAGTTCTGTCTTTAGTTCAAAATTCTATCACTTGAATATTAGTTCAATTTTTACTTCATAATTGGTCCTAAAAATGTCATTGTATATTTTTAGTGACCAATAAGCGTTTCTAGTGTAGCTATAAATGTGGGAGAATCATGTAGAAAAATACCTCATAAATATCTGTGAATCGCCCTTGACTAGTATAATGGATACCCTGTGTTCCATAACAATAACACGTACTCGTCAGTCCCAATCATTAGTAAGCTTGTCAAAAGTGTACAAGGCAGCTGGAATAACACCATAATCAAATACGTGCTCCAAAACGTGAGGAAAAAACATTCCAAGAAACTCCACTCATCTAGACAACACAATAACATGATCCTAAATTATACAATAGGTCCCTTCCGTGGACTCAAATACCGCAATAATTGCTTGTATGTGTTCATTCATTAAGAACCAGAAGCTTACCATTAAAATAGACGACATATAACTCACCTTAATTATTACTTAGTGTCTAATACACTATGGAATGCTGTAATAATCATAACATTAAGGTATTACAAAAGAAATTAGCTTTACTCCAAGTGTAGTTGGAAATGATACGAATGACCAGATATAATCGAAGCATAAGTGTAATATTGCCTACCTATCGGAATGTGCAAAACGTAAGACCATTTAATACTAAATCCGCCACAAATATCCAATCCTAATACATAATAAAGTTCAAGCGTAGCTCACTTACATAGTGTTGTTCATTTGGGCTTCGCGCGGGTCTTCGTGGCAAATCATGGCTTTCCTCTTTGCCATGCTTAAAGCTCCAGCACGTTCTGACATGCGTTGCACAATTCTTTTGTAATACCTTAATGTTATGATCATTACAGCATTCCATAGTGTATTAGACACTAAGTGATAATTAAGGTGAGTTATATGTCGTCTATTTTTAATGGTAAACATTATTCCATGTTAACTGCTTCCATAGCAAAAGGATATAGTTTCAATTGGTCTCGGTTTCAATGACCACGTGCTTCCTTACTAGATGTCGTATCTCCGTTGGGTAATTCTCACAAGTTCTAATAATATTTTCACTGAATTTAAAGGTGTGCGATATAAGCAAAAAGTCCATAATATCCGCCACTGGCGTTAATATCATTGAGATGATATTCAGCAACACTTAAAACTGTGTCGATTACACACACGTATTCACCACGTGATCGTTCAATGTCGTTGCAATCTGGTATTGCAGCAAAATAAATATCTCACAATTCCTCCTCCTAATGCGTTGAATAGTATTGTTCCACTGAAATTTCGTGTAGACATTGATTTACACACTCTAATAACGTATTTCATGTGCGGTAACACCTCATGATCGTTCACTGTTCCTTCTCCTCGTGCACAGTGGTCAAAAAATCGTCACTTGGCAAATATAACTAAAATTGGCAAAATATTGCCTGAATATCAGTCTCACTTCCCTCTACTCTCAGTGAAAAGTAATAATCTTCACCTCTTACACAGATATAACGTCGATTATAACTCTCAGTCTTCACTCAACCAAAACACGTCAACTTCCCATGAGGTAAATCAAGGGGCTGATATCACGTCGTAGATGACGGAAGTAAGCTGTGACAGCTGTAGTCAAGTGCTGTTCCAATAAATTCCTTTAGCATTTCCGCGATGTATCACCTTTACGAAAGAAGGACAATAATTCCAAAAATTCCAAAACACAGCTTCTGACTAGTTTCAAATGTTTCCCAGCATAACAAAAATACAGGATGCACAAAAAATCCACATGATACAAAAGTCAAATCAAAGTATTCAGAGAATTCACATATATTTCGGGTGCGCTCAGCGTTGTTCCAAATCTCGTTCTATGGAATAGTCGACATACTGCCGTCGATTTACAGACCTAAGATGAGCAATCGCGCTCAGTAGTCTACATAGATATTCTTTAACGGTTTGCCCAGCGTAATCTTAAAAAGCGCACTTCGCCAGGTTTTCTTTCAACTTTTTCACGGAAATCGTTACTGCTTGGTCTCCTTTGGTCATAAATAAATCATTTTCTACAGAAACCTTTCTTGGGATATCCTTTACGGAATGGTGAAAACCGCATCTAAATCCATCCAGTGGTTCTTGAGAGTACCCGTAACATCAAAGAATCGGAGAATTTGTTTTATACTAAGTAGAGAGATATATGGAAGGAGTTCATCGAAGACATTCGTAAACTTGACACCAACAATAAGTTACACGTGAAGCATTAAAACCTGCAAAAACGATCAATGTGTGATGCTGGTGTTAGCTTTGTACATTCAAAGTTCTATTAACTTTATGCATTATTCAAAGTTCATAATTCCTGTAGTTTATCATCGCTAGTTCTGAAATGGCTTAAATCGTGTGTTGGATTTAAAAAGTTGGTCTGCCTTTTACGAGTTTTACAAGCGTAGTTCAGAAGTTGGTACAATCTAATACTTAAACTTGGCAGTACTGGAACCATTTAAGGGGAGTATGAATGGCCTATCCCGCTAACGTTAAATTTGCTAATTCCATGACCCATTTTCTCAAGAACTACTTCATGAAAAGTAGTGAAACTTTTACAGATTCTTTAAACATGCTTTGTGTACTTACCCCTCTAGTTTTATTGACATAGATGTGCTAGGATTTGGGATAGATTTTTTTTTCTCTGTTTCATTTTTCACACCTTTTTTGTCAATTCATTGTGGATTTTTCTTCAAATAAACATGCTATCTCTACCATTCTAGAGGTGTGGTATTCCGAGGGTATACTACATGAACAGTGAAGATATCAAGAGTATGTCTTATTTAGAACCGGAGATATCGGGTCAGTCGTCTGAAAAAAAATTAGTTCTTCAGAAATTGCAATTAAAAATTAATTTAGATTGTACCTCAGTTTTCAATGGAAACAGCAGCTTTAATGCTCCGGCAATGTAGCCTTCATTATCTCCTACATTGTCCGAGTGCATCCTCTTCTTCCTCCTCAAAGATCTTACATCCTTGGACACGTTTTGGGCCAGTAGCTCTGCCTTGTCGACTCGCTCCTTGTACAGTTCCTTCAGTATGGCCTTGTATTCCAACCAGTCTTCACTCCCGGCTCCTCCAAGACTTTCAGTCTAGTAGTATTGGCATCATTAAAAGTGATACAGCAGCATACACACCAAGCTTCATTGCATGGTACCCCACAAATACATTATTAGGTACTCTTGACAACACTACATTGTTGAATGACTCATTCACGTTTTGTGTTTTCCCTGTCAAACATTTCTTCAGTAGATCTGGATTTGCCAAATCCCTATAAACTCGCTTTATCACCAACATAACAGCCTCAGGTATAGAGGTCTTGTGGGTAAACTTATCTAAAGTACTAGCTGCAGCAGCCTTTTTGTATTAACACCACTCGCTGGTACAATGTTTCTTTTCCGAGGAGGAACTTGAAGGTGTAGCAATGTGTAGAGCTGACGTACTAGGGGAACATTCATTCCTAACCTCATTCACTACCTCGTTTACACCTACATAAGTTCTTTAGTATCGATTTCCTTATTATTTACTTTCTTGGACACTCCTTTTGCCCCCGTCGTGATCAAATGTACTCAAGACCAATAACTCAAAAAATGAAAAAATATGCACGTTATACCAAGAATATCGCACGCACAACGTAAACAACAAACACAACTGTTTGCCAGTCCCACTAACATATGCAGAAAAACTTCCTCTAAAATTTAAATCAAACCACATGCTTCTAGACCATATGGTTCTTGAGATATGAAGTGTTTACTGAAAAATGGTATATGAAATCCTCTTAACACCCTGTGCAACTAATTAAATTAAATTAAATTAAAAATATTTCTAATTAAGCAAATTTAATAAATCATACACCAAATTAATCAGCAAATTCAAAGCAATGTTTTGGCATCAAAATCAAAATTTACAACTTTTTCAACAAATTGGTCATTTATACTCCCCTCAATTCTACATTATTGTGTGTTGGTGGTGGACACATTTTCTTACAAAGTCATGTTCAAATAGGGGTTATCCTTTACGACATATTTAGGAATACCTGTAAGGTTGGTACCACCTATTGCTATCGGTTGACAACGAATGAACGACCTGAGACCTCAAAAATGCTGTGTTGTTTGTGAATAATCTGTGTTCATGAATTTTGGTGTAAATTGGACCAGACGTGCCAGTTCCTGAAGGGTGAGAGGACTAATGGCATCACCTATTATTAAAGTTTGGGAATATCAGAACAACATGATACAAAAAATCACGTTTCATCTGGCGTACAATGGTTGGACAAATTTTAATCCCAATAGGGTCAGTAGTTTGCGAGCTCTTCGAGGTTGTATGGACTTGGGTCAAACTCTGTACGAGGGTTTCGGTGGGTGGAAGAGGAGGAGGGGGAGAAAGAATAGTTTGATGGTGGGTGGGGGGACGAAGAGTAGTGAGACGGAAAGTACGGGAACAGTTGGGTAGAAAGTAGGGTAGGAGAGATGAGGGGGAGCTTGGATGAGAATGCACCCCATTCAAGTGCTTTAGCCGGGGATTTCCACCGAACCGAAATGTCCCAGCATACTGGCGAAAGGTAACATTTTACGGGAAGCAACGAAAATGCCTACAACCCTTCCGTGACGGCCACCGTCATTCAGTTATGTTTATGATTGTAGAAAAAAGATATAGAGGATAGCTGGGATAGCCCTTTGAGACGTTCTGTATGTCCCATATTACGTACACTTCAAGGCATCACCAGGTGAGATTACTTGAGGTACGTGAATTAATTGGTAAGATCCCTTAAAGACCGGGGTAGAATCCTCATTGGCAGAAAGGAAGGGTTGCCTACAGGTAAAACCTGAAGATTCGTAGACAGCAAATGTAAGGCTTTGGTAGGATTGGTGGGCTTGTTAGTATGGGAGATATAATTGGGCTCTTTAATCATGTCCATCCTCTTTCCGTGCTTGTTGCTTGGGAATCAGTCCGTAGTATCTGCATTGGCGTGGTCAGCGCAGACCTTGCCGCCTGCCCAGCAATGTAGTGACCAGTCCTAAGACGTAGGCTACTCTGGTCTCCATGGGTTTCCTGGGACCGAGTTTCTGAATCAGGAGTTGGACGCGGCCTAGCCTGTCAAGGCAGCAGCTTGAGCGTGCGTCCATGGCGACATGCCACCTTCCAATCTCTATGGTCCTGGTGATAAGGCAACTGCTCTGGAAAGCCAGGTGACTTCCCGCGCAGTTAGCGCACACCAGTGCATATCGTGGGAGCTTCCAGGTGGAGTACAGTGATGAGTTCCTGAGTACCTACTGCACCTCAGAAAGAGTCCACAGCGGCCCTGGGTATGGCCCTGCCTCGCATAGTGGAAACAGTGTAAGACCCCATAAGACGAGCCCGTCTTTCTATTCTTCCTGGCCTCCAGGTTTATCCTGGCTGGGGTCGTGGGTCACCCCAAAGGGGCCCTCTTTTGAGGGGCCCAGCCTGGCTGTCGAATGATTGGCATTGTTCAATACAAACCTCTTTTTCAAGCTGCATCGTGGCCGACCATCTGTGTCATCGTCTGTGTGTTGATAACCTGTCCATGCTCCACAGGGTGGATGAGCTTCCCTTTGAGGTATGTTCCTCCTCGGTGGCGTCAATGGTCATCAGGTCTAAGCAGGACGTACTTGATTCTAACCATCAATTCCTAGGTCTACATCATCTCCTCTTAACCTCTAGACCCGAACTCATTAACCTCTCTTCTCTCCCATTCTTCACATGACACCACTATCTCATTTGGCTCATACAAACACCTTCTTCCAGCGAGTTCATTTCTCACTTAGGTTTTATCACTTCACAACGAAAAACTTCCTGCTGTTGCTTCCATCTGTTTGTCCAATCAATCATTCGTGCTACCCTGATGTACCTGTAGCTTATGTGTCAGATACCCTGAATCTACCCTTCTCTCATTCCTATACAGCAAGGTTGATCTAATTACTGAGCGATGTGGGGAAGGTGTTGTCGCTACACTAACTTCTTTCATACAGAATCCTGTAGACCTCAACTGACATCCCACTGCGTTGGCTCTTCTGAACCTCGACTCTATCTCTTTCCCCATGAGAGATTTCACAGCCTAAGTACTTGAAATGCCGGTGATCCATCTGCAAAAATTTCGCTGTACCTACCTGGCGTTCTAATTTCATGTGTTTCTTCCTTACCGATATAACCTTATTTTAAACATGCTGATTTTCTACATTTCTGTTTACATTCTGTGTTGGCTTGTAAGCTTGGGACAGAGTCTGGCATTACAACCAGGTCATCAGCATAAGCCAGGCTGCTTACTTGGTTTCTACTGTACCCTTTTGAACATAGGACCTTCAGGACAGGATTCATTCCTCGGGGGCGGAGCGTTTCTACTTGAAGCTAACAACTGTCCTGGCATACACCATTTGGAAGATCGATAGGGCTGATCAATGAATCATCACACACAGAATTCAAATAAAAGGAAAGCAACTTTATTAACACTGAAGAAGCAAAATACAAACCAAAAAAAGAAAGAATAAAACAAAATATCAAAATAAGAAAATCAAAATCTTAAGGAAAATGAATTAAGGCGAAAGTAAAACTAATAAATCATGAAATTCTGAAGCAAATCCAAAATAAGTTTAAAACTCCAAAATAATCTACTCAAAATTACAAAATATCAAAATCAATCCAAACGGATTCCAAAAATAACAACATTGAATAAAAAGAATGATCAAAATTAAAATCTAAACTAATTGGATATCAATTAAATTAATTACACAATCAAATTAATTAATTAAGTGAATCAAAGTGATCAATCAAATCATTCAATCCAGATTGGGCAATATCAATCCAATTAAAGACCATTAATAAATTATTCAAATTGATAATTACATAAATTAATTAATCCATCTTTGATCAAACACGTTAGCAAAATTATGATCTGATCTCACTATAATCAGTATTGTACTCATTGAAAATTCCACACTGTGAGCTCATTACATCAAGCATCATGTCATCTCACCATAACGTAATGTACCATGTAAATTAACATTACTTTAATTAAATCATTCGTGCATCACACTATTAAGCAAGGGCTTTTCCAATAATAATCTAATATCATAACATAATCAGGCAATACCGCCTGTATGATCCCTTGTATGGATTAAAGTACTCTCATAAAGATACACTCCTTATGCATCCAAATTCTTAACACAAACCTTGCCCCCCTTTTTTTGTGGATATAAAATTGGTACATTTATCTATGAGCTCTCGTGTATGCAACAGATGTGCCCTTCAATAGGACTTGAGATATGCTATACTGGCACATTATAATAAGCACCAATGCATGAGAACACGATTATCCAAGGATCGAACTCAAGACTCGATACCTCATTTCGGGTCTCGAACTCAATACTGTCTGTCAGAGTTTATGGGTGTATGACAACTATACTAATATACAACAACTGAGATGCTTGCAATATCCCTTCAAATATTATCTTATGCAAGACAAAAACCAGAGGCTGAAAATGAATGCTAGACTATATGCAAATTTGCATCAATGCAATAATAAGAATATTCTATGTTCACACTTCGTACGATGACAGTTAACATTTGAAACAACGATGAGTGTAGGCAACAAAGATGTTTCTCCGACACTGTAAATAAAGCATGGCACAACTGTGTCTACAAAATATATTCACAAAATATGTACACGAATAGGTCTTGAAGTAAGGACCTTGACTTACCTATTTTGGGCGTGGCATATCCGCAACCGTCGCTAGTATCAGAGAGAGAATACACTTCTACCTCAAATGGTTAATGAATACCTGTACCCTACTGTAGAATACCATTATCAAATTAATTACTTAATTTTCATTATTATTATTATCATTATTATTATTATTATCCAATATTATTCCCACAGTGATGTTAATTTGCTAGGACACGAAAGGTCAATGGATACATGTACCCTTTTACAGAATCCCTTGATTACATACTTATTATTATTATTATTATTGTTATTATTATTATTATTACGATTCGTCACTGCGGGGACGCTAGGTCATGGGAGGTCACTGTGTATCTGTACCCTATTACAAAATACCATTATTTAATGAGTCATTACCATCATTTCAAAAATGTGCTCAAACAAACACAGACTTAAACTTGGTACGGGAAACATATGATTTACTAAAGGCTCGGCTTTCTACACGGCCAAGATGGCAGTATTGTAAGTACCGTTAGCCTAAGAGTGAGAGGGAAAATGTCAAACGACCTTGGCCTAGGACAAACATGTGTTGAGCCAATACACCCAGTGGTAACCAAAAACATCCTACTAATCTTGCACCAAATAATCGAAATGAAATATACGAGCAGCTAGTCTCGTAAGCCTGGTGGTCTCCTGTTCGAAGCTGAGCGTGGTATAAACTTTGGAACATACCCAGTCGTGGTTCATAATTTCACTCAAATAATTGCAAGTGTCGCTCAGCCTTACCTTTTATCTTATGGCAAGCCTCAATACACACTTCTTACCTTTTTATTTCCAGTTGGCGACATCATGGGACATATGGCGGTGTCCGCTGCTGCCTAACTGCACATATTTCACAATTCTTACCATTTTTTCTTCTTTCATTCGTCGAAGCTTACCTGGGATCACATGGGACCATCCCAATACCATATTTTGCATGCCTTTATCATAACCTTTCTACATATCACCACGATTCAACCCAATGCTCATAAATGTTCCAAAACACTCAGACAGTTGTTCAGTACACTCTCTCACAAATCGTATCTTACCTGATTATAGCAAACATATTGGAGACGCAAAGGTAACGTTCCTAGCTTACTTCCAGGGCGTAACTAAGCTAAATAAATATCTCACCAGGTGTCAAATCAAAATACCATCATTACGGAATTAAAATCCCCCTCTGTCGCTCGTGTTATTATTATTATTATTATCCCTACGTTATCATTAATAACGTGTGTTATTATTATGCCCGTAAAAATGTTCGAATCTCTCTCTCTCTTTCTTACCCAAAACTACATGCCTCGCTCTGGGCTTCTTCCGTCTTTTCCTGGGCTGAAATACACATACTCTAGCAAATAAATAAACATACATTCCTACTAGTGTATCCAACATGTACGAGTCGTGAACGTTATTTCTGCCAAGCATCTCAAAATAAATCAGCAAGCGTCACGTCATCACGTGCGCACATATCTAAGCAAAATAAATCTAACTTCAAAAATCAATCATTAACATATTATTTACACAACTATGGTAATCCTAAGAATACACCCATAAACAATGACTTAATATGATCAAAGATTAATACTCATCGTGATCTCCCGTCAGCTGCCATCATTCCTTTCAGCAGGGATCTTTCGCAGCTCCTCTCCATGGGCTTTACATGATATCACAATCACACATCATCACTGAATACATTATTACACTGATTAATTCTTCATCATAATTATGCTGGGTTTCACTCGATTTTCTTCACAAACTATTATTGACACTTTCATAAGGTTATCACATACGAGTACCCTAATAAACACGCAATTTAGTATTTTAGACACTTTTATACACTTTGCAGGGATTGCGCAATATAACCACACGTATTCCTATCTCACTAATTCTTTCTTCACGATGCCGTGGGTTGACCGATTCTACGAATATTTCCCTCCGAGTGATGAGCACGCAGATGACGTGCCGGTTCAACTGGACTCCGGTTCGGACCTCGATTGTCCTTCTACGTATTCCTCAATCCTGCGACTGCTAGCACCCTCTCTGCACTTGGCGTGGAAAGACTGCTATATAAATTTGAGCGAATATATTGCTTTCCCGCACGTGAATACTTAATTTAACACAATTTATGTCTCTTTAAATACCGTTCCCTTGTACTTCACCAACTGTGGTGCAATATTATTTGGCTTGGCGTGCACCCACTGCTAACTGTTCGTAGCTATGCGGCGACCCTTCTCGCCCGCCGACTGCAACCAACCAATTAGCAAACCGGACTCTGACTCACTGCAAACTACGCAAAACTGCTCACGCAAACTACTCCAGGCTACTGCAAACTAACTGCTGCGGCCACGAGAGTGCGGGAATATATCCTCCACATGGCGGCATTCAAAACTAATCTTTCTACGCTGTCGGGAGCTCTTCTTTCAGACCGTTCACCATATTCACAATATGTGCAAATTAATATTGATAATAGGGCCATATTATTATCATATTGTCTCCGACATTCGATCGTGGCTTCCACAAATAGGCATCTTGCGTCCCCTGGCACTATTTCTGACGACATGGACGCTATCCCTACCAGGGCAACCAAACTCTCCACCCCAGACTGTTGGCGTAAGAAACTAATTTCTTTGATCATCGATTAAATGATATCATGATGATCTATTCAGTTTGATGACTGGCGAAAAATCATAGGAATAGTCCATGTTTAGTGACGTTAAGGGTTCGACCCTGGGTGTTATCGTATTGTCACAATTAATTTATTTAGTGATTAAGGGGCGGGGCTTTGCTAACTTACGGCGTACCGTAGAACATACGAGAACAAATTATTGAGGTCAGCTTCCCAAGAAGTCCTTGAAATGTTGCACCTGCTCTGGTCGATGCGTAGCATAGAAACATGTTCTAGACTTCGCTGTATTGGCAAACTTTGGGCAATACGTCGCTGGTGCTGCCTGCGACGTACATGAGCTCGACTTGCAACATAGATCGGGCGCTTGCCATGATTAAATAATATGCAATCCGGTTTCCTTCTCCTCTGTAATTTGAAGCTCATTTAAACGATATACACTCTGCATGACCAAGAACCATGCGAACTTAGCCTAGGGCCTATAGGATAACGGCGCACTACCTAATTGAATCCCATGTAGCAGGTAGCCATCAAGAAAATATAAAATAATCGGTTGTGGTAAAAGATAAAATTGATAATAAAGGTAATAAAAATTATTATATTAATAATAATATTAATAATAATTATAAAGTTATTGGTTTTGCGTCCCGTTTTAGTACTGTAGCTTTTAGAGACGATGGGTTGCCGGAACTTCGCCCCGAAGTAGATTTTACACATGCCAGTAAATCTACTGACAGACTGGGCCAGGATTTGTTTCTGCAACCTTGGTCATAGGAGGCAAGAACATCGCTGATCCTCGCAGCCATGGTGAATGATTACAGCCTTGCCTCACTCCTGTAACAAATTTTAACCTAGAACATATTCTACCATCAAGTCTCATAGCAGCCTTATTATCAACAAAAATACTTTTGAATGCCTGTAGCAGCCTTTCCTCGATGTAATAATCACTCAGGATGCTCAGCATCAATTCTATTGGTACTATATCGTATGCCTTGTCCAGATATACAAAACGCAAACACAACAGACTGTCGATTCCTCTCGTAGGTTTTCTCAATAACTTGGCGCTTACTAGAAAATTAATCCTGACATCCTCGTTGAGGTCTAATGGTTGTCAAACTCTGCAGACTGGATTTACGAACTAGACTGGTAGCGTTGTTTACGTCATATTAACCACAGAATACATGCAATCACCAACATGTCACCCACCTTAGTCTCAGCCGATGATCATACTTTCTTATTTACAATGCCCGAGTGCACATTACCCGGTACGCTTAACAAAGAAATGCCCCTATAATTGTTGCAATCCTTCCTATTACCTTGCATCTTTGTCCGGTCAAAGGGTCACTTTCATAAATTGTATCTCAATTCGATTATCCTATGCATGAATTTCATTCCTGATTTCCCACTTTACTTTACCATTCCAGGCCTGATATCATCTATCCCCGCATAACTGGCTGCAGAATAATCTGAACACCAAATATATACGTTCCCTAGTGTTAGCCTATATTAGTTTATGGAAAAATAGGCTTACGACATCACCTTTGTGTGTGTGTGTGTGCGTACGTGTGTGTCTGTGTGTGTGTCCGCCCTAATACAATCTAAACGGCTCAAGAGATTTCCGTGAAACACGGTAAGGTCATAGTACTACTTTATTCGACACGGATGATGCCCTTCAAATTATATTACGTTTAACCCATCCAATATGGCGGTTATGCAGAATATTTCACCAGCATTCTATATCTCCGAAACTCTTAGTGATATCACCCTGAAATTTTGTACGATGCTAGAAGGCACTAATAAAAGTTCACCTATGTGACTTTTGGAAACATGGTAAGTACAAAACGTACACGGTGGCCAAGCGAATTTGAAACAATTTATTAGATTTTCCTCGCGATTTAACCATCCGAGTGCCGTGAAACTTGGTACAGCAAATGTTTATACACATGAAACTGCACTGAAATCTAATGCAGTTCAATTGTTTAGGTCTACATAACTTCAAGATGGCGGCTGTGCGAAATTTTAAAATTAAGTTCTTATTTATTGTGTCCTAATCATGCAATCAAAGTCAACATTTGATTAATGAACCTAGGCTACGAAATAATCGTCATCTAATGTTACATAATTATATGGCTTACATATATAAAAATTCAAACATGGCGGCCATCCGAGAATTTTAGACGGTTCTCAATAACTACTAATCTATGACAACAATTGACCTGAAACTCTGCATGTTGATAAAGGCTATAAACATAGGTTCACCAATGAGATTTTCAATGACATGGTGAGCACAAATCAAACATGACAGCGACGCGAAATTTGAATATTCAAATGGGCGTGTCTCGCGATTTAATTATCCAAGCGCAGTGAAACTTGGTACGTTAAATGCGTATGCAAATAATAATCCAATGACGTCTAACTTATTTCAATAGTTTTCATAACCGCAAGATGGTGGCTGTGCGAAATTTTAAAATCTTGTTTTTATTTCTTGTGTCCTAATCATACGATTCATGTTTGAATGATACACCTACGCAATAATCTTCATATAATAGTACATAACTCTATGGCCTACATATATAAAAATCCAACATGGCGACCATCCGATATATATAGACGGTTGTCAATATCTGCGAATCCATTACAGCAGCCAAACTGAAATTTTGTATGTTGATAGAGGCGATTGACTTACGTAGGACATATGAAAATATGCTATTTAGTTCTCCATGGAACTACTTGTCTTATTTGAGTATTTGGCCCCACACTAATTAACGTCCATTACTAAATTCGCAAGATTCTCCTGAAGTCGTGTTGTTTGGTAAGATGGCCCACAGGCATATATTACGCTAAACTGAAGTTGTTTGCCCACTGCAATTAATTTTAATATCAAATGAAAAGGCCCTATAACGTACAATTTTGTAAGGTATACTTTAAAACTAGAGGCACTGGGAAGAAAAATGTCATATAATATGAGGTTATGCATTGCAAACCTTTTATAGGTTATAAGGAAATCGTTACAACTTTAGTACCATGACGGACATTGCACGCCAATTTGATATTGTTCACCCTCTCCTCCCCAGTACATTATACGGTGTGGTCAGCTGCATCTCTGAATGAACATAGGCCATAGTCATGAGATAGGTTCATTTTATGAGAGTGGCGAAGTCTGTGGAGGAACATCAAATACTGAAGACTGAAATAACAAACTAGAGCCGTGGCGTTGTTTACGTAATATTAAACTCAGATTACATGCAATAACACACATGTCTTGGGTTTATGATTTAATATGAATGTAGTGTTAGTATCTCATATGACAGTCGTTACGAGATGAGTTGGTATCATGGTAGTAAACGTAATACTCCTACGAATATTGCTGCTTCTTGCTTTAGATGCAACACCAGATCGTGATCTCTATTGTAAAATCACACCCCCTAATGCGTTTTTAGTGGGATCATAGTCTATTATATGTCTTCTCCTATTTTAATTTATTCTTGCACTTTATCCTGTATATTGAACAGTATTCATCAGGATGTTTTTCAACAATAAAACGGCAATTTTTTGGGAGAGCATAACTTGCTATATAGAAAAACATAGACAATAACTGTGCTGTATTGTACGCATACGTGTGGTTAGCATAGTTGGCTGCCAGCCTGCAGGCCCAGTTTCGATAACTGACTCCATGAAGAAATATTATTCTGATTAGAGGAACTGTAATGGTATTGCTGACATGAATTTTACCCAATTGATGTCAATTTCCAAGATGGTTAAATCGTGTGAACAGTCTTTATAAATATTTCAACTTCGCTTTCGCTGAAAGTCAGATAGAAGAATGTTTAGTATAAATCTTTATTACTGAACAGATGCTCATGGTGATATCTGTTACTATTGCGGAGATAAAGAATGCCAGTGAAATACTTCGCGCGGCTGCCATGTTTCATTGGTGAAACGTATTAAAATTTGAAAGGCACGGCCAAGGTGGGACGTGGCAATAGTACGCACTTACCGAATTTCATTGAAGTAACTTCGGTCGTTTAGATTTTATTATGGACACACACACACATGGACAGCAGATGATCTCATAAGCCTTTTTTTTTTTTCATAAATGAAAATTGGCAAGAAACCAGAACACTAATATAATAATAAATGGTCCAGCTATGAAGGAAATCGTGATCACCGCCATTTTAAATAATAAATTAGAGAGTTTGATAATGTAAAAATCTATTCTGAGATATGTGCTTGCTGTAGTATGTAGTATGCTTCATTTAGAATAATTCATTGCTGTATAATAGGAATTGAGACAAGAATTATTCAAAATGTCAAATTTTTTAAGGAGGCTTACTGTACCGAAACCCATAAATAAGTTCAATCGAGCTCATTAGTTCGGCAGATTGTCGTAAAACAACAAGTGGTTCCGTGAAGAACTAAATAGCCTATTTTCATATATACCACGGGTGTTTTCAATTAAAACTCTCCTGCCTATTAAAATGATTTTCCATGTGAGAAGCCTATACAAAATAGCTTCTGGTTCACAACCTATGTCTTAACCAACATCATTACAATTAGAAGTTATGTTCTAGAATTTGCAGTTTCACTATCGGTGATTAAGACTCCTGCCGCGAGGTGGCATCTTTCTGTGACGAAACAAAGGTATTCATTTTTTGAAAAAACAAATGCATGGCTTCTATGCGTAAGGAAAAATAAGCTGCAGAATTTAATGCCCTCATATAATATTTATTATCATTGCTCATCATACGAATCATCTTTTCAATTGCCTCAATAACATACGGGAAATAAAAAACATAAGGTTCTAAAATATCGAACAGACGTCATCTTCATTTTTTAACAATTGAACATCATTAGATGTCTCTACACTTACAAGGGAAGTATCAGGTAAGACAGGTCAAAACCTATCTTGAAACTTTGTGGACACAATCGTTGTACTATAAGAGGAAAACGTGCGGAAATCTGCTGCGAGATTGAACTGCAAGGCTCTGAAATCATGTGCCAAATCTCTCATATAAATCGATGGGAGGTTGCGATAACAGTACATTTTCGAATGGACAGCCCTGATCGTCCAATCACTCAAGGCCGGTGTAAAGGAGCCGCACGCTCCACTACTCCGAGTACCACAAGGATATCCATCTCCTCTAGCCGTCATGCCTGCATACCAGGATGTCTGGTACGATTTTGGAGCCTTGCAGAACAATCTGGCAGCCGTTTGTCCTCTAATAGTACAACGTTTGCGTCCACAAAGTTTCAAGATGGGGTTTGACCTGTCTTATCTGATACTTCCCTTATGAGCTTTGAAAAAGGAATCACTGTGCCAACTATCAATGCATTCGGGTAACTAGATCGCTAAAAATGTTATTTTAATATTTGAAAATCACTTGGCCGCCTCCATGTTTTGTGTTTCTCAGGATTTGGTAAGTCACACATTTTTCCTTCTATATGTGGTCCATAGAGTTATGTATCATTATATGAAGATTATTGCTTGGGTTCATTATTCAAACGTTTCTTTGATCCCTTGATTAGGACACAAAAGAATTAGAAAAATAATTTAAAAATTGGCACAGCCACTATCTTGATATTATTAAATCACATGAATAAGAGTATATGCCGGTAGGTTAAATCATATATAATAATGCGCCATAACCAGTTTCACTGTTCTCAGAGGAATAAATCGGAATTAAATTTCATTTATGTGTTTTACCTTCGCTGATTTCAGAGTTAACAGAATTTTCAATGTCACATAGCTGAATTTATAGTAATATTTTCTGTCACCACACGAAATGTCAGGGTGATATGGGTTTTGGAGATATAGAATGCTGGGGAAATATTTCGCGCAGCCGCCATGTTGGATTGTTATCTATGTATGCCAAAGAGTTATGCACTATTAAATGAAGATTGCTGCGTAGGCTTCCTATTCAAACGTTCACTTCGATCGAATTATTAGGACACAAGAAATTAAATTTCAATTTTTAAATTTCGCACATCCGCCATCTTGACGTTATGAAAACAATTCAATTAAATTTGATTTCAGTAGATTCAATTTTGTATGAACATTTACCGTACCATGTGTTACTGCGCTCGGATGGTTATGTCGCGAAAAAAGTCAATTTACTTGTATCATTTTCGCTTGGCCGCCATGTTGATTTTGTACTTAACAGGTTTTAGAGATTCACATATTTGAACGTATAGTAGTGTCCTGCATTACCGTACGAAATTTGAGTGTGATATCATTAACTGTTAAGGAGATATAGAATGACAATGAAATATTTCACGCGGTTGCCATGTTGCATTGGTGAAACATATTAATGCTTGAGAGATATGCTCAAGGTGGGATATGTGAAGCATATAGTGACAACGGTATGAATTTATAAAAAACGTAATTTTCCTCTCATTCTATCAAACCAACTTGTTCGATGTACGATCGATGTAATTACCGAGTTTCATTGAAATCGGACAAGAATAGATCTCCTAAGCGTTCTCTTTTTATGAACGAAAGGAGGCTAATAATAGCATAATGAACACTTCATCTTAGTAATTAGTAGTAGAAGCTTCTAACCGAACATTATTAAATTATTATTATTATTAAATTGGAATACTGTGTACTATTTTCTAACTAGATGACAACTCGTTTTCTCAGAATAATTTGCATATTGGGATATGTGAAGCATATAGTGACAACGTTATAAATCTATTCAAAACGTAATTTTGCTCTCATTCTATCAAACAAACTCGTTCGATGTACGATCGGTCCATCAACAAGTCAGCTGGACTCCCACCGTTCATACCGAACCTTGTATCTTGCCATCATATTGCGGTAGGTGAATTTATAGCACAGTGTTAATCAGTTTATTTTTGATGAATTCGCTGGAATCGTGCTTTTATTTATCACTGTAGTGATATACACAGTCTATTCGAGGTTTGTTTTTAGAATTGAAAAATGGCCGTTGTACATTGGAAAGTTTGTGTTTATTTTTTGATATGAGCATTGCGCAGTATATGTGTCGCATTATTCCCCGGCACGCTTTAAACATTTGCCCTGGTGGATGGTACATAATACGGCCTCGAATAATGAATGCATGTTAATATTCTCTACGTGCCCTATGGAGGAAACATATGATAACAAACGCAGAATAATGTAATACCTTGGCAAATAAAACACGATATTATGAAGTTGTTCCTATTTATATAAAATGAACTATGCAATAAATATCATATTGTACAAATGTATTCTTGGTAATAGGTCTGATGTTGGAGACAGCTGCTGAATATCACACTCTGTTGAAGTCATGAAATCCGCACTGTACTCTGCATCTATTTTGAAATGTTAAGTCATCTAAGCAGAATAATGATGTCTTTCAATATTTTGATATATCAAAAAAAATGGCACTACAGGCCATGAAGGGCCTAGGCCTACCACGCGACCACTGCCCAGCCATTTGGCCTACAGATATTGGGATGACGCGTGGTCAGCACATCGGGTATTTTGATATATCAGAATACGTATAATGTTTCATTGAAGCAATTTCAGTCATAATTAATTTTAATATATTAAAATGACGTTATAGCTAAACGTATTTTAATATTTATTCACTTTATCCAGAGTCTATCATCTTTTCACAACTCTTTGCAAAAATTATTATATCACTTGCAATTAATGTTAATATTTCCAGGATACGCTATTTACACAGGGAACAACACATAGGCTTATAATGTAAAGTTTTGAAGCCATTATTTTCAGTGTTGCCTATACAAACTGTCAGTTGTAGATCTTCAGTCGATCAACATGAATTTATCCAAAGACTGGGCGGGGTACAATGCATATAATATATGAACAATAAGTAAATAACACTCCTGGATTAAAAAAAAACGAGTATTTTAAGATCACTGTTGCCCTTAGGAGTACTATCAATACATAAAATCAATTAGGATTTAATTGCGCACCTAACACCTAAAAGAGAAGTACCGTATAAGGGTTACCAACGGCATAAATCACAACAACCAAAGTATGAGGTATATAATAATAAACACCTCTTGATATTATGGAGTTGCAATAATAAACGTAAGTAACAAAGTAGAAACGTATAAGTGGTTTCGTATGCCAAAGGTAAAATAACAGCAATTCTATTCATGCAATATGGAGGTTGGACGTGCTCATAAAACATTACAATCAATAACAATACAAACTTGGTGATGATGAAATACAATATGGTAGGCCTCCCTAACATTACTCAACAACTTATCACTCTGAATATGGCACGGTGCAGCCATCTCAAACTTAAAGAATATAAAAAAATAATTCCATAAGTTTTGAAACTGCAGTAGCAAAAATTAGTGATAAACGAAAATCATATAGCGTTGTATACCCAAGGCAATACAGCATCTTCTTCAGGCATTCAAGATGTCAGTGGAGTAAACTTTTAAAACTTCAAAATCAATAACTCAGCATGCATTTACCCAATTAGAACGAAACTTGGTAAGAGAGCGGTATCACACTGTTTACGGCTCCTAGCTTGTATCAGTCATTAGACTATACACAGCAAACCGCCTTCATCTCTAAAATACAAAACATTAATAACGATTATCCATTGTATATCTGAGTTACGATGATGATTCGAAGCAAGTAGGTAAGTAATTCTTAGAAGGCTTTCTTTCCAGAAGAGGCCATACCAGTACGTATTACTAGACTCAGTGCACTGTTTATACATGGCGTATATGTGACCATCTAGTTTGTTTTGTGAGGCAATAACTATCCATTTTGGCTACCACCCTGAAAGATCGGGTTAAATTCTCATTTGAAGTGGTGGAATGGTGGACTGAAGTGGCCTTAATTCAAAGTCTTATCCAAGGCAAGTGAACCACGTCCTTGTACTTCCGTAGTTCGGTCCCCTAATCTAACGAAATTATTCTGCGGACAAAAGACAAAACTATACCTATAAAATCAGGGAAAATAAGCAAATGATTTTCAATTAATATCTTGTTTTTATTTCGCAGGCTTTAACGTAGTATGCTATAACTGCTGTAATTAGGTTAGTATGGCAGTGTGATGTGTTGGTCTGGGCCTAATGCACAACACTTCATGCACAATCCTCAGCAAGATGAGGTGATTAATGATTGATACCGTGTGGTCGTGACTACATACATAAGCCTGGCCTGTATTCCAACTCCTTGCATCAACGTGCTTATGCTACGAAATTAGTTCTACCAGGAAGGCTTCCAGCTGTCAAACTGTGGTCCCGATGATTGGCACTGATTTATATACATTCTCCTTCACCTCCCCTCTTTCCTTACGGAGTCCTATAGCCTACTCCATTGAGTCGTGAAAGAGAGGTGGTTATTTGACACTTCCACGTTGCTTAAAACAGGTACATACAGCAGTCTAAATCAGAATTATTATCCAAAAAATGCACATTTTTAGCCTACTTTTAACATTTTGCAAAAATGAGGAAAAAGTAGACTTATGAGATCGGGCAAATGTGTGTCTGTCTGTCTGGCTGTGTGTGTGTCCCCCCTATCAACTCCTAAACGGCTGCAGCAATCAAAACCAAATTTAGTATGAGTAAAGATGTGCACCGGAATATCTCACGTTCATATTTGAAAATGATGTCAGTGCTACCAACTGCTGAAAAAACACACTAGAAATTTGAGCTCCATGTTGGATATCTTGCAAGGTATGCATGGGAGCTATTCCAAAATTGGCACACAAGCAGATAATACTATTTCAGTTTAATTTCCAGGAGGCCAACAATGACAGTGGTGTCAAAATAATTTTAAGCCTTTTGATAGGTCCAATGTTTAAATGCATATAACTTCTACACTATCAATTGGATTTCAACCAAATTTTGTATGTAACATCTGTACATAAACAGATATGACTGAGCATATTCCTAAGAGCCAACAGGGCTACCAACTGTTAATAATTGCTCTCTCTATTTTTTTATCCAAATGCCAATATATCAGAAAGTATGCAAGCCAACGGCTTTACACTATGCACACGTATATTCTGACATTTTAGATTAATTTGGAGTAACTTATATACGTCAGTTCTACCAACATGATTATAAGCCTGCTGATAGTACCAATTTTTAAATCTGGGGCCGATAACCTAGATGTTAGGCCCCTTAAAACAACAATTATCATCATCATCAATTTTTAAATACATGTAACTTCTATACTATCAGTTGGATTTCAACTAAATTTCGTATGTGCTATCTGTACCATAACAGATATGACTATAAGTATTGTTAAGAGCAATCAGGGCTGCCAACTGTTAATAAATGCTGTCTATATTGTTTTTACCCTAATATCAATATACCAGAAAGTATGCAAGCCAACAGCTCTATACTTTGCACACGTATAACACCTGACATTCTAGATTAATTTGGAGTAATTAATACAAGGCAGTGCTGCCAAAATGAGTCTATGCCTGCTGATATATCCAATTTTAAAATACATGTAACTTCTATACTAACAAATGGATTTCATCCAAAATTGGCACAACAAGATATCATAATATTTCAGATTAATTCTGACCAGCACACGCATGGTATTGTTGGCAACGTGCTTTTACGCGTGCTGATAGATCCAGTGTCTAACTGCATGTAACGTCCATTGGACTTCAACCAAATTTTGTTTTCTGTACCTTAAGAGATGGAACTAAGAATATATTCAGTCACCAGGGCTGCCAACTGTAGTGCTCTATTAGGCTACATCATACCATGTATATTTTGAACTAATTAGATATTTCGATATTACCAACTTAATTTTGTCATTATTCTAGATAGGTTCATATACTGTAGAATAATCATTGGCATGAAAAGTAGGCTGTATAGTTCTTCACGGAACTTCTTGTTCAAAATACGATCACCCCGTCAAAAGGTTCCTTATGCGCCATCAGATTTAGATTGCTTACACAATGATTTTGATTAAAAGTTGATGTTTATCAGTCGGCCAATTATGCCCAATTTTAATGGGTATTCCCTTAATCCTGAAAAAAAAAAGACATGAGATTATTATATATACTTGGATGATCAGTTTCGATTGGCAAGCGATCATCAGCAGATCCGTTTCACTAAGGCGATTAAATTTATGTCTACAAGTATGGGTGGTGGTATATCCAATATATACACTTAATACACTTAAGAGAGAAAACAACAAGAAAATTGCATATAACCAACAAAACCTATCAAGCTGTGTTAGTTTAATGACTACGGCACTGCAACTAAACAAGTATGGAATATATATTGTTCACACCATCACTCATACCTGCAGACATAAATCCTACAGCCCGTGTAGCCTAAGGATCCGATGATGATCGCTTGACGATCGAAACCGGCCAACCAAGTGCATCGATCAATCTTATGCAAATCCCTTTCAGAATCAACGAAACATCCTTTATGATCGAGTTGGGCAACACTGAAAAATGGATTCCAACACGATCAATGTTTTTCATTAAATATAGACATAATTCAGCAAGAATGTAATTAGTAATTATACAGGAAAATGCTAGGAAAGTACCTAATTTCAAGTTCCCGGGCACCAAGACCATAAACTTAAATTACACAACTACTGCAGCCAGCGCAACAACGTATATTATCGGACAATACCACTTAGGACAGATGACCAAACATGTCTCAGGCTCTTAATGGAAGTAAAAAATTAAACCAATTAATAATTGAATCTATCAGTCTTGAGGACTCTTAAACTATGGTCAACCTCGTGTTGTAGTGGCTAGTATTCGTGGCTGTCCGTGTTCGATTCCCGGCTCTGTTAAACAATTTCATCTTAGGTTGAGGGCTGGAACGGATTTCACTCGTGAGTCCGAACTGAGAAGAGGCGTGTTCTCTTCCCACCCCAGCCGTCTTAAGACTGTCCTTTGTGGTTTTCCCACGTACTTGATGCAAATGCTGCGATGATACCTACAGTAAGGCCACGGCCACCTTCTACTCAAATTCTAGCCCCTACTACTAATACTCACACACTACTACAGTCATCGAAATGTCAAATATTATCAGACAGTTTCAACACATACCCAATTACACGGTGCAATGTTGTCGCAAGCCCGTAAGTGAAACAGTGGAAATATTTAACCATGGATCTAGCGTGCATATCTCTTCAAATCCGAATCATGGATTATAACTATTTTAAAGAAAACACTTATATACATTTTTTTTAAATTTACGATGTATCCAATCTTGAAATTTCCCTCTACTATTAAGAACATACACTACTTATAAATGTATAAAGAAGGAATTTTTTGGTCATCTGCATTTTCGTGTTCGTTTGTGAAGGATGATGTGCCTGTCTTAATAACCAGCTATCACTGGCTGCAATTGAGCCAAATGTGGTAGAATATCATTCAACCGACAGCGGTAGCTACGCTCGCTAACGCGCAGTTCTAGGCTATAGGGCCAAGCTATCTGCATACTCAGTAGACGTGGGTTCGAGCCTCACCGTCGGCCGGCCTCGAAATGGATTGACGTGATTTCCCATTTTCAACTCAAGATAAATGCACGGATGGTACTTCCTTCCCCAGTATAATTCATCTGCATTCATTTCATCTCATTAACTCCACTCATGACGTTGACGTCAGGATGGGCTTGTGGCCGTAAAAACCACTCACCACATAGTCTTTCATCGCATTTCACCTCCGGCCCCCTTGAAGAACGGAAACGATTAGGAGTAGACACACATGCATAGTAGAATATCACTACAATTTCCATTAACTCCATAGTGTTTCCGAGATCATCATAAATCCAACGATTGAAAGGTGATTGTCACTGTTATATCGTATGAGCAGATGTTGGTCGGGGCATGTGAAAAAAGGTGAACTATGTATTTGGGACCTCTGACGTGACCTGTCTATTTCATTCCAGTAATTATCCATGATTGCTTAAGTGACATTGCCCCGAATGATTGATGAAGCCTCAAGAGCCTGCATAGCGGTAGATGGGGCATCTCTCGTGACCTAGCACTAGACGGAAATCTTGTTTTTACATTATTGCTATAAAAAATCAACTTCGCGGTGCTCTGGACAGTTATGTGACTGAGGAGAGAAGCCATGTTAGAGAATATACCGAAGCCAATACACCCTCAATGCTCTGCTTGGTATAATCTATGGAATATACGTCTTGTTAGAGTTTGCAGTCACTGCTCTTTGCTTCTCTTTCATTTCACGTTCTTTTATTTCCCTTCTCGTAGACACCAACAGTTAACTTTCATGTATTTCTGTTTCTTTGTACTCTTGCTTATTGTGTTTGAAAGTTTGTTTCAGATGTGCATTTTCCATATAAGCCTCTCCACAGCTCTCCATGCGGCAATTCGTTTAACCCCTTGATTCCAGTCATCTCAAGAACTATGACTGCAAGTTCTACAAATTTGAAGCAGATGGCGCCCTTGTCTTTATCTAAGATCTCCATGAAGTCTTTTATTCTATGCATCGAAATTGTATTATGTACATTTTTTTCTTTTTCTTGTGTTGCCTACTATGTATCTGTTTCTTTGTTTCCCTCGCCCTTCCCTTGCTGCACTGGCTATCCGAGTGTTTGAATCTCTCAGTCACATCTCTTCTGGTGCGTCGACGTGAAAGTTCAGTCCTCTTCTCAGGAGGCACTCACCTCCTTTACCCATGAGGTAATTTGAAATCTATGCAATGTTTTAACGGAATTTTATCGGCGGGCCGTGGTCTACAGGAAACATCAACTACTCTGCTATGAAAAGATAAGAAACAATCTAAAATGTTTTAAACTACATTTAAAGGTTTTTAAACTGTTCTGGAAGACTTTATTGATGCTATCGGCAGTATTTGAATTTTTGCAATATTGTGCAATCTCCTAACTTCCCCACGAGAGAAATTGTTTTTGTCTTTCTTGAGCTAACTAAGCTTGCCATTGAAAGTAATGCAAAAACCTAGCACTTCTTGTACGAATTGAAGGGGATACCTTCCCTACATTGAGGGAATTCTGCTAAACTTATAGCTGTTTGAAAACATAACTTTGCTTCCTTCATGGGATTTCAAGTCGCCCCATTCAACTGTAACTACATCTCTAGAAAGTTATATTTGCAATAGACTCTAAACAGTGAATGACTATTACTGCTAACTTACAACTCAAATTGAACTATTAACTGCAATAGTGACATTTTGCTCATGTTCTACAAAGCTGTCAGTGCTACGAAAAGTGTATGTGTGGCTATTTTCCACGCAGCGATCTGTTTGAAACAGTAAAATCCACCAGACTTTAATTTCCCATTTCCTATATTCCCAATTTTACTTTACTAACAATTTAGTGAAATTCAAACAAATTTCTCGCAATTTACAATGTGGCTTCGTCTATAAATAGGCTCCCTCCCATTTTTTCAGGTATTACATTCCTTCATTACTGTATACATACTCCATGTGGTTATAAATCCACATTTTAATACGCACTTTATTTTACTGCTGCGTTCAGGAAGTTATAATTTCCCCATTGTTAAAATGTTTGTATCTATTCTTATGCAATCAAGGCTTCACTAATGTGACCTTTCCAATTTGACCTTAACATCTCTTAATTATTGCTTCAATAATCTTAGTGGTTATAAATCCACCTTTAAATACTTTTCTTTTCTCTCCTGCTGTGGCCAGGAATGTAAAATCATTTGTTTAAAGATCTTTTCGCTTTACGACAAAGGTATTCTAATAAGGAATCGGTACTCTACTTAACCAATCCAACAATTTTTTTTACACAAATAGTAAAGTTTTTATTTTTCTTATTAAAGGTCCCAATCCTCTTAATTGTACACAATGTTCGGAAATCTATTTGAGGGTCCTTGTTATTTTTGTCATAGGTCTAAGACCTTCGAATTGTACAAACTGTTCCAAAATACCTCTTAAGAGTACAAATTGTTCCAAAATCTATTATTGTTGAGGCAATTAAAATTGCTATTATTTCTTGGAGTTCAATTATATTGCTCGAAGAGCATTTCCTTCCTCATCGTTTCTCGAATTACCTTCTGTATTCAAAGAAACAATTACGAATACTGAATGCTAAGTTTAAAACAAATGCAATCATTTGATGCGTTTATAGCAAAACTTCTGCTAACATTGCTCACAATGCTTACTTAAGCTATTTCTTGTGAATCATTAAAGGCAAGTATAGCTCGCTCAGCCAGCTTCCTACTTGAAGCAATTTTGATTTGTCCTATGATTTCCTACTTTGAATTGTGGTTTTGTCTAAGTTAGGTTTGGGTTTCTTACCCCGTTCTAAACATTTAGTCGGCAATCTGCTGGATAAAAGTTTAGCCTTCTTTAAACGCAACAATTGATTCATCTAGTAATTTTCACTAATAAAAATAATCTTACTAAAAGCTTAGAAAGCGGCTTATCTCTGCCCACTCTGGGGGCAATTGGTTTCACGTTCAGGGATCCATCCTTGTTGGGGAATAAAATTATTCCTGTCAATTTGAATATCTTAAGTATATTAGAATACTCTCTAAAACAATTCCTTGTTTGTACCCTATTTTCCCGTTTGGGAGGGACTGTACACTTAGCGCTTGCCTGCCGGCAACCTCAGCCAGCGTTGCTTGCACCATTATACTTGCTTATCAGTACGTTGTTATACACACTCTTGGTCGTTGATTACGTAAGCAAGACTGTGCTTTCTTTAGTGCTTTCATTCCTCAAGTTATTAGTAGTTTTTCCCCAAATAATCAATTATAAAAGAAAAGCCCTATTAATAACTAAAACTTTCGAGGCTAGTATTTGAGTTCTCGCCTTGCACTCACGAGTCTAATAATAATTTTATTCGTTTTACGTCCCTTTTAACTACTCTGGCTTTTAGAGACGCCACTCACTCACGAGTCTTAATCAAACCCTACTATTTTTTATTTACTAAACTATTTTATTTATTTCTTTGCTTGGATTCGTTCCTTTCTGCCCAAAGATCGTCTCCACTCCCAAACCTTTTCTCTTTCTCAAATCACCTTCCCTCCGGTAGTGTTTAAGCCCAGGCTTGACCTACAACTGCTGAACACATACCATCAAGTACAGACCCGTGTACCTGCCGAACGCTTAAATATTTAGCAGGTTATCGTTATATATTTTCCCAAGCTCCCATTCTCTGATATGGTTGTATCAACTATGCATCTCCTGAAAACACTTTTTTTACACCCCTCCTAACATAGATAAGCTCTTCGTCCAAACTCTCAATTTTCCAATAGGCTAATCTGCTGTATACAATAATTCACTAGAAACACAGAAATCCAAACTACAACGAGTCCAGAAGGCATGTGTTCGGTACATTCTGGATCTAAGGCGAGATGAACGTATCACACCTTACTACGTGCAGCTGAAATGGCTGAAACTCCACGAGTGCAGACAGCTATCACTTACCATTCTGACACATAAAATATTGCATACCAAGAACTCTTGTTATCTCTAGAATGCCGATACACCAAAGCATTCTGTTTATATTCGAGAAAATAGGTACACAAAATTAACACTCCAGATTCCTATCCACCGAACCATGAAGGTCAATAAATATTTTGTTTGGCCCACCTCAAGCCTCTGCAACGCCTTCGATTTATGTATTTTCGTCAACACTGCAAGCACTGCAGCTCTCAAAAGTAGCATTTCATTCTGATTCTTTCAGCATTCCCCTCTCACATCTGAATACTGCATTATGTTAAAATGCTATTTATATGTTCAATTATTATATCAGGACGAGAGCTGGACGTTAATATCCTTTCATGTATATTGTGTTTGATTTTCACAGTGATACTGTGTCTTTATGCACTGTTTTGTGGATAATTTTCGATTATAATTATCAGTATATTATTATTACTGTTTTAACGAATCTTACAGTAGTGCCCCTAAGTGGGCGACCACATGTAACGTTTAGCGTTATCAACCACATGCCTCTGTCACGGGTTCAATCCCAGGGACGGGCAACCGAATTTGACTGTAAACAGGGCTTCAACTTTCAAACGAAGTGACTACAATAACAATAAATATCCTCAGTAAAACAGATAAAAAATCTAGTTATTTACTTGGGAAGAGCGCCAGTATAAGGAATGATTCCTATATACAATGAATAAGGCCATAAATATAGCCTATTAATTGAGGATAATTGAGCACTCTTAAGGATCTCAAGAGGTGAGGTGTAAGGACACAAACCATCCAATATCTCTGGTTGGAAAATGCTATTATAATGTATAATTCCCTGATAAAGGAAAACTATTAAAATAAAAAAGAAATTTATTAATAAATCCAGAATAACTTGACAAAGGAAATTTAGTTTAAATGGAAGTTATAACAGTTAATAATATTAGTGGAACATAAAAGAAACCTAAAATGACCACTTGATTTTCGAGTAGATTGTTGAGCGCACGAAGTGGTTGGTTGTTTTTGTTGCAGTTGTTGTTGTTTCCTTCTATACCACCCATGGATTGGATCAGAAAATGTTCCTTCTTCTTCCGGGTTCAGGTACATCGGGTAGTGTGGACTGATAGAAGATTCGTCATGGTGATTTTATTTTGTAACTCTCAAAGAAAATGTAAGTAAGCGTCATTACGAACAAGTTCGTCAGTGAATGATTAGACGAGTGTCACAGTACTCACTTCTTTAGTTTAAGAGCGAGGTATTATATTGAATTTCTCAATTCTCCTCCCATATTGCCTTCCAGAAATAATCTTGTAGAATCAGCGTAGTAGACAGTCTTGTCATTGGTGAATGTAGTTAGGGAATATCATAGTTGACATTACTGAGAATTCTTCCAGTAATGAATTCCAGAAAAGACAATGGCTTGGTCAAGTACCTGTGTCCCTGGCAAGAAATAGAGTTTTATGGAAATAAGTCCAAATCCTCCTAAATTTGACGTCACAGGCGACAACTAACTCATTACCTGTTTCTTGGTTAACCCTTCTTAATGGTAGCTAAAAGCTCTTGTTCTAATTTCTGGGGAGAATCGCACCATGGGGTGAGCTGATTGCATACTATCCATGTAATGTGCTCAAGTAAACGACTTACTTGAAAATCCTCTTCAAATGACCAATAATACAAGGAACATGTATTGTGCATCATTGAGAAGCTTATATTTCCAAGCAGGTGTTGGTTGTCTCAACAAATATCATGACTCAATTTTCCATAAATTCTCTCTAATGGCTGATAACAATTTTAAGAAGTCTAGACTCAATATGTCTGACACTAAGTAGAACTATTGATATTTTAAAAGCCTCCATTTCAATGCAACACACATTATGAAATTTAGTAGAATAAGACTATTAGTAATGAAATTAATGATAATAATAATCAGAATATTAATAATAATAATTAGAATATTAATAACGGTAATAATTAGAATAGCAATGATATTAATTATAATAATTATAAAACAATTAATGATGAAAAAGACTCCTTCCGACTGGCCACAATATCGTGTCTGAGTTCTGAATTCTGACAGGATATTTTACAAACAAGTCAATATCGACCAAATACCTTTTACAACATTAATACTTACATGGAAACTACCCTATAGAATATAAATGCATACATGAAACATACAATTTAATTACAAAGAAGATATAATTTCGTTTTTATTATGTCGATGACAAGGAATCAAAATTTCTTATCGAGTTCAATTGTCCTTGGATTCCAGTGGCTGATTTATTTACAATACAAATCATCTTTAAAATTTTAAAACAATTGGCAGAGTGGGCTACTACTTTTTTATTATTCGCAGAATGTTCAATAGTTCGATGTACTCTGTAATAAGCACTAAACAGATTCTTCTTCTTGTTGTTTTTTTCCTGATCGATGATCTTCGCAGGTATAATTTTCTGCCACACGAAAATAATTTCACAAACACACGAGGACTCCACTCAAGTTGTTATTTTGCTTATGTATAACTTATATTAATGTTTTAAAACAGATTAGTTACTTATAAGTTGATACAATAAATAGTTGTGTTGCATTTGTGCAGATTATACTTATCTTAAAGTACCATCTTAAAGGGACGTCTCATTTACATGATCCTTTTCCTGTTGGTGGTTAGCTAGTGACATACCTTACTCGACCATCTCTTTATCTCCATCCCCTATCAAAACAACTCTCAGAGACCCCTTACAAGTCATTATGCTACTACTATTTACTCTTCTCTATCCATAAACAGCTTCTTGACCTAATTCCTCTCTCCATTCAACAAGGAAACATATGCTACCTACTACGTAATACGTGATGGGTGTACGTTATATGACCAATATGACACCTGTAAACAATAGAACAATACTTGATAATTGATAGTAGGCGCGGTTGGTAGTAGGCGCTATTAATAGTAGGCTCAATTGACAGTAGGCGCAATTGGTAGTAGGCGCAATTGATAGTAGGCGCGAATGGTAGTAGGCGCGATTGGTTGTAGGCGCGATTGGTAGTGGACGTAATTGATAGTAGGCGCAATTGATAGTAGGCGCGATTGGTAGTAGGCGCTATTAATTGTAGGCTTAATTATTAACAGTAGGCGCAATTGGTAGTAGGCGCAATTGATAGTAGGCGCTATTTACAGTAGGCGTAATTGACAGTAGGCGCAATTGGTAATAGGCGTGATTGGTAGCAGGTGCAATTGATAGTAGGCGCAATTGGTAGTAGGCGCTATTGATAGTAGGCGCAATTGGTAGTAGGCGCAATTGATAGTAGGCGCGATTGATAGTAGGCGCGATTGGTAGTAGGCGTAATTGATTGTAGGTGCAATTGATAGTAGACGCGATTGGTAGTAGACGTAATTGAAAGTAGACACAATTGATAAAGCGAAGTGGTTTTGTAACAGTTCTATATCTTTTTACGGCTTTCCTCTTTTGTTTTTATACCCTCATAAATTAGATATAGAGAATGTACACCACGATTTACATTCTCGAGCACACTTTCTGACATATCATCAAACCGTGCAGGAAGAAATGTCTGAAAATTTTCACTAACACATAGTACACGTTCACCATACATTGTGTCCACTTTTGAATAATGATGATAATGCGGAAAGGAGTATGCATTGGTAATTCACTCAGCTTTTTCCCTTCTAATCCGCAGGCATGTCCCATAGCATTGAGAATATTTATTGTAGTAGCCTATAAACAAACAAAAAAAATCATGTCTATTACACTCTAGCTTATAAGTTACCTGAACCACTATAACATTTTTATGTTTATAAAGAGCTTTCCATAATGATAAGAAAAAGAGCTTACCATAATGATGGATTGTGTAAGTAAACGTCTTTTGCTGCTTGATGCCACTACTAAAGTGATAGTCATACAGCAGACAAGTGAATTCATGTTTCGCTGACGTAATCGTATGTTCCCACCCACTTCCTGAGTTGTGCGCGCGCCATAGTGACTAGATCTGAAACTCCAGATGAGATTTCAAGGTTACTCTCCCGAACATTGCCGGAGACTGCTGTTCCCACGGCCTAAAATAATGGTAAGTGGAAATTGAGGAATTGACAAATGTGTGAACAACAAAACTCTATGTATGTGCATTAGCCTTTGGCTAGCCTTGGTTAGGTCAAGTTAGGTGAGGACATGTTTGGTTAGGTGAACTAAGATTATGTTAGGTGAGGTCAAGTGAACTGAGGTTAGGTATTTGACCTTGCAGTTTACTGTTTTTGGAAAATATAAAAAATGTTAACTATAAAATGTAAAAATCTGAAATCTAAAATGTTAAAATTTAAATAAATAAATAAAAAAAACTAAAATAATAAAATGTAAAATCAAAAATCTTTAAATGAGGTTTCTGTGGGTTAGGTTAGGTTAGGTAAGGTGAAGTTAGGATAGGTTAGGTTAGGTTAGGTTACGTTAAGTTAGGTTGGGTTAGGTTAGGTTTGGTTAGATGAAGTTAGGTTAGGTTAGGTTAGGTTAGGCAGAATGGCTGAGGTATGAATTAAACCTGCCTTTTCACACTTTTGCCTCACAAGACTGAGTGTACCCCATTCCAACCATCAGACCAAAAATTAAATTTCTTGCCAAAGCCATGAGTCAAACCCGGGGCTCCACAGTGACATCCAAGAATGCTAGCCACTTCACCATAAAGTGGGCAATATAAGACTGGTCTTAATGGTACATGATCAATCAATAATTACCTAATAATAATAATAATAATAATAATAATAATAATAATAATAATAATAATAATAATAATAATAATAAATATTCCATTTAGCAACTACACTGCCGACCTCTCCCTGTGACGTCATACACAGTCTCAGGGTGTGGCGGCCATCTTGCTCATTAGCCCCTGTGCCAGCTATGACTGTCCCCTCCATAAGAATAACATAGGGCTGGTTGCGCGCGGCGGCCATGTTGCCCATTAGCCCCTGGCCCTGCTTCGGCTTATATTTCCTACTGAGAAGTAGTCTTACTACATCACTATCTTGAACAATCCCATCTACGTATTTGCAAATTGAAAATTTAGGAATTACACCGTCATATTGACTCCATTTCCGTTTTGGTATTGTCCAAAGATGACTTTCTTCCTTTGTTGCGCCTGAATTTCCTGACTCCAAAACATCTCACGGAACCGTGTCTTAAAAGTCTCTAAGTTCTCCAAGCTGTTCCTATAGACTGCAAACAAACTCTTGGTTTCCCCTATGAAAGCATGTTCTAATAGGTCTAACACTTGTCTCAACTCAATTATTTTGTCTCTTAATTTGCCCTTGAATTTGTTTTCTATGATTTATAAAAATTCTATAGGTCAGCCCTGCCTACTATTCAATTTGGTGAGATCTGATTCCTTAAAAGTGACCCCACCCCACCTTCACTATAGTCACAGTCTTCTTTTCTAGTCTGTGACCTCAGTTTAATTTCTATTTCTACGATTATTTCATTAGATACAGACTCTATTTCTGCTAATTTCCCCTTAACATTCACCTCTCTCTTATCTAACTGATTACTAAATTATTCTTGCTACACTTGGATTTCTGTGAGATTTTGGTTACAATTTTTGGTTTTGCCTTCAATTTTTAGTTCTTCTATGTTAATTTCGGCCCCTAATCTTTTCTTAAGTGACTGACTTTCTAAAATGACAAATTCTTTAAAGCTCACATTTTGATTGTTCATTTTCTCGTCAATTTTCTCAAAGTCTCCTTCAATTTGTTTAATTTTATTCTGAACACTCTCTTCCTTTTCATTAAAATCTGATCTTACACTAATGATATTTTCATCTAGCTTACATTGGAATTCGGTCTTGACCTCACTTCTAAAATCTAGTAAAGTCTGATCAAGCCTTTCAGCATATTTATCCAGTTCCTCAGTAAATTCTTTCTTCTTTTCATCAAGTTTAGCATTTAATTGAGTGACATTAGCATTTAATTCCAACTTATTTTCATCCAGTATAGCATTTAATTGGGTGACACTTTCATTTAAGCCCTGTTTATTCAGATCAAGCTTTTTGTTCATTTCAATCATCGTTCTAACTAGATCACTTAATGGAAATGTAGGTTCCACTAGATGACAATTAGTACTTGGGCTATCCTCCGCTTGACCCCCAACTTCCTTAGTTTCTACTTTAATCATAATATCACCTTCTTTACTAGTTTCAACACCACTTCTTAATCCCATCTGAGTGTCTTTATCTGTCATGTTGAACAAAGTCAAGTTTACCATTAAGCTTGGTTTGCACAATTATATCCTCTCCTTTTCTTTTTCGAGATATTTAGTGTGTTTTCGTGCTCCTACGGTGTGCGCCATATGTAACGTTTCTTACAGTAGTGCCCCTTCTTCTTCCGGATACAGATACATGGGGTAATGTGGATCGCCAGAGAATTCTTCATTGTGATGTTATTTTGTAGATTTTGAAGAAAATGTAAGCCAGCGACATTACGAACGAGTTCGTTAGTGAATGATTTGACGACTCTCACAGTAGACAGTTCTTTATTTTGACAGCGAGGTACATATTGCATTTCTCAATTCTCCTCTCATATTGCCTTCCACCCATAATCTTGTAGAACCGGGGTAGTGGAGAGCCTCTCCCCCAGATGAAGGCAGTCCAAGTATTGTCATTGGTAAATGTAGTTAGGGAATATCACAGTTGAAATTTCTAAGAATTCTTCCAGTAATGAATTCCAGAAAAGACAATGGCTTGGTCAAGTACTTCTGTCTCAGGCAAGAAATGGAGTTTTGTGGAAATAAGTCCAAATTCACTTAAGTTTGACGTCGGAGGCGACAACTAACTCATTACCTGTTTCTTGGTAAAGGCTTCCTAATGGTAGCTTAAAGCTCTTGTTCTTATTTCGGGGAAGAATTGCGCCATGGGGCGAGCTGATTCCATACCGTCCGTGTAAAAGTGCTCATTTGGTAGACGACTTCCTTGAAAATCCTCTTCAAATTACCAATTATACAAGGATCATGTATTGTGCATCTTTAAGTAGCTTATATATCCAAGCAGGTGTTGGTGGTCTTAACAAGTATCATGACTCATTTCGCCAGAAATTATCTCTAATGGCTGTTAACAATTTTATGAAGTCTAGACTCAATATGTCTGATACTAAGTAGTACTAATGATATTTTAAAAGTTTCCATTTCAATGCATTATGAAAATTACAAAAATAAAACGAATAGTAATAAAATTAATAATCATAATCAAAACATTAATAAAAATGATGTTAATAATAATAATTAGAACATTAATAATAATAATAATAATTAGAATAGCTATGACATTAATTATAATAATAATAATAATAATAATAATAATAATAATAATAATAATAATAATAATAATAATAATAATTATAATAAAATAATATCATAATTAATGATGAAATAGACTACTTCTGACTGGTCAGATAGTTACACTGTTTTATTGTTACTATCATCGTTGGACTATTATTATTTATACTGTGAATGTTAGCGAAATGTTTTATTTTTATAAACCGTAATTTTATTGTAGGCTATGTAGGCGCTATTGCAAAGGAGCGCTTAAGCTCTAAGTAGACGTGGAAGAAAATAAATCAATCAATTGAAATGTCAGGTAACTTTCGTCTTTGGTAATACTGATAATAGACACGTTTATAACGACATGAAGTGTGATTTCGTCTTCCTGGAGGCAACCAGTCCCCCGAATCTGTTTCTGGGCTTGAAATAGAATAATTAATTTTGATGAAAGAACATACTGAGCTACCATGACAAACCAAGATATTATATACCTTTTGCGAGTAAGTAATTGTTGGTTAAATTGACGTCCCAGTCCCTCGAGGAAACAACATAAATTAATAGCATATTTTGCCATCCTAAACTAATTTATTCGTTTAAAACGACTTTATCAGATATACATTTAGTGCTTTAAATAATTCAAGGGTCTAATCGTCCGATATGTTAGTAATAGAAGAACCGTTCATTGCCCTAAATGAATATAAGGCCCTCCACATTGACCCATGTTAGAACATATACCTAAGTCAATTAATTCTCCCTTCACACTCCGTTGAAGGCATATTAGCTGGCTGTGTGGCTCGGCGGTAACGTCTCGCTTGCTGTGCTTAAGTTTGAAGGGTCGAATCCTGGCACAGTCAGCTGGCATTTGAGTGTGTTCAATGGCGAAGGTGCCGTTTCAGTAGATATAAACGTTAAAGATCCCCTTCAGGACAAAATTCCGGCACCCTGGCGTCTCTAAAAGCTGCAGATGTAAAATGGGACGTTAAATATATAACATTATTATTATTATGAAGGCATATTATAAAGCCTGACGTACTTACCGAATGAGACCACTTAGTGGAGTAGCTGCTAGCATGCTTGATTGTCGCCACGGAGGTGCTGGTTCGATTACCGGCTCTGGAATGGGGTACACTCAGCCTCGTAATGCAGAAATGAGAAGAGGTGGATTCGATTCTCACTTGAGTCACCTTAGAAGAGGTTATTTTAAGGCTACGGCTGCTTTCTTCAAAAATCCACTCTTAACTTACAAATACACACACTAATACAGCCATCACAACAAGTCAGGTTATCAGACAAATTCCATACACATCCAGGTACGCGGGGCTACATGACCATGATGTTCCAAGGCCCATAAAAATCAACATCAAACTTACCGAACGAAAGCCCGACTCCGTGGCTATTTGATTGGCGTGCTAGGCTTTGGCCGAAAGAGTCCCAGATTCGATTCCTGGCTGGGCTGAGGGGATTTTCATCTTGTATGGCTAATTCACTTGGCTCGGGGACTGGATGTCTGTGACGCCATTATAATAGAAATACAGAAAATTATGTAAACAGAACAATGACAACGTAACAAGTACAGCAAAAAAGTGAAAGAAAACTGAGACTATGAGAACAATTAATGGCATAACTCATATTAAAAACAATATATATATTGTGCCCGTAAGGCAACGTCGCTGGGGGAATATCTGCGTCAGATGACCTTCCCAACTTCCCAATCCTTTGAACCCACACACCGAGAGGGTCGGATGTGTCCTCAGACCAGCTCCGGTACGAGACTGATAACTCAGGGAGTATTAGGTAAAGTGAGAGGAAAGGTCATAGACATACCTGTTCTCTTATTCAAGGTTTCTCTCTCAAAAAACAGTAATTGTTCTTCCTTGTAATTTAAACTGATGGAAGGCACTTTTTTTTTTTTTTTTTTTTTTTTTTTTTTAGCGTATGGCTTTTAGTGCCGGGAGTGTCCGAGGACATGTTCGGCTCGCCAGTTTTTTTTGTAGCTGCTTCGAGACGGACACCCAATGGGTGAGCTACAAGTACCGTTGGGGAGGGAAGGAGAGAAGTTGGAATGTAAGGACGAGGAGCTGGAAGGTAGCGGCTGTGGCCTATAGTTAGGGACCAACCCCGGCATTTGCCTGGAAGGAAGATGGGAAACCACAGAAGACCATCTTCAAGGTTGCCGGCGGGGGGATTCGAACCTCCCCGCCTCCCGGATGTGAGCGACTGCCATCAGTCATGCTGTAACCACCACGGCTAACTCACCCGGTATGGAAGGCACTGAAAGGATTAAAATAGGGCAGTGCCAACCAATTCTAGAAACCAGTAATAAATATAACGACTGCCAGGTAAAAATTATTCACCAAAACATACAGTATGCATCAAATAAGAGAAACCTAATTGAATAATATCTTAATAATAAGCAACCAGATGTTTTTTCAATGACAGAGCATGGTCTGAATCAACAGGAAATTCAGTCTATAAATTATTGTGGATACAAAGTAGTTGCTGAATTTTGCAGAACAGAACAAAATCAGGTGGTGTGGCTATTTTAACAAAAGACACTACAAAAATTACAAAATTAGGATCAGTAAAATTTTTATCAAAAACTAAAGACTGTGAAATATCTGCAATTCAGTTTAAATCTGAAGGAATTTTACTTAACATATTTGGAATCTACAGATCACCTAGTGCTGATATAAATAACTTTTTTGAAATTTTCCCTCATATATTCAGAATTAACCAAAACTCTCATAATGTCATATGTGGTGATTTCAATATAGACCTTCTTGATAAAAATGATAAACATATACAATAATTTAAACAATTAGTAACTTCATTTAGCATGTTACCACTTATTCATGAGCCTACTAGAATTACAGCACATTCAGCAACATGCATTGATAATGTTATTATAGATTTTCCATTAGACAAGTGTGTGGCAGAGAACTATGATGATGGTATTTCTGACCACCATGGTCAAATGTTTATAGGTAATATTGGTCTAGCTGAGAAAATAACCCCAAGTGGCATGTGCAGATTTGTGAACAGAAGGAACATAACTCAAGATGGAATTTTATCTTTTCTAAATGTTCTCAAATGTACAAATTGGGAAAGAGTTTATGAAGCAGAGCATGCTAACAAAAAGTGGGTACAATTTATGCTATTATTCAGTCATCATTACAATACAATTTTTCCTATTAGTAAGTTGAAAATAAAATATAATCTAGAAAGTAACAATAACTGGATAACTAAGGAAATTAAAGAGCTACAAACAAATATACACCCATTAATTCATCTAAACAGAACATACAAATCAGCACAGCTCTCTTCATTTATCACAGCCCAGAAAGTCAAATTAAAAATACTAGTAGATAGGGAAAAGAAAGCATATAATGATCACAAAATCAAATCCTCCAACAACATTAGTAAAACTTCATGGAAAATAATTAACAACATCCGAAATAAAAATTTAAATTACAACAAAGCAAACATAAAACATAAGCAAGACAATACAACAATAAGCGGTCCAGTATATATTTGTTAACTGTTTAACTGCTATTTTATTAATGCAGTGGAAAAATAATTAACGTAGGAAAAGGAAATCAACCTGAATATGTAATATATCCAATGACTTCAAATACGCCTACATTATTTTTACTTCCAACAAATGAAAGCGAGATGGAAAGGGTAATTGATTCCCTGAAAAATAAATCCTCGAGTAGAATGAATGGTATACCAAGCAGTATACTAACATTATGTAAACACTACATCCTCGCACCTGTAACGCACATAATAAATAGCTCTTTCTCTCAAGGAGAATTCCCATCAGATCTAAAGAAATGTAAAGTTGTCCCAATTCATAAATCAGGCTCAGCAAGTGACATATCTAACTACAGACCAATTACCATTTCTTCAGAGTTTTCAAAAACATTTGAAATTATTTATCTGGATAGACTAAAAGCATTCATAACCAAACACCATCTGCTATCACAAGCTCAGTATGGATTTCAGAAAGACAAGTCCAGTACTGATGCTGCCTCGAAGGTAACAAGTACCATAGTAGATGCCATTAACAAAAATGAAGAAATCGTAGCTATATTCCTAGACCTATCAAAAGCGTTCTACTGTCTAAATACTAAGTTGATGCTAAAGAAACTGTACAGTTATGGTCTAAGAGGTATACCAGCAAAATGGCTAGATTCATACTTAACCAATCGTAGTCAGTGTGTCCACATTCAACATGAACAATCTAGTAATGTGAAAGTATCTCACTTTTCAAAATTCACAACAATTAAACATGGCATACCACAGGGCTCTATGTTAGGGCCATATCTCTTTCTACTGTATGTCAATAACTTGCCTGACATTTTAGATAATGAATGTGTGAAGACTGTACTATATGCAGATTACATTGCCATTTTAATTAGAGATGAAAATTACAAAACATTACAAAAAAATATTACATATGCAATACATAAACTGGAAACATACTTAGAAGCTCACTATCTAAAGCCAAACATTAAAAAGACTCATTATATTCATTTCAGGATGTATACTTCAAAACTTCCAGATATTAATCCAAGCATTGTACTCAACCGACAACAAATATACAGTACCGATGAACAAACCGTTCTTGGTATGACAATGGAAACAGATCTTAGTTGGAAAAAACATATAATTAAACTACAATCTAAATTAAGCAGTGCAATATTTGTATTAAAGCAGCTAAGACAGGAAGTTAACATTAATATCCTGATATCAAGTTATTATGCTCTGTTTCACTCCCACCTGGTTTAGGGAATAAATCTATATGGCAGTGCAACAATGGAAGTTTTAAGCAATATTTTACCCTGCAGAAGAGAGCAATCCGTGTTATGTTTGCCTTACACCCTCTAACATCTTGTAGGGAATATTAAAAAAAATTCAGAATAATGACATTACCATCATTGTATTTACTCAATTGTTCTATGTATATTAAGAGACAAATTCTAACTGGAAATGCTAATATTGTAAAAAAATCTGATCTACATTCGTACAACACTAGAAGCAGAATGGATGTTCACTGTCAATATTATAGAGGAGCTTTCAGAAGAAAGATCCCTTGTTTGCTGCCTCCAAATATTTTAACTTACTGCCCCTAACTCTAAGAAATGTCAGCACCATTTCCACACTCAAATTAAAATTTAAAATATGGCTCGCAGACAGGGCAATATATTCAGTAGAAGAATTCGAGGCAATGTGCATGGAGATGTAAGTGTCTGTATCTTGATTATTGTATTTACCTGTACCCCTGTAGTTATGTATTTTATGTATATTATGTATAATTATGTATTTTATGATTTGACGACTCTCATATATATATATATTAATATATTACCATGGATAAATAAAGAAATGAATGAATGAATGAATGCCCGAGGAAACACACCCGCAGAAGATAAAGCTAGAAATCAATAGTCCAGGCTTAAGTAAAAGTCTTTCAGGATTTATTCATGAATCGTAAACCCCTATCCTAATTCGGTGGGTGAAATATTGGCTAGTCCGCAAAGCTAATCAAAATAATAAAAATAAATTATGTTTTCCTAATCGGAAGTCCTTCTTACAAACAGAATAAAATTTAAACATCAAGACTAAGAATACGGCACGTGATTGAATTCCCTCAGCAAATACAAACAATCATTAACTATACGAATAATCACACAATGAATTTACGGCAAAGAAAGAATGTTTATTTTGCATTTAATTGCACCATTAGCGAATAATCTAAGATACGATGGTACCCCTTTTGACATTTAAATTTAAATATAAATTTACGTTATTCCTCTAAGTCCTATTGTACGTTGATCTCACGGATGAGTAGCATCCGTAGCAAATGAGAGTCCAAAATCTATTATAGCACCCATGTTCTATCATAAACAAAAGAAAACAACAAACTGATTACACACAAGAGTACATTGGATTGAATAACACACTCTTAAATCTAACATAATAATAAATATTTCATTCCTACCCACGCCAATTAAATGCTGTTTGCATTTAACAGTCATCTAGTGCGTGTAAATTAGTTTAGTGACAGCACAGCCCGCACAGTGTCTTATGTCACATGGTCACTGACTGCCCACGACTAGAGATTTCCATGGCAATAGTAACTTGTCACCTCAAAATCAGTGTTAGCTCGTCCTAAAGTCAGTTCCACAATAAACCGCTGTTCCATGTGTCAGTCATTCAGCAAAAATACAAACAATTTTAGATTATCTCACTTCATAGTTAATTGCTTCATTTAGTGGTTGGATTTAGGATAATTTGGTCTCATGATTTAGTTTCCTTTTCATATTTCGGTTTAATCCCTTTTCATGTGGTTTAATTTTTCCCTAATGACCTTATGACACTCGACGATAACAGTTAAAAAACGCTGCTACAGCGATGCCTACCTAAACCATAGACTAAACCATCGACTAAAACCTCCTCAGAGCTAACACAATAACACGCCCTAATAAGCGAAAATAGACGGCTCACATGGCTCGGTCAATGATATAATGTCTCCACCGCCGAACAACAATAATACCAAATGTGGGCGACCTTGTCAACTCCCATCATTCACTTGTCATAATAGGAAAAACGCAATAACATCACTTGCTAATTGGTCAATCATATAAAAAGTTAGATCTGATATCCGTGAAAATACACACCAACGTGCATCGTAAGCAATAACACAACTCCTGCTAAGGCATGACAGTATAAATAATGCTTTAGTACTGCATAAATGTGACCCTAACTTCATGTTGGAAGTTAGCAAGAAAAGTAGTTTAAAATGAAATATTCAGTTCTATGTCAATCACAGTTGTCTCAAAACAGTCGCTAAGGATTCTGGGAAATGAGCTAGTGGTCCGTAAAGCTGTTGTACCCGCTGCCTGTCTGATGTGCTTCACAAAAATAAGACAACAACACCTAAACCTCTGTGTTGTCAAATGATACGTAGGTTTATTATTACATTCATGACTTCTGAAGTCGTATGTTTGCCACTCAAGTGATCCTAACTCTTGGAAAGGGATAGTAGTAGCATCAGAGCTATGCAAAGATTATGTTCAAAAAGTGACTGTGTAGCCCCTTGCAACTGTCAACCGATACGATGAAATATCCAGCCTCTCCCATTTGGTGTTAGTGCGTATGCACCATCAAAATCAATAATTATGTCACCAAAGACATTTATATCACATACAAATGTCTACAGAACTATGTGTAGGGGTCCATCTGCACCTCCTAGATAATATTCCGTGTCTCAAGCGTACAATTGGTTAACGTCGTCAAGATATTGGACGTTATTATATGACCAGAGTTAGACAAAGCTTGTAATAAATCGAATATTAACATCTTAATCTGCTAGAATTGTTCCCTACCTAACTGGTTGATATTAGTGCAGCTGACTTGGAAATAATCAACAGAAATGACGCCCTTAACCATGTGAACAGATTTTTAAAACTCACATTACCGGCGTGCTGGAGATTGATTCTGCCCTCCAACTACGACCATTGAGATAGGCCTGAGCTCGATCCTCGGCTCTATTAATTCCATGGCCTCCTCTTCGTCATCATGTTATGTGGCCCCTCAATATCAGCCATCCGTCATCATGACTCAGTCTACTCCATCCTAGACATCATCTTAAAATAGCAGGATTGATCTCCCGCGTCGTCAGTCATATTCAGCGTGTACTGTATATCTCATTGCTTAATTCACTGACGTTAGTTTAAACGTAAACAATGGCAATCACTTCTTCTACACGGTTGCAGACTTCATCAAAAATGAACATAGGTCTTGCCACAGGCTTTACATCGTCACACGGACGGTGTCAGCACAGAGATTCTGTACTTGCAAAGTCGTATGAAAGTCGTAGAAATCGTTTTCAAAAACAATTCGTAAGGTATGTCAATTTTCAGTTATTGAACTGAGGTCATTTATTATAAACAGTACAATAAATATTTCACTGTTATTCATTCTTTTTAGCATCGCCTCGTGGCCTCTCCACAAAATTCGCAATGTGGTCGATTAGATCGTCGTCAAATTTGATCATGTTTTTGAAAATAGCACTTTTCACACTAATTACGTACCATACTCGTACAAAGAATCCTAGTTATTATATAAAGCTCAATGTTTGTCTCTCTGTCTCTTTGTCTGTCTGTTATTTATACAAATCTACACCGTTTCACCGATCTGAACCAAAATGTGTATACTTAATCTTTGGAACACTGCGGGTAACCCTGTCTACTTTAAATTTCGGACAGACCACTTCATTCCCTGCATGAAGACCCTTTGGCACAAATCTACACCGTTTCACAGATCTGAACAAAAATTTGTACACATACGCTTTGGAAACCTGCGAGTAACACTGCCTACATGCCATTTCAGACAGACCATTCCCTGCATTTAGGCCCTTTGGCACAAATCCACACCGTTTCGAGGACCTGAAAAAAAAATTGCATACTTACCCTTTGAACACGGCGAGTAACACTGTATTTATGAAATTTCGGATCTTCCACTCTGTTTCCTGCATTTAGGCAATTTGTCACAAATCTACACCGTTTCATCGATGTTAACCAAATTTTACAAATATACCTTTTAGAAACCAACGAGTAAAACTGCCTGCATGAAATTTTTGGCCAGACCACTCCATTCCCTGCGTTTAGGCCCTTTGGCACAAATCTACACCGTTTCACCGATCTGAACCAAATTTTACTTACTTACCCTTGAGAACCCGACGAGTAACACTGTCTACTTGAAATATCGGACACTCCACTCAATTCAATGCATTTAGGCCCTTAGACACAAATCTAAACCGTATCACCGATCTGAACCAATTTTTAAATACATACCCTTTGGAACCCGACGATTAACACTGTATGCTTGAAATTTCGGACAGACCACCCCATTCCCTGCATTTAGGCCCTTTGGCACAAATCTACACCGTTTAACCGTTCTGAACCAAATTTTACATACTTACCCTTTGGAACCCGACGAGTAACATTGACTACTCGAAATTTTGGACAGACCACTCACTTCGCTGTATTTAGGGCCTTTGGCACAAATCTACACCGCTTCACCGTTCTGACCAAATTTTACATACTTACCCTTTGAAATCCAACAAGTAACACTGTCTACATGACATTTCGGACAGACCAATCCATTCCCTGCATTTTGGCCGTTTGGCACAAATCTATATCATTTCACCGATCTGAACCAAACTTTATGTACTTACCATTTGGAACCTGGCGAGTAACACTGTCTACTTGAAATTTCAGACAGAAGACTCCATTCCATGCATTTAGGCCCTTTGACACATATCTACGCCGTTTCACCGATCTGAACCAAATTTTACATGCTTACCCTTTGGAATCCCATCAGTAACACTGCATACTTGAAATTTCGGACACTCCACTCAATTCAATACATTGAGTCCCTTTGGCACAATTCTACATCGTTCCACCGATTTGCAACAAATTCTACATACCATCCCTTTGGAACCCGTCGAGTAACACAGTCTACTTGAAATTTCGGACCTACCAATTCATTCCCTATATTTAGTCACTTTAGCACAAATCTACACCGTTTCACGTAATTGCACCAAATTTTTAATAGCTACCCTTTGAAACTCTGCTGGTAACACTGTCCACTTGATATTTTGGACAACCCTCTCCATTCCCTACCTTTAGAATAACAGACCATTCATTTCCGTAGTAGTTTAACTGTAATAATATTCTAATAAGTCTGTTGTTGGCTGGCGATTTGGGCTGCATCACGTCACCCCTACCAGTATTCTGGTGCAGAATAGCGAAAATAGTTGCATCTAGCGCTGCTTAAAAATTGCAGTAATGGGGAGTAATTAATGAAAAAATATTTCTTAGGCCCCTTAAAAGAGTTATCATCATGAAAATATTATGCCTTTGTATAAATGCAATGGTGTTGGTGCAGTACAATGAGGTTATCAGCTGCAATAAGCGTTGGTGCTATCAAATTTACTTTCATTCATTCCGATTCTTATCCTCTTGCTCTATGTGGCGATAAATGGCACTGTTGCTGCCTCAGGAGCTCGGGACAGCCGTAGTTTTCCAAAGTGCTCTGCATATTCTCCTAAGGTGTTATGCGACAAAAGGCGTCACTATTGGTCTCTGCTTTTCTAACAGTTAATGAGATATTGGCCCTAGGCAGTGCTTTTTATTTCACTAACCCCTATTTCTAATAATATTTTTCAATTCGTTTGTAAATTACATGTGTCAGTGCTGTAGTTAGTATATAGCCGTTTCCCTATTCATTATTATCATTATCATTACAGGAAAATAACCTGAATGTTACGTCCGTTATACTATACTTATCACCACCCTCACCACAAATGGATATATCTTATTTTTCTTTTTTATGTTAGTTTAAGTATCATGTGGCAGTTCTGTATTAGTATTCATTATCAGCCATAAACCAAATAAATCCACCGGGCGAAGCCGGGCACTAATGCTAAGCTATATAATAAAGCTCAATGTTTATCTGTCTCTCTGTTTGTCTGTCTGTCTGTTATTTATGCAAATCCACACCGCTTCACCGATCTAATCCAAAAGTTGTATACTTACACTTTGGAGCCCTGCGAGTAACACTGTCAGCTTAAAATTTTGGACTGAAGACCCCATTCCCTGCGTTTAGGCCCTTTGGCACAAATCTACACCGTTTCACCGATCTGAACCAAATTTTACTTACTTACCCTTGAGAACCCGACGAGTAACACTGTCTACTTGAAATATCGGACACTCCACTCAATTCAATGCATTTAGGCCCTTAGACACAAATCTAAACCGTATCAACGATCTGAACCAATTTTTAAATACATACCCTTTGGAACCCGACGATTAACACTGTATGCTTGAAATTTCGGACAGACCACCCCATTCCCTGCATTTAGGCCCTTTGGCACAAATCTACACCGTTTAACCGTTCTGAACCAAATTTTACATACTTACCCTTTGGAACCCGACGAGTAACATTGACTACTCGAAATTTTGGACAGACCACTCACTTCGCTGTATTTAGGGCCTTTGGCACAAATCTACACCACTTCACCGTTCTGAACCAAATTTTACATACTTACCCTTTGAAATCCAACAAGTAACACTGTCTACATGACATTTCGGACAGACCAATCCATTCCCTGCATTTTGGCCGTTTGGCACAAATCTATATCATTTCACCGATCTGAACCAAACTTTATGTACTTACCATTTGGAACCTGGCGAGTAACACTGTCTACTTGAAATTTCAGACAGAAGACTCCATTCCATGCATTTAGGCCCTTTGACACATATCTACACCGTTTCACCGATCTGAACCAAATTTTACATGCTTACCCTTTGGAATCCCATCAGTAACACTGCCTACTTGAAATTTCGGACACTCCACTCAATTCAATGCATTGAGTCCCTTTGGCACAATTCTACATCGTTCCACCGATTTGCAACAAATTCTACATACCATCCCTTTGGAACCCGTCGAGTAACACAGTCTACTTGAAATTTCGGACCTACCAATTCATTCCCTATATTTAGTCACTTTAGCACAAATCTACTCCGTTTCACGTATTTGCACCAAATTTTTAATAGCTACCCTTTGAAACTTTGCTGGTAACACTGTCCACTTGATATTTTGGACAACCCTCTCCATTCCCTACCTTTAGAATAACAGACCATTCATTTCCGTAGTAGTTTAACTGTAATAATATTCTAATAAGTCTGTTGTTGGCTGGCGATTTGGGCTGCATCACGTCACCCCTACCAGTATTCTGGTGCAGAATAGCGAAAATAGTTGCATCTAGCGCTGCTTAAAAATTGCAGTAATGGGGAGTAATTAATGAAAAAATATTTCTTAGGCCCCTTAAAAGAGTTATCATCATGAAAATATTATGCCTTTGTATAAATGCAATGGTGTTGGTGCAGTACAATGAGGTTATCAGCTGCAATAAGCGTTGGTGCTATCAAATTTACTTTCATTCATTCCGATTCTTATCCTCTTGCGCTATGTGGCGATAAATGGCACTGTTGCTGCCTCAGGAGCTCGGGACAGCCGTAGTTTTCCAAAGTGCTCTGCATATTCTCCTAAGGTGTTATGCGACAAAAGGCGTCACTATTGGTCTCTACTTTTCTAACAGTTAATGAGATATTGGCCCTAGGCAGTGCTTTTTATTTCACTAACCCCTCTTTCTAATAATATTTTTCAATTCGTTTGTAAATTACATGTGTCAGTGCTGTAGTTAGTATATAGCCGTTTCCCTATTCATTATTATCATTATCATTACAGGAAAATAACCTGAATGTTACGTCCGTTATACTATATTTATCACCACCCTCACCACAAATGGATATATCTTATTTTTCTTTTTTATGTTAGTTTAAATATCATGTGGCAGTTCTGTATTAGTATTCATTATCATCCATAAACCAAATAAATCCACCGGGCGAAGCCGGGCACTAATGCTAAGCTATATAATAAAGCTCAATGTTTATCTGTCTCTCTGTTTGTCTGTCTGTCTGTTATTTATACAAATCCACACCGCTTCACCGATCTAATCCAAAAGTTGTATACTTACACTTTGGAGCCCTGCGAGTAACACTGTCAGCTTAAAATTTTGGACTGACGACCCCATTCCCGGAATTTAGGCCCTTTGGCACAAATCTACACCGTTTCACCGATCTCAACCAAATTTTACTTACTTACCCTTGAGAACCCGACGAGTAACACTGTCTACTTGAAATTTCGGACAGACCACCCCATTCCCTGCATTTAGGCCCTTTGGCACAAATCTACACCGTTTAACCGTTCTGAACCAAATTTTACATACTTACCCTTTGGAACCCGACGAGTAACATTGACTACTCGAAATTTTGGACAGACCACTCACTTCGCTGTATTTAGGGCCTTTGGCACAAATCTACACCGCTTCACCGTTCTGAACCAAATTTTACATACTTACCCTTTGAAATCCAACAAGTAACACTGTCTACATGACATTTCGGACAGACCAATCCATTCCCTGCATTTTGGCCGTTTGGCACAAATCTATATCATTTCACCGATCTGAACCAAACTTTATGTACTTACCATTTGGAACCCGGCGAGTAACACTGTATACTTGAAATTTCAGACAGAAGACTCCATTCCATGCATTTAGGCCCTTTGACACATATCTACACCGTTTCACCGATCTGAACCAAATTTTACATGCTTACCCTTTGGAATCCCATCAGTAACACTGCCTACTTGAAATTTCGGACACTCCACTCAATTCAATGCATTGAGTCCCTTTGGCACAATTCTACATCGTTCCACCGATTTGCAACAAATTCTACATACCATCCCTTCGGAACCCGTCGAGTAACACAGTCTGCTTGAAATTTCGGACCTACCACTTCATTCCCTATATTTAGTCACTTTAGCACAAATCTACACCGTTTCACGTAATTGCACCAATTTTTTTTTATAGCTACCCTTTGAAACTCTGCTGGTAACACTGTCCACTTGATATTTTGGACAACCCTCTCCATTCCCTACCTTTAGAATAACAGACCATTCATTTCCGTAGTAGTTCCGCCCCTTAAAACAACAATAACTAACTAACTATCATTTCCGTAGTAGTTTAACTGTAATAATTTTCTAATAAGTCTGTTGTTGGCTGGCAATTTGGGCTGCATCACGTCACCCCTACCAGTATTCTGGTGCAGAATAGCGAAAATAGTTGCATCTAGCGCTGCTTATAAATTGCAGTAATGGGGAGTAATTAATGAAAAAATATTTCTTAGGCCCCTTAAAAGAGTTATCATCATGAAAATATTATGCCTTTGTATAAGTGCAATGGTGTTGGTGCAGTACAATGAGGTTATCAGCTGCAATAAGCGTTGGTGCTATCAAATTTACATTCATTCATCCCGATCCTTATCCTCTTGCGCTATGTGGCGATAAATGGCACTGTTGCTACCTCAGGAGTTCGGGACAGCCGAAGTTTTCCAAAGTGCTTTGCATATTCTCCTAAGGTGTTATGCGACAAAAGGCGTCACTATTGGTCTCTACTTTTCTAACAGTTAATGAGATATTGGCCCTAGGTAGTGCTTTTTATTTCACTAACCCCTCATTCTAATAATATTTTTCAATTCGTTTGTAAATTACATGTGTCAGTGCTGTAGTTAGTATATAGCCGTTTCCCTATTCATTATTATCATTATCATTACAGGAAAATAACCTGAATGTTACGTCCATTATACTATACCTATTGTAACCTTATTTTGAAGGGTACGATTACGCCACTGACGTTATGTCAAAATTTAACATTCGTTACTCATATCATGTGTTATTTCGGCAATTAATTAGCCACAAGTTATTAAGTGTAGGTGTAGTCCATAAAATGTATTATCATGTATTTAATTTTAATTTTAAACTTTTAATTCCAATTAACTGATTATTTTTTGTTACGGTATTAAGTTGACAGAAGTCAGTGGCTGTTTTTGTAATTAGCTAGCGCTTGAGCACTTTGGGTCATTTCAAGAGCTTACGTTTTCTCCCAGAACAGCACGATGTGATGAAATAACTTACCTGTGTACTCAACAACAAAAGCCGGGTGGCTAGCCCGAGGTACTAAGAAGGGTGCGCCGAGTGGAAAGGGTGGGGGAGTGGAAAGAGGTGGACTGAACAATGGTGACGGTCGCGGAGCGACTTAGGACGAGACTCCTTTATGTGAAGAAAGGAGAACTCAACGAGACTTGGTTGAAGACAGTCGCAGGAGAACAGTATTGCAGGAGTTGTATTCAGGACGTATGTCTGTCCGATACATTATGGTGTTGGCAGTGTCATGCGCTAACATCATAAGAGTGGTTAAGGGACTTACAATCCACCACCATTATTCATTCTGAGTAGCCTACATACCTCAGAATTAATAGTAGCCTGTTATTTAAAATAAATTCCAGGTGTGAAGATGTACTTCTACCGCCAACAACAGCAGCATTCTCTCAGGGAGAGACTATTCCATAAAGCCGATTCACCGTTTGGTAAGCTCATTGACTTTATGCACAAGCTCTCTTTCTGCACTTTTGAATAAATCAACCTAAATTATTAAATTCAGATCTAGATTAAATTTAATTCATGAAGCCTCCGTTTTCTTGCAACTTTTGCCTGTCTTAAATTCTTTTGTTTACTTTCTAAGTTAAGTCATTAATTTATGCATTTTGCTAACTTGTTTGTTTTTGATGCCATTAAATTTTTATTTAAAGTAAATGCAGTCTGTCTCCTTTCTAGATGATAGAAATAGATATAAGCCATCCTCTTTTCCCCGAAGCAAATGTTATTCAGGTTAATGACTAAGTCATACCACGACTTGAGTCGATGGAGTCTGGTGAATGTTCTACCTGAGCTAGGACGTAAAGTTATTTATGATTTATTGGGTTATCGCTCTCAGATCGAACCCTTGGCGCCCAACACTCTTACATATAACTTCAGATCCGGTGACCACTGATGGGTCATATCAAATGGTAAGTCAGGTAAAAAATTGGATACAGAAATTAATAATCTGGCAGATTTTGCTCTTATATATTGTTCCAAATTTACATACACAGCCAACAGAACCGTTACATTGTCGCCGTAAACGTGGGACGAAAACCTGGTAACATTTGTGGAGGGAAAAGTGACATATTTCTGTACCTGCATTTTGGGGGATTTTATATATAAACGCGAGTCAGAATGAGTGATTCAGAAGACGATATGTTACTACGTAATCAAAAACAGCTAGGGAGTAAGTTGATGAGGGAGAAAGATGAAGAAGCGCGTAGTAAGTTAGTAGAGGAAGTGGAAAGTAGCACAGGGATGATGTCGGAGGTAAATCCCAGTAATGATAGTGAGAAAGAAAGTCCGGGAGATATGAAGAGCATGTTTGCGAGTCTTATACAGGTATTAAATGTGAAATTTGATCAAAACAGTAAAGAAATTAGTAGTAAACTAAATGATAAATTGGAGGAAAACAGTAGGGAAATTAAAGAAAGTAATAAAGAACTTAACAGTAAATTGGATCAAAACAGTAAGGAGATGGATAAGAGATTTGAGCAAATTAAGGGTGAAATCAGGGGCGTGATGGAAGACAAGACAAAAGAAATCCTAGCTGACATGGAGAGTAGATTGAGGAGGGTGCAAGATGAACTTGAGAGTAAAATAAGTAAGCAAGCAGAGGAATCTAAAGAGTTAATACAGTTAGAGACGAAGCAAATTAAGAAACAATTGGGAGGAGAAATTGAAAAAGTTCAGAGTACAGCTATGGAGGTTAAAGAACAGCTGGGGGGAGAAATTAAAAAGATTCAGGGAGTAACAACGGAAATTAAGGAACAGCTGGGCGGCAAAATCGATAAGGTTCAAGCAGAAATTAGTAAAGAAGTTGAAAATTTGAAGAAACAGAGTAAGGAAAGTATAAGTAAAATTCAAGAAACACAGGATAGGCTGTATGATAAAGTTGAAGCAACAGATGGGAGCATATACGCAACAGTTAGTAGTATAGAGAAACGAGCAGAGGAGAAAAGTGCCGAGCTTGAAAATAAATTAAAGTCTAGAATAAGACAAGAAGCAGGTCAGAGTCGAACGACATATATGAATAGTACGCATAAAGAAATAGAGTTAGGGAAATTTTAGCAATCGGCAAGGATGCCCCATGGAGTTTCTAAATACTATTGAAGTGAGGTTTAAAGATAGATTGGAGGACCGAAACATCGAATGGTGTAATGTTGTTGAAATATTAGAACAGGCATTCGTAGGGGAAACCAAAAACTGGTTTGCAGTTTATAGGGACGGTTTTGAAGATATCACAGACTTCAGACATACATTTTGTGATAAGTTTTGGAGTGAGAGCATACAATCACGGTATCGTGAGGGAATCGTGTGCGGAAAATACAACGCAAGGGGTAATCTCAATATGACGGAGTATTTCCTGGGGCAAGTGTTGGTTTGTAAATACTTGGATGGACTGAGAGAGGAAAAAGATGTGGTAAGGCTCCTGTTAAGGTATTTCCCTTACCGGATCAAAGAGGTGGCATGCATACAAAATGCAAAAACTGTCACGCAAGTAGAGAACCTACTAGGTACCTTTGATGCGCTAGGGAAAGGTTCAAGTGAGGAAACAGTCACTAGAAACCAGGGTAATAATAACAATCAGGATACAAGAAATCAAGGAACGCAGGGAAACAGTGGCGAAGGAGGCAATCATCAAAATAGGGGTCAGAGTGGAAACAATTACCAAAACCGGGGTAATAATTTTGTGACGCCCTATCAAAACAGGAATAATTACTCGCAAGGCAGGAATTATGATTCGCGAGGAAATCAAGGTAGGGGTAATGATGGACGCAACGGACACGGGCAGGGTAACTACGGTAATAACCCTAATGTTAATCAGAACCGAGGATATGGGAGAGGTAATCCCGTAGGTAATAATGAAAATAGTAACCAAAAGAATGTGAATAGTAATAGCCAGACCAGCGTTGCGACCACTAGTGAAGGTAGAGACAATAATAGTAATTTAAACGCGAGCCAGACTGCATCATAAGGTCAGGATCTCAGTCTGCAACGTGCCCTGTTTTAACCCTGATACAGGAACACTATGACCTAAACGTAAGGAATGAATTGTTAAGAGAACTATGTGACGAAGCAATATTACCAGTGGCGGGTAATATAAGTCCGATCATTAAGTTACACCTGTCCGGGACGTGTACCAATGTGTTAATAGACAGTGGCTGTGTAAGGAGCTGCATAAGCAATGCTTATTATGATAAATTAAAGGGAACTGGGGTAAATTTTGAAGAATTGCCAATTAAGAGTACTTTTGTAATCCCAGCCGTGGGTAGGAAGTCTAAAATTATATCAAAACAGGTGTTAATAGAGATAAATATAAACAGTCACGTAGAGAAGCAAGTGCGCCTTGTAATTCCAAATCTAGTGTACGACGTAATTTTGGGTTCTGATTGGCTGACTAGGGTGTCAGGAAACATATGTTATGAAGAGTGCTGTATTACATTTAAATTTGGTGGTGCGGAAGTGGTGATACCGTTCAATGAACAATATAGGAGTAGTGTAGTAGGAGTGATAATTATGTACGTTAAATGAGATGTCTCAAGCTATAGAGAAAGAGTCAGTAACTTTTGTAGGCAGTGTGGTTACGAACGAGAGTCTAGATGACTCGTTACGTGAAGCTGCGTTTCTTGGAGATGTAGAGGAAGATAAGTGTATGCTTCTCTAGGATGTTTTGTCAAATAATAGTAGGGTATTTGAAGATCGAATTGGTAGAGCCAATTGTTATGTCCACTCATTGAACGTTGTTGACAATTCGGTATTTACCGGTCACCGCTATCATGTGCCTTTTGTCTATCAGAAAGACGTAGAAAGTCAGATCAATCAGATGCTTCAGGACGGTATAATTGAGTATTCTAACAGTCCCTATGTAAATTCACTTATTACAGTACCTAAGGCAGATGGAAAAGTCAGGATATGTTTAGACGCGCGTTTAGTTAATGCACACATTTCATCAGACCAATTAAAATCTATGTCTATAGAGGAGCTAATGCAAACTTTTGAGGGAAAACAATATTTTACGTGTGATGATTTAAGTTCTAGTTTCTGGCAAGTTCCTCTTAAAGTTGAAGATAGAGCCTTTACCGCTTTTAGTCATCAGTACAATCTGTACCAATTTTGCAGGGTACCCTATGGATTAAAGAGCAGTTCATCAGTGCTGATAAGAGCACTGAACATAGCTTTAGGTGATAACACGGGAGATTATGTAACTATATATATTGATGATCTTGTAATCAGTTCGCGTACTTTTGAAGAGCATTTGGTTCACTTGGACACGGTTTTTAAGAGACTAGATAAAGCAGGGTTCACCCTGAAATTGTCAAAATCTACGTTTTGTAAGTCACAAGTAACTTTCCTGGGTCATAGTGTGTCACGTTCAGGGGTAACTCCAGAAGAAAGTCGGATTAACAAAATCCTCGATGCAAGTGTGCCACAAAATGTTAAACAGCTGAAGACGTATTTAGGAATCTGTAATTTTTTTTTACGATTTGTGTTAAAATATTCTAAGTTAGTAGAACTATTCAGGGACCTCTTAAAGCAAGGAAGCAGATGGAGAAGGGATGTGACTCATGACGAGGCGTTTCAAGCTCTGAAACGAGGTTTTGTACAAGCAGTTGTTTTAAAATATCCAATAAGAGACCAGGAATATGTGGTGACACAGATGCCTCACACATAGGTATAGCAGGAGTCTTGTGCCAGAGAGATACGGAGGGATATTTACGGATTGTATCCTTAGCCTCGCGTGGACTTTATGCCGCTGAGAAATGCTACACCATCACAGAATTAGAGCTACTTGTGATTGTATTTAGTTTAGGGAAATTCCGCATGTATCTACTCGGAAGTAAAAAATTTGAGATCCACACAGATCACCACGCATTGTTGTACATGAAAACATGCAAATTAAGTTCAAATAGAGTAAGCTGTTGGATTCTAGCATTACAAGAATATGACTTCACAGTTATGCACATTAAGGGTAAAGATAATATCCTAGCCGACATGTTATCACGTGACTCCAGTCTAAGCAGGGATAATTCTATTATTAAAGCAGAAGAAGGGATTTTATTGTGCGCTTGTGTAGATCAAGGCAATAAGGCATCGTTACAGAAACTGAAAGACATGCTAGTGGAACAGCGTGATGATGTAATCTTGGGTGAGGCACTCGCAAGGTTGGAAAGGGGCAACTCAGACATAGTGAAAGTGGGAAGGTTCGCATATAAAATGCAGGACGGCCTTCTCGCAAGAAGATGTAGGAAGGATCGCTGGGCAATATGCGTACCGGGCACTTTGAGGGAGGAATTAATATGGTTTATGCATAAGGAGCTGGGACACTTTGGAGCCAGCAAAGTACTTTATGAAATTGCTCATGACTTTATCTGGGAGAAAATGGGAAGGGACATTAGAAAAACCATAGCTAAGTGTGACACCTGTCAGAGGAGCAAGTATCCAGTAAGATATCTAGTTGGGGAAAGACAGGCAGTTCTCACAAGTAGTCCCGGCGAACTACTGTGTGTGGACCTATTTGGCCCAATCATTCGAGGTCAGTACGGCTACGAATATATATTCATAGTTATTGATGCATTCAGTAAATACATCAAACTGTATGCGCTAAGGAAAGCCACGGGACTCGCATGTAGCCGACTGATCATTAACAAGTATATACCCGAGTTTGGCGTTCCGCTCAGGATATTATCTGACAGTGGACCACAGTTCACTGCAAAGAAATGGAGAACCAGTATGCAGGAAGCTGGTATCACACAGGTTCATTCCTCTGTAAGATACCCCCATGGAAATTCTGCAGAGCGACCGTTAAGGGAAGTGGCTCGTCTCTTTCGCACTCTGGTGAATGACATACATTCGGCTTGGGTTGGAGATCTTCCCAAAGTCGAGACTTGGCTGAATTCTGACCAGCACGAGAGCACGAAGATGACACCGTACGAAGTTCACTTCGGTAAAAGACCAAAGAATGAACTAGCTAGAGTATTGGGCTTAAATGAGGGGAAACAACCAGGGATGGATTACATTGTCCAGTTGGCGAAACATAATTTATCAAAGTCAGCTGCAAAAAGAATTCGCCAACAAAAGCAAACGAAATTCGACCTATTCAATCCGGGAGACAGAGTCCTGTTAAGAATACCGAAGCAGTCGAGTAAATTAGAGAAAGTGATGAGCAAGTTCTTTTTTTTTAATATGAAGGCCCTTACACGGTTACCAAACGTATAGGCAATACTGCCTATGTACTAGAAGACGATACGTCAACTCGATTGTACGGCACGTACAACATAAATAGCCTTAGGAAGTATATATCTTAAGTGACCCAGAATCAGGCAATATTGCAGATATTGTAGCTGTTGAGCAGGAAAATCAAAAATGGTAAATACCTAGGTATTTATGAGGTATCAGATGTGGTCAGTATCATTGATCTGTGTGAGATTAACTGTTAAGGAGGAGAGGGAATCGAGATGAAGGGAGAACTGGCATGGAGCATGGCACTTAAAGGGAGTTATATCTAATGGGACAAACAGGACAGAAATATGATGGATTGTATGTATTTCTAGTGTTGTTTTTTTTCCAGTGATATACACGTAATGACATAATTATGAGAGGGAGTTTGGGTGATAGAGTCATATAGCACAACCAAATTACTAGTGATCCTGTGTGCGTTTGACCTTACACAAAGCACTCAAAATGGGAATTCCAAAATCAACGAACTTGCAATACAAGGTGGTTTGCGAAATCAAACTGCAGATCACAAAGTGAACTCGTGTGATTTGAAATATGAGAATGTGACAAAGGGCAAATAAGAGAACAAATATATGACTTTTTTTTCTTACACATGTAGGTAAAATAAACAATGAGCGGTAATGACCGCAAGACAATAAAAAGAAAACAATAAGCTATTAGCGATTGAGACATAATAGCCTAAGCAAAAACATTGGTGTTAAACCAAAAGATGAAATGTTGATTGTATATATAAATGTCTATAAGGGTAATGTATTATGTGTATTATGTTATATTAGGATGGTAATTTACACGTGTCTTAGTAAGATCACGCGGAATATAGTAAACAATAGTCTGCGTGATTTTCAGGGACGAATGTAACCTTATTTTGAAGGGTACGATTACGCCACTGACGTTATGTCAAAATTTAACATTCGTTACTCATATCATGTGTTATTTCGGCAGTTAATTAGCCACAAGTTATTAAGTGTAGGTGTAGTCCATAAAATGTATTATCATGTATTTAATTTTAATTTTAAACATTTAATTCCAATTAATTGATAAGTTTTTGTTACGGTATTAAGTTGACAGAAGTCAGAGGCTGTTTTTGTAATTAGCTAGCTCTTGAGCACTTTGGGTCATTTCAAGAGCTTACGTTTTCTCCCAGAACAGCACGATGTGATGAAATAACTTACCTGTGTACTCAACAACAAAGCCGGGTGGCTAGCCCGAGGTACTAAGAAGGGTGCGCCGAGTGGAAAGAGTGGGGGAGTGGAAAGAGGTGGACTGAACAATGGAGACGGTCGCGGAGCGACTTAGGACGAGACTCCTTTATGTGAAGAAAGGAGAACTCAACGAGACTTGGTTGAAGACAGTCGCAGGAGAACAGTATTGCAGGAGTTGTATTCAGGACGTATGCCTGTCCGATACATTATGGTGTTGGCAGTGTCATGCGCTAACATCATAAGAGTGGTTAAGGGACTTACATTCCACCACCATTATTCATTCTGAGTAGCCTACATACATCAGAATTAATAGTAGCCTGTTATTTAAAATAAATTCCAGGTGTGAAGATGTACTTCTAGCGCCAACCACAGCAGCATTCTCTCAGGGAGAGACTCTTCCATAAAGCCGATTCATCGTTTGGTAAGCTCATTGACTTTATGCACAAGCTCTCTTTCTGCACTTTTGAATAAATCAACCTAAATTATTAAATTCAGAACTAGATTAAATTAAATTCATAACGCCTCCGATTTCTTGCAACTTTTGTCTGTCTTAAATTCTTTTGTTTACTTTCTACGTTAAGTCATTAATTTATGCATTTTGCTAACTTGTTTGTTTTTGATGCCATTAAATTTTTATTTAAATTAAATGCAGTCTGTCTCCTTTCTAGATGATAGAAATAGATATAAGCCATCCTCTTTTCCCCGAAGCAAATGTTATTCAGGTTAATGACTAAGTCATACCACGACTTGAGTCGATGGAGTCTGGTGAATGTTCTACCTGAGCTAGGACGTAAAGTTATTTATGATTTATTGGGTTATCGCTCTCAGATTGAACCCTTGGCGCCCAACACTCTTACATATAACTTCAGATCCGGTGACCACTGATGGGTCATATCAAATGGTAAGTCAGGTAAAAAATTGGATACAGAAATTAATAATCTGGCAGCTTTTGGTCTCATATATTGTTCCAAATTTACATACACAGCCAACAGAATCGTTACACTTTCACCACCCCCACCACAAATGGATATATATTATTTTTCCTTTTTATGTTAGTTTAAGTATGATGTGGCAGTTCTGTATTAGTATTCATTATCATCCATAAACCAAATAAATCCACCGGGCGAAGCCGGGCACTAATGCTAAGCTATATAATAAAGCTCAATGTTTATCTGTCTGTCTGTTTGTCTGTCTGTCTGTTATTTATACAAATCCACACCGCTTCACCGATCTAATCCAAAAGTTGTATACCTTCACTTTGGAGCCCTGCGGGTAACACTGTCAGCTTTAAATTTTGGACTGACGACCCCAATCCCGGAATTTAGGCCCTTTGGCACAAATCTACACCGTTTCACCGATCTGAACCAAAATGTAAACCAAATTTTATATACTTATCCTTTGGAACCCGTCGAGTAACACTGTCTGCTTGAAATTTTGGACAGACCAATCCATTTAGGCCCTTTGGAAAAAATCTACACAGATTCACCGATCTGAATCAAATTTTGTATACTTACCCTTTGGAAACCTGCGGGTAACACTGTCCACTTTCAATTTCGGGCTGACCACTCCATTCCCTGCATTTAGGCCCTTCGGGACAAATCTACACCTTTTCTTCTAATTGCACCAAATTTTACATACCTACTCTTTGAAACCCTGCTGGTAACACTGTACACTTGACATTTTGTACAACCCTCTCCATTCCCTACATTTAGAATAACCGACAAAAGATACTTGAAAACTACGTTTTAAGCCCATAGTAGTGAAACTGGAAGAATATATTAATAAGGCTATTGTTGGCTGGCAAGGCGGGCTGTATCACGTCCTCTCTACCTGTGTTCTGGTGCAGAATTGCGAAAATAGTTACATCTTGCGCTGCTTATAAATTGCAGTCACGGGGAGTAATTAGTGCAAAACCATTATTTTCTTAGGCCCCTTAAAACAGTTAGTGTAAATGAAAATATTTTGGTTCTGTAAAAGTGCGATGGTGTTGGTGCAGTACATTGAGGTTATCAGCTGCAATACACTTTCGTGCTTTCAAATTTACTTTCATATATTCCGATCCTTATCCTTGAGCGCTCAGTGGCGATGAATGACACAATTGGTACCTCAGGAGCTAGGGACAGCCAAAGTTTTCCAAAGTGCTCAGATTATTTCCCTACGGAGCTATGCGACAAAAGAAGACACTATTGGTATATACTTTTCCAACAGCCAATGAGATAAAGGCCCTAGGCAGTGTCTCTTATTTCACTTACTCCTCTTTCTAATCATATTTTTCAATTCATTTGTAAATTACATATCAGTACTGTAGATAGTAAATAGCCGTTTCCCTATTCATTATTATCATTATCATTACGGGAAAACGACCCGAATGTTACGCCCATTATAATGTACTATTTATCACCTCCACTACCACCACCATCACAAGAAGTTACATTTCTAATATATAATTTTTATGTTAGTTTAAGTACTGTGTCATGTGTCAACTATGTAGTAGTATTCATTATCATCAATTAAATAAATAAATCCACCGAGCAAAGCCGGGTACTACTGCTAGTGCGTTATATAGTCTACGCGACTTCCCGATATACTTCTCTCAATGATTTTCGCAGTTTAAACCATGTTCATTGGCGCACACGAAGTCGTGCCTCAACTCTCGCTTTTACAAAGTGGAATCACAAAATGGAGTGACGTCAGTGTTAATGGAGTCCTAGGTTCAGAGAAGAATCAAAGTCCTGCAGCGACTAAAGTTATTCCTTCGCATATCTGCAATGAATTATTAGCATCCATGGCCGTCAGAAATATTAGTATCCGTCGTAGTCAACTTAGACATATACAGTGTGTTTAATAATTCGGCATCGGTTAAGTTTCGAAAATACAAGTGCCACCTCGTGGTCATGTAGTAGAAATTATGCAGCTCTGAAGCCAAGATAGGCAGTGGTGTTATATTCAAATGTGTCACGGCGTGTTTCGGATGATGTTGGGAGTAATACCAACTTCATGTAACTTAAGGAATCACCAGACATTAGCCAATCGAGCTCAATATATGTAAATGCGGTGAAATATTCAAATCTGAATGAAAGAAACGGCAAAGGTCTTACTCCCTTAAAGAGGTATGAAAGGAAGTGGGATCATGAATTGGGGTAAGCAGAGATATTAGATACATATCCATAATTTGTTGAAAAAGAAACCTTCTACTGTTTAGCAATACACGTAGTATAAACCACATACATACATTTATTCATTTAATTATTCATTCATTCATTCATTCATTTACTTTATTTGCAAATGGGGGTAATTCCCTGGTGGTAATCTTTACTCTTACAGAAAATTATTAACAATAATATCAATTACAATAATTGTGCACTAGTTGCGATTTGGGAACTTACATTGGAATATAGTAATTACATGCGAAACAGTACAGTAAGAGATGTTTATTAGCGATGATGAATGTATTTTTTTTATTCCACAACTCTCACTAAACTCGTCACAAAATATACAATAGTAACTTAAGTTAACTATCTTAGAACAAAAAAGAACATATAAATATTTCCTTTAGTTTCCCATGCCCATTCCAGGCATATATAGTAATATTTCCTAAATAACGGCCACGTCCGTCTCCTTCCCCATGAATTACAAATACGCGCACTACCTTAAACAACACAATAACGTAGATTATAAAATAAATTCTAAGCTCATGTCCAAGGTGAAGTTGTTCACATTATCTAAGCCCATATATGACATATCACCGACAGCAAATTAATGATACTAGGACGACAACTCACTTAATTGATCAGGGAAGGTTCCTTTGAAGAGGAATGGCAGTTATTGCTTGGAAAATAGAGATTGGAAACTGCTCCATCTGCCAGTGTTGAAGTAACTAATAAAGTGCAATGGAAATTTAGAACATGATTTTGCTTCCCATTATGGGATTCTCTGCGTGTGGGCGACGCAATAAATGAAACAATTTCCGCGAAATTGGTATAATTACCGTGACGTTACATTTGACTGTGTCCAGGTAATCAAATATCATTTCATAACGCAAACGTCAATAACCCACGTGACGTTAATAATACTTACATGTGAAATTCATTCGAATGTATGCGAAATATGTGCATGCATTTCATCTCCTATTCAGAATTTGTTATTTAAGCCCATTTAAATCTACATGGCTCTATATCACACAGTGAACCTGCGTGTCATTTTGGAAACTCTGCTGCTACGAACTTCGGTGGTAAAAAGGAAATTGATGTTCATCGTTTAATTGAATGAGGTCTCCCAACCCAGTGGCCAAGATATAAAGCTGATGAAAAATATACACATTTTAGTTAAATTGGTGGCGCCTAGCTCTTCAATGCTCATCATTATAGTTTAATATGTAACAGATGAACCACAACAACTGTACATTTAGCATGATTTCCTATCATTATAAAGGGGCTGTGCGTGGAAAATAACTTGTCTAGACTGAGCGTTTATTGTATATCTGAGTTAAGACTCAAATTTTGTATTATTGTTCATTTTCTGTTGTAAACGTATTAGAATAAACCTAGATTATATACTTGGAAAGTGTATACCTAAGGTATTTGCAAGAATTGACTATTTTTGGGCCGTCTAACATGGGAAACCGCTATCTGACAATGCAATATATTATCGATACTCAGAAGATGTACCTGAACTTGAAGAATATTGGCCTATATCATGAACACATTTATACATTTTGATATATTTTCTGATATTTCAGTGGAAATGATCACCATTTCAATTACATGAGATCGAATATTAGGCGAGAGGCGCTACAATTGAACACATGGGCAATTTCAAGTAAATGATTTGTGCATTTTTCTTGGAAGGCACAATAATGAAAAATTATCAAATTGAGCCTGGCAAAACTAATGCTAACAGTGTTGTCGGTCATAATAAAGGAGGTAGCGAGTTCCAAGACTACGAGACTAAACTATCCCTAGATCGTTCTGCATTTTGACTGACCCTGCTGTACGGAACCACAAGCTAGGTGTATTCACATCATATATTTGATCATTTGCGATAAATAGACAATGAAGCACAAAAAATGACTCCAGGTTAAGGACAGGCAAGAGACATGACTGGAGGATACTCGTACAGATGAGTTTATATCCAAGCTTGGTCTGAAGAAATCAGGTGAGGATCTATTTGAGAATATGCTTGAAATATGGTGCTATGTGTTAAGTAAAGTTGAAGAGTGAATATCTAAGATACATTGAGACCCGCTGTTGAACATAGCAGGTAGGAGAGCAGGATTAGACTTATGAGGCGGTGATTAAACCAGGTATTTGGGAAATCAGAATAAGATGTAGTTAATTACGCAGCCACGTGCTCCACTGACTGAGAATCAGCCTGACCGACGAGTGATAACTCAGAATGATAAATGAAGAGTGAATGTCTACACAAGTCCACAAGACTTTATACCGTTTCTAAGCGTGATGCCTACTGATCAGCGTCCGCACATGTTACAAGGCGGTAAAAGTTATCCGCCAGCATCTGGCATCTGGCTCACCTAGCCAAGCAGGTCAATTAGGAACTCGCGCCAAACTCACACAGTCCATATGAAATTGTCCAGTTCGCTCACAGTATTTCATCACTAGAGCAAGTGACAATTAAAATATTTCCCTCGCCTTTCACTAGTCGCCGTCTCGTCGGACTTGGTTACCAGAATTAAAGTGATGTAACGATACTTCTTCCTAGTTTCCACCAACATGTCGTGCCTGTCCTGATATTAGTGTTCAGCTATTACGCTCGCCCATGAGTCTGCCTAATATACTTCATGTTCTTATAATTAATTCTATGATATTCTGATGATTATGGCGATGACATGAATTTGTTTTGGCCCTTCGCTTGATGGTATTAACTGAATATAAGGACATAGACTATACTGGTTGGGTGGTATTCAATAAGGTTGAAACCAGATAAGTAGTCTGGAATATGCTGGTGACGTGGTTGTATTGGCAGACTCCGACGAAAGTTTACAAGCCAACATGTTAGAACTTGAAAAAAAAATAAGGAGATCAGCATTTCTAAGACGAATGTTATGCCGGTAGGGAAGAAACACAAGAAAATGGAAAGCCAGGTAAGAGGAAATTAATTGGAACAGGTGGAACATTTTAAATACTTAGGCTGTATATTATCTCAGGATGGTAGTATGGGGGATGAAACAGGGTCGAAGTTTATAAAAGCCAATGCATTGAGTTATCAGTTGCGATCTACAGTATTCTGCAAGAAAGAAGTTAGTGTATTCACGCAACTCTACCTACATCGCTCAGTATTTAGACCTACCTTGCTTTATGGAAGTGAGAGCTGGGTAAATTCGTCGTATCTGATACATAAGCTAGAGGTAACTGATATGAGGATCGCACGAATGATTTCTGGGATATATAGATGGGAGCAATGTCAAGAGGGTTCTAAATATTAAGCCACGGTTGCCTCCTTCCCAACCCTCATCTGAATTAAATTTATGCACACTAATACGGACACTACAATGAAGAGATAAAGGCTAAGTTAGGAATGGGCATGCTAGATGAAGCTCTTCGTATGAGCCGACTCAGATGGTGGGGTAATATGCCGAGAATGGGGGAGGAGAGATTACCTAAGAGGTTAATGAGTTCGGCTGTAGAGGGTAAGAGAACCACAGTAGACCTAGGAGGTGATGGTCAGATTCAGTGATGAACGATATCAAAGTGAGATGTGTAGAAGCCGAGGAGGCCGTAGTGCTAAATGCTAACAGGACATCATGGAGGTACCTTGTTCGCAAACAGAGGCTTGCAGACTAGACTGGACGCTGAAAGGAAAATCAGTCTCAAACGGAAATGTATGTATGTATATACACTACTAGCAGAAGTATGCATTCTTCGAACGGTCTTCGGTATTAATAAACAGACGTAATCAATTGAGCTACTGTTGCAATGGTTAGAGACTTGGAACCTGTTTGTCGACAAAGATAAATGATTAGTTGAAATATGCTCTGAAATTAATTTACCTAACGTGTACTTCCTGACGTGAAAATAAAATTGAAAACCTCGAAGACGAAACGCAATACACGTCACATAAAAACTGACCCTCGCTTTTGTGTCAAGTCCGCATCCAGAGGAAGACCCCTTTAATAAATTATAAAGGCTTATGGTGCATGGAAATTCAGGTTTGTTAGCCTCCAATAGCCCCAATTCCTAAAAGCAAAGAAATAAAATAAAAAAGAAACCATTTCAATTCAGGAATTTTTGAAAATAATGTTGCTGTTTGAAGATATAATAGACCTTCTGTACGATATATCGCACGTTTAAGTCTTGTGAAAATATCTAGGGTACCCCTTGACCCCCTTAAGCGCATTGATGAATTTTACAGTTTTTGTTGGTTCCGTGATAACCTTATAGCCATTTTCAACCTTTCACGGTAATTTAATAAATTACTTCTTGCAGAAATAGGTGGAAAGTTGGATGTAATTTTTTTAGACACTGTTGTCATGGTTACTGGCTTGCATTCCTGCATTAGTTTATTAAATGAAATTAGTTTTCTGGGAATACCACAGAAACTCTTGGTTTTAGAGCCTTAAAATGTAGTTTTCGGGGATACTTTACGGCTGTTTAGGGGCCCCGAGTTTTGTTTCGGACACCAAGGGGCTGAAAATAACCTTTGTCTCGTCGTTGTAGGTCGTAGTATAATAATAATAATTGTAATAATAGCATAACAATATAGGGATAGGTATAAAGTAGGCCTTCCGTACCACACCAGCACGTGTAAATCGCGTGAAAAAAATCTAGAGCACCCCTTGATCCCCTTAAGCGCATTATATGTATTGATGAATTTTACAGATTAATTTAGTTCCGTTATAACCTTATAGCTATTTGCAAACTATCTCAGTAATGTAAGAAATGGAATTGTATTGCGTCTTACAGCAATAGATGGACCTGTGAGTTTCTGTTGCCATGGTTACCGGCTTGCTTTCTTTCATTATTGTGTTAAATGAAATTAATTTTCTGGGAATATCTCAAAAACTGTTGGTTTTAGGGCCTCCAAATGTGGTTTTCGGGGTCCCTCTAGGGCCCCCGAGTTTCGTTTCTCACATTGAGGGGCTGAAAATGAGCTTTGTCCCACTGTTCTACGCCTATTTCAGCAAGTATTTTAAGGGGGTAGGCCCCCTTTTTTTTTAGAGGTACAGAGAAGAGTTACATCAATGATTAGTGTCGTGCCTCTGAAGGATATCTGTACCAAATTTGACATTGATCCACCAAGCCGTTCTCGAGTTATAGACTAAGGGAACAAAATTGTCCACAGACAATCAGACAGACATACAGACAGACAGACAAAAATTTTATTTTCGCGCGCATCCGTCATAAAACAGTCTGAAACGCGTAAATAACGCAAATTTTCGTAGAAATTCAGGAAAAACAGACAAACTTTCATTCTTATATATATAGAGATAATTAATAAATTAGTAAAATACACAGCGATAAATATTCTCTACGTAGTATGAAATAAATTCCCCGATTCTTGGATGTAATGGGCATTCTCGAGAACCACTAGATGGATTTTGATGCGGTATTCACCATTCTGTAATGAATTTCTCGAGGCACGTTTCTATAGAAAGACATTCATTTATGATCAAAGGAATCCGAGAGCAGTAACGATTTCAGTGAATTGAGTCAAAGAAAAACCTTGCCGTCCGTGCGCCTTTTAAGCTAACGCTGGGCAATACGTTAAAATTAACTATATTATTATGAGTGTCACAAATTTTTAGCGTAAAGAGTTTTAAAAATATGTCCGCGACAGCCTATTTCTATCTTTAATACGACGCCCTCTATATGTCATTTTTCGTTTTCATTTCTTCCAACAATCTCCATTCAGTGAAATTTAAGTTAAGAGTTTCAGATCGAGTTTACGAGCTAGCGAGCGAGCCTATCATCCCAGCTTCGACCAGCATCAAATTGTCGAGTCGTGTCGAGTTAGGCCTTCAGAGAAGGGTATACGTGGCTGGAGTTTCGCTGTTCACCTCCGATTTTCGGAATCGCGTCTAGGACCTGTCGTCCGTGCGCCTTTTAAGCAGACGCTGTGTAAACCGTTAATGGTACCAGGCGAAGCCGGGGGGGGGGGGGGTTCTAGTAAATTAATAAATTAATGGTTAACTGTAACTTATTATAAATACGTTGCAGTGCTAAGCCCCTCAATGAAACAACAACTTTAACGGTTCCAATGGTCGATGCGAAGATTCAAACGAATTCCTCTTTTCTTGACATGGACTAAGACGCAGAACAAAGATTTTGTGGCCATGGAGAGAAAAGTTCAAGGTCATACAGTTATTCATGCATTTCGTTTGTACCAAACGGGACTCGCTCACTCATTTAAGCCTAACTTTGGGAAAACATCCCATTCTCGTGGTAGTCCAGAAAGCACCTGAACGGACTGGATTTAACGAATCTGGAAGTGATGAGAACCGATCGTTCGAATGGTAGCTCATTCAACTCGAGCTGGCACTTGGTAGTCAAGTTACTCTCGTTCAGTCCATACCCCAGGTAACTTTTACAAAACGAAGTTATAAGAATACCCTCAACTTGCACATAAACTTACTATTGTGCACTTTGTAAAGCAAGTTAGTGAAAATATGACTTCATATTTTAAGGCAATTACCTATTTATTTTCCGCCCATCTCCTGGTGTAGCCGTCGGCATACTTGCTTGGCACCCCGGGAGTTCAGGTTCCATTCGCGGCTCAACCTACAAATTTAATTCTGGTATGACGGCTGCAACGGGGTACACTCGGTCTCGTGGGGTGAAACTGAGGACAGGTGGGTCCGATTCCCACCTCAGTAATCGTAAATAAGTTTTCCGTCGTTTCCAACTGATATTCCAGACAAATGCCGGGGTGTCCTCAACGTAAAGCCACGGTTGCCTCCTTCCCGAACCTCATCTGACTTACACTTACGAACACTACTACAGACACCAAAATTATACAGGTTATCAGACAAATTCTACTCACACACCCAAACACCCAATTGGTAAATGGCCATGATGTCCAAATCCATGAAAGGAAAAATCAGCAATGCCCATTTAGTTTCTTTAAGAGTGCGTTGAAAATATTTTTTGTACATACTTTTACGGTATTAAAACCCAAGAATATTACTATATTTTATAGGGCATAAAATGGCCTAACAAACTGATTAGTGACTATTGAGAAACATAAACAGACCAAAATTGGGTGTCCTACCAATTTCTCGTGCCCTAAGGTGGCCTCTTACAGTAGGCAGGGCATTCCGTGAAAAGACAACGTCTGACCCTTAAGAAAACACCGACAAGGGCCGGAAGAGACAAGAATTGACTAATGGAGGTCTACAGGAGAGATGAAAGAGAAGAGTCTGGCACCCGTAGGTAAAGAAAAGAACATTGGACTGAGTGGAGAATTTTGACGGAACGACAGTATGGAAGTGACGAGTGACTGGGGTGCGCTGATTAACACCTTTGACCTTCCACATGCGCGAAATATTTTGCTTCTTAACCTTGAACTGGCAAAAACTCCTTTCAATTATGCTGCTACTCACTTTCAAAATCTTCGGAGTTTCTGTAGGAGATAAATGTTTTTCTTATAAAATATTTCAAGACCTTCGTGAACGTCTTGGAACATAATTTAAGACAGATGGAAGTACAGACTGACTACCCGCATAATATTGGTCCAACATCCTCACATGAAGAAGGCAAACGAATTATCAATACCTGGGTCGTGGAGGCCAGACGTGTTCCTATAATAGGATCGAAATATAAAGTAAAATTATGGTGTTTGAAGCCATTTTCAGTGTTACCTTAGTCGGTCAACACGATTGTACCCAAATGAGGTGTGTTATTCTCTAATCCTAAAAAACAATTACCTGAGATTAATAAATACACTTGGATGACCAGTTTTCATCGTCAAGCGAGCATCATCAGATCCATTGCACCTTGGCTCTATAATTTATGTCTGCAATTATGGGTGAAAATATTTACAATATATACACTTATTTAGTTGCAGTATTAATTGAGGTAATTCAACTCATCGGTATTTGTTATTTATAGTCTATGTGATGTTTGGTTAAAATGCTGGAAGTGATGATTGACCCCTCAAAGTTGCATGTTTGGAGCGGATATTGTAAATATTTTCACCCATATATTCAGACATAAATTTAAGAGCCTAAGTGTAATGAATCTGATGATGATCGCTTGACGATCGAAACTGGTCATCGACGTGTATTTATTACTATCATGTAAATTATTTTCAGGATTAGGTAATAACCCACCTAAATTGTGTACAATCGTGTTGACCGACTAAATAGCATCAAACTTTCGTGTAGTACAAGTTGGGCGAGTGAAACATGATTTACGCTGAATTAATTACTGTCGATTTTGGGTAAGTGATTAAGATAACCTGTGATGTCCCAATGTCTCAAGACAGGTAGTTTTCACATTCATTTTATCTTCATCTTGTTCTGTACTGCAAACTGGAGCACCGTTAATGCCATAAGGTTCACACACATATCATAACTTTTGTCTTCACTCAGGGGCAACAAAGATGGATAACTTGAATTGCATGGTATATTACCTACATCCATTCTACGGAGGTAGGGACACGCTGGAGACCAGCGCTGATGTTCTTGAAAAAGTTCATCGATCTCTTCCCAACGGTTTAAGGTAACTGGACCAAAACACATTTCACTTCATCTCTTCTTTTTAAATAATAGAAACAAGCAACTGCTAATGGTTGAGGGCTAATGAAAGGCACAGGCCACGTAGCAAATATCTTGACACTTTGTTCCTCAGATTTTAAATTCATTGGTGTGACACCACTTGTCGCTTTAAGACAATCCATGACTGAGCTGCTTGACTTAGGGTTGCCTATTATTTATATACTAGTCCCTTGGTTGGACAGTGGATAAACGTTAACTTGTTTGTGATTAATAATGAGATAATAAGCTTTGGTGTTAGGAGGGACATTGTAATGTGTTTCAAAATCGAGCCGGATGTCAATTTTGGATGTCTTGACAGACTCTTCCAAGTAGGAACAATCAAAAACCACCAGTGGCGCCCTTGCCTTAAACTCTTGAGGTGTCAACAAGGGTTAATTCTCTTTTTGAAAATACGGCTATCTAAATTTAGAAAACATGTCGTAGAGTGGGCCAAACTTTAAAAAAAATCTAAATTCAATCCTTCATAGTGTACCCTTATTGGGATCGGTACAAGTTCGAATCCATGATTATATGGAAGGAAGAATATGGTATTTAGAGGATTTATACTACATGACTAGATCTCCAGTAAAAGAAAGACCAGATGTCGCAACGAAACGCAATCAGGCAGCTGAAAGATTGAGTCACGATATGAGCAACACGCACGTGGGCCAGAGTGCGTCATACCCATAAATTTGTTAAGGTAACGGACTCAGCACGAATACCGTGAGTCAGGATGCAAGAGGAAAGCAGGGAAGTCCCCTAGCCATGACACGTTAGCACATTAACTATAGTAGTTGGAACCAAAAGAGTACGCAATATGGAGAAATAGGTGCGAAATCCGAATCCATGCAAACTTATAAACATGAGAGAACGGCAATGTGAATTATTTTGGAAATTAGAATTTATCCAAGAGAAAAATCAAGTATATAATGTACAGGGTGGTAGGTTAGTACTGACTATTAACACTACCTAAGGGAAGATGATGAAAGAGAAAAGGAGGTGGGTATAGGAGTGGAAACAAGTATTGGTAGATAGGAAGAGAATCCAACACTAAGTTATAAGTAAACTTTGATATAAAGAGGAATTTCGCCGTGCTAAACCTATGAAGTACCTAACTTTAGCGAGGGCCTGTACAAGGAAAGCGGATAGCGCAGCATGAATTGAGGTTGCCTGCAAGCGCTCGGTGAGTGCTCTTTCCCTCTCGAGCCGGTATTCCGGTACTATGGGAAGGGTGATACTCTGGCAAGACAAAGTAAGCCAAAAGGAGAGGATTTACTAACTTTCCCTTTAGAAAGGTTACATTTTATTACGCATTCCCAAATGCTAGAAAGTTTTTTGAATTTGCAGTAATATTTTTATTTCTGGGCACTGTTGGATTTCTGGCAAAACAACCGAATGCTTCCAGAATGGGAAGAGAAAAAGCAACTTTAGTGCTTTTAGCAATACTTTTACTGTTTTTCGTGAAAATTCTAGAAGAATACCAATTGTTGCACTGAAGGTAGGCTAAGCTTTTACCCAGCAGGATGCCGAATAAAAGTTTAGAACAGAGGAAAACTTCAGACCTAACTTAAACAAAACTGAGATTTTGAAAAGAAAAACATAAGTCAGAGAGAAAATCTCTACAAATAGGTAGGTGGCGGAGCAAGCTGTATTTGCCTGAATGGTTTACTAGAAGTAGCTATAACAGCTAAGAGAAGCTTTGAAAGTGTTGTTGTTTTAAGCTTCGTTTCAAGCGCAACAAGAGGTAAAGTTTTTATTGATTTAGAAATTACCTTTTTTCGAGATTAGAACTTACGATTAGGGGAAGAATCAGGGAAGAGAAGGTCCTGCCTAACCGTAATTCTAGCGGGAGAGATAAGGCCAAAAATTAGAAATAATTTATAAAACAATAAATATAAATTTTTGATAAGTGACAAATTGTTAGATTTACAATCTTATTTTTGGAGTTAAGAAGACCTATTTCCCTGGTTAGTTCTACAAACATTTGAAGGTCTCAGAACTAATAAAGGGAAAGTTTACAATGAACAATGTTAAAGTAGTTACAAGTTTCAAACTTGTTCAAGAACTAAACCTGTACAAAGGTTTTAAAATGTGCTTAAGATTAAGAAATTTAAAGCTTTTAAGGACAATGAATAGTACAGTAATTTTCACCTTTATAAATGAGGTAGGATACAAGCACTTTTGGAATGCCTTGCTGGCAATCGAAGAAGCTATGAACAGATAGATTAAATTCCTGTTCGTAGCAGGAGGAAATGTAGAATTACAAGCGGAGGTTACCGCTATTTTTAAACAAAGATTACTAGATGCAAAATACAAAAATGTACAGGTCGTATTAACGAAGCCTGGAGAGAAAAAAAGCTAACAGGTACAAAATTTGAAACTTTCAAAATCAACGATTCCTGAACAAGCAGGATAAGAAAAGAATATTAATAAGTAGCTTCTGTAACTACTAATATTGAAACAGAGTGAATAAGTGATACATGGAGAAAAAATGTGAGGGCGCCAAACTTTGGGCGTGGCCTCATAGAGTAGTAACTAGCTTGTAGATTAGCTTAGGTTTGTTAGTACAGGGTATTTTAGGAAATGGAGTTAGGAACTTTAGGATAAAGTCCTGGCAAGAATTTATTGCTCTAACGAACGCGGCGCCGTTGAAATTAGCACTCACAAATTCTAAGCACTGATAGTTTGTTGATAAGTTGAAAATGTTCACTATTGTAGGGTATGTAAGTCCATAGAACAAGAGAAATTTATTGCAGTTTATGTAAAACACTTAGTTGAATTTGAACTTGAATAAGTTTATTGCGCTTGAAAGTTTATGGTTTGCAGTTATTAGTTTTGTTTAACTTGATGTTCCAGCAATTTGACGGTATTGAGCATAGTTTATTGCGGTTTGAAGCATATGTTGAGGGGAAAAATTCTAGAACTGTAATGATGGTTGAATAGGGCGATAGAGTTCCCACAGTGGAAAAAGCTAAGTTTTTAGACAGCGGTTTATTTGACTTAAATCCCTCGTTGTGGGAAGATATTCCCATTTATTTCGTACAAGAAGTACTAAATATCATGCTATAAATTCAGCTTAGATAGCTAAAGCCTGACAAATAAAATCCCACGAAGACGGTTATTGCACAATAGTGAGCAATTCCCCACACAGTCTATGCAATTCGATTAAAAGCGCTCAGCATATTAAAACCATTAAAACAAGTCTGAAAACATAGAAGTTCTGTACTTAGCTTTTTCATGTTGAGCGGGCTTTGATTCCTAGTAACCGTTAGCTTTAGAACACAGACATGGCGTCTATTTTAAAAATGTCTCATGAAGGCAGGAGACTGGCCCTTGGGAGGGCTCCGAACTGTACACTTGACGACTGGACTAGATGTGAGGACGAGCAAATCCTCACACGAAGGGGTAAGTTAGGCAAGGGGAAGGGGAGGAGAACAAAAGAGTTTATGGCAGAATGTGCAACATGAAAAACTGAAAAACCCTTTATACAACAAATTTTCTTCATGGAGCAGTGTCTTCAAGGAGATGTTTGCTGGCGACAAGGATGACGCCTGGTGGATTGGTGAGGAAGTCCTAATGAGCTCAGAGAGATTGAGGAACATCAGTTGTTTGCTGCAAGATGCCGCTAGGGTTTCCATAGAAGATAGACATCTAGAACAGACTCAAGGACACAATACATTCCTGCTAAAAAAAAGAAGTACAAAGGGATCACTGTTGGTGTCTGCGAAGAGGGGAAGAAAATAAATAAAGGAACTAATCAAAGAGCAGCAAGAGCTAACTCTGACTGAACGTGTATTCCAAGGAATACACCATACTGGGGGGGTTAAAGATTGAGAGGAAGGGGTTGGTTGGTTGGTTGTCAAGATCCTCACAACCCTGTTTCTTCCATTCCTTCCCGGGTAACACTCCACCACTCTGTCAGAGATCCACACTAGATGGGGGAGGGGGAAAAGAAGAACTACCGATAAGGAAATGACCAGGGGTTAATGGAAGTAAATCATCAGGATCATTAGAGAGCAAGGTCAAGGGGCGAGAATTGACAACACCTTCAATCAAAAGATAGCTAGGATTTGCGAGAAGTAAACATTCAATAAAGATCGCGACAAGATACGAATAGAGAAGTAACTAATATAAACAAAGAGTATAGGAAGAAGTACATTGATTAAGGCTAATAATATATCAAATGAGTAAGGGGACTATGCGAGTAAGAGGCGAGAACGCCATAGGTTCCAATCTTTTAGTAACAATAAACAATGACCTTAGATTATAAGGCGCACAAGGGGGATTAACAAGGGGGGTTAACAAGAAGCTTGACGCACAAGGATAAATGCGAAGACTCATCAAATGTAGCGACGAGAAATGATAAGTTTCTTTAACAAAAAATAACAAGCGCACACATTAGTTTTGCAGAATACAATAAATATGCGCGGTAAAGATATGCAATGATGATATTAAGCAACAACTGAAGCAAACATTGGCTACGTGTGTAAACAAGTGAGCGAAGTGAGTAAACAAAACCTTGACACACATAGTATATTGAGATAACAGATATAACTAACTAGAGAGGTCAGTGACCAGAACCAGTTTATCTGATCAAGGAAGTAAGCAACTCCCTGAATCACGGTAGCAACCCGCTTGACGGTGGCAGGCAGGTGGCCTACGGTGCAGTAAGGAAAACCTGTTTTGACCTTCGTTACATATGAAGACAATAGACAATGGCTTGCCATTACGTGAGTTCGTACATAAACAAGACTGCAGCAAAGGCGGTTGAAAGTAAACCAACGAAGCAAATACAGTCAGCCAAGGATTAAAGTGGAACTTTAAGTGACACACGTAGTCATACGTGGCTTGGACATGAAACACCCATTTGAGGACAGAGGAAACAGAGCAATTAATTAATATTTTATAATTTCGAGGATTAGAGAGCCCAACCATTGCCAACAGAAAAAGCTTAATTTCCATGAACAGCGGAGAAAAGCCGGGAAGTTGAGAAAGAAATTTAGCCTATAGATTATTATCCTTGAAGTTAGAGAACCCAGGTTGTCAAGTGGTTCCAAATGCTGCTTCCGCGTGCGAGAAAGAGGGCAGGGGTGGCCGTGCCCTTCGACTAAACAGCGTAAGAAGTGAAACACAGCTCACAGCGAAGTGATGGTGACTGATAGCAATGGTTTGACGCAAAGCAAAAATGGGTTTCGATGATTAGTTTAACCAATTACCGGCTACAAGGAATGACACAAGGAAATAAAAATACGACTCAAGGCGAGGCGAGCTTGGATTTCCATTTTGTGCGGAAACAGAGAGGAAACCATTAAGTAACTTACAGTGGTGACGTAATTATTGACATTAAGACATTGTTTCGGCAAGTTGTTTTGAAATGTACTGAGATTGGAAAAGTGAGTGTTCTCTTTTTCAGAAACTGGGCTCGAGACAGCACTAACAAAATGACATTGCGACTTAATTTGAAAATTGGGATGTTGGATTCGACCAGGTATAATCCATCCAAAATAAGTGTCGCGCGCACAAACGCCGTGAGCTAGGAAGCGCTTTTGAGAACGCAGACTTTGCCAAAAGAAGATCAGCATTCAAAGTGACGTCCTTAGGACTTTGTACGTTAAACAAAGTGTCGGCGAGCCTTAAGTAAGAAGGAATAATTAAGTGGGTAGTATCAGCAGAATGACTAGGGGTATTTTCACGAATATTGTTAAGAACGAGCCAATTTAATTGAAGATTAGTCTTTCTTTGACAAATATCTCTGAATTTTAATTTTGAAGAGTGCAAAGCTTGGGTTTCTCAATTGTTAAGGACGGATAAATTGATGGATGTGGATGTTAGTGGGAGACCGAGTTTTTCAATTAATGATTGTGAAACAAAGTTGTAAGTTGAGGCAGAGTCCAACAAGCCCCTTACTTGTATCCAATCGCCCTAATTATTTTGAATTTGAAATTGAACAGTGGACAACAAGACTTGCACACTGCGAGGGGTCTTAGCATTAGAAATGCAGGAAGACGCACTCATTTGTTCCGAGCTGCTCTGCGTAGAGTTAGAAGATGCAGGCACTGATGACCTCGGTTCATCATGAAAATGCAAGAGAGTGTGAAGCGCTCTTTAATAATAAAACACAGTCTCGTGGACTTGCAATTAGAAGCAGAATGTTTAGGCGATAGTATAATTGTTTAGGTCATCAACTGATAGTTCCTTAAAATATTTGCACGAGTATAGAGCGTGAGGATCTTTGTGGAGTATATATTTTGAGGACTTGTTGAGCAGTCTAGTATGTTCTCCTTGACGGTTGAAGGCGGTAAAACGAGTTTGTTTGTTCTCGACAGATAGGAGCTTATGTCCATTTGACGAGACAAGTTTGGTATCAAAGTTGTTGTGACACAGAGGACTAGTTTCAACACTTTCGCACTGAAATGAGAGTGCGGTGAGAAATTGGCACCGGCTGTTCAGGAACATGATGAGATGTTCAAAGGAATACTCATCCTTATGATCTAGTTCAACTTCCCATGCTTTTAAAGTTGAGAAGTCGAATCTAGATGTTTCAAGATAGATTAAGGAAGTGTCCCAAGTTGGGAAAGGCTGCTCAAGTTGATATAAAGCTCTGACATGCAGTTGCATAGTGTCGACCAGGTCTCTTAAAGAGGTGACGTCATTGAGGCTTACAGCTGGCTGGTTGACCAAAGACTTCATGTGACGAGAAACCCGGAACGCACATTCCCATATGGCTCTTTAAGCAACATAAAGGCGATAGTATAACTGTCGGCGATTAAAATAAGTTATTGCACGAGTGTGAGCGCTTGGCCATGTAGACATGAACGCCGGTAATAAAACTTGTGGATAGCGAGGATATTGTTATTGTAGTGGATCAGGGATCAGAACAACTCATAAAAAGAGTCCCATTCACACTCCTGGCCTGAAAAGTGAGGTAAGCTTATTTTGGGAAGTATAGCCTTCGGTTTGTGGATGTCCTTATGGACTGAAGCAGATGCGAACTGAGCCGGATTGATGACCTTGGTGTCCGGTTCTGTGAAACTTCGAATGGTGGGCCTTAGCGATCCCCTCGAAGTACAAGGGTTCGACTTCGTCCCTACCAGATTGAAATTTGTGGCAGACGGATTCGATGTCTGTCTGAATTCGATCGTAGTAATTGTATGAACGTTCGTACGGCTTTAAACGTTGAGATAGAACATATAAATTGCAATCAGCGGGAGTTAAGTCTTTTAGAAAGTTTCGGAACCTGGTAAGTTGCCCTTTATAGGAATAACGTCTTGCAATGAGTGTTTCATCCTTTTCAGTTGCCTGAGTTGGTGGTACCATGATTGAGAATTACAATGGAAGTGCAACTTACGATAATGGAGCGATTTTGAAATGCTGTCAGGTTGGCAGCAGCGGACAGGTTGCAAGGTGATGACACTGAAGAAGCCAGGAACAACCTTTTTCACCTCGACCAGCTGTGCACAGTAAAGTTATAGCTGAAAAATTCAAAGTAGATATTAGTAATTTGCAAGATATTGACAAATTGGATTCTCCTGGCTTTCTGGGACCAAATTTGGGTAGGTTATTACTGACTACTAACTCTACCCAAGGGAAGGTGATGAGAGAAAAAAGGAGGTGGGTTTAGGAGCGGAAACAAGTTTTAGGTAGAAAGGACGAGAATCTAACACAAAAGCCTAAAAACCAATAGAAGTAAGTATTTAGAGAAAGGTTCCACTGCACAAAGCCCGTGAGATACCTAAAATGTATAGGAACCTGACCGCGGCTAACGGGAAATGCAGCGGGAGCTGGGGTTGCCTGCGAGCGAGCAGTTAGCGCTCTTTCCCTCCCAAGTTGAGATTTGGGTATTATGGGGAAGACAAAGTAAGCCAAAATAAAGGATTTACTACCTTCCCCTTCAGAAGGGTTAGATTTTATTACGCAATCGAAATTGCTGGAAAGATTTGAATTTGCAGTAATATTTTTATTTTTGGGCACTGTTGGATCTCTGGCAAACCAACCGAATGCTCCCACAGTGGGAAGGGATAAAGAAACTTTAGTGCTTTTAGCAATATTTTTACTGTTTTTTTGTGAAAATCCTATAAGAATACCAATTGTTGCAATGAAGGTAGGATAAGCTTTTACCCAGCAGGATGCCGACTAAAAGTTTAGAATTGAGGAAAACCTCAGACGTAACTTACACAAAACTGAGATTTTGAAAGCAAAACATAAGTCCGAGAAAAAATCTCCGCAAATAGGAAGCTGGCGGAGCAAGCTGTATTGGTCTTAATGATTTGCTAGAATTAACTGTGACAGCTAAAAGAAACTTTGAAAACGTTGTTATTTTACATTTTGATTCAAGTGGAACAAGTGATAAAGGTTTTCTTGTTTGAGAGATAGCCTTTTTTATTTTGAAATAAGCGATAATTTTAGGAGAAAAATCAAGGAAGAGAGGGTCCTGCCTAAACGTGATTCTAGCGAGAGAGATAAAACGAAAAATTAGAAATGATTTATTTAACAATAGATACACTTTTGAACATTCGAAATAGATAATTTTAAATCTTATTTTTGGGATTGGAGTAACAACTTAGCTATTTTAAGCTAAACTAAGAGGTTTACAAGTTGGAAGTCTGAGACCCCTGTTAGTACAAACTACTTACAATGGTTGTTTAACAAGCTTATAAAGAAAAGGTTTTGAACTTCTTGGATTAATTATAGGATTGCAATTCAATGCAACATTTTGTTAAATGAGTTAGATAGAACACTAACATAATAGAATGTTCTTTTGGCAAGAGAAAAAGCTATGGAAAATTGATTAAATTCCTGATCGTAACAGGAGAAAAAAGGAAAATTGCAAGCGGAAATTACCGCTATTTTAAGCAGGAGTTAACAATGTGATATGTTCGAAAATGGTCAGGTCGAATTAACGAAGCCTGGAGCAAAAGATTAGATTCAATATTTAATACTTAGAAGTTAACAATTCCTGAACTAGCAGGATAAGAAAAGAAGGATTAAAGAGAAGTTTCTACAACTTCTTCTATTTATACCGGATTTAAGAGATTTTAAACTCTAATAGGGCAAGTCACCTTTTGTGAAGCCTGGATTACACAATTAGCTAACACTTTTATTATTAGAAAAGAATAATTAGCTAGTTTTATAAGGGAAGAACAATACAAATTAAAATGTGGGCTAGCCACATATGTTGACGCAGAATGACTATATGAGAAGTAGAACAAAATTGGGAGGGCGCTTAATTATAAGCGAGGCCTCTTTTTGTTTTAACTAAATTAAGATATTAACCTATGTTGTGTTAGTAAAAGTTATTTGGGAAAAAGGAGTTGGGAGATTAAAATTCTGGCTAGTTTTATTGCTCTCAGTCAAACGCGGCGCGGTTGAAATTAGCACACACAATTCGAAGCACTGATAGTTTGTTGATAGGTTGAAAATTTCACTATTGTAATGTATGTAGGTCCATAGAACAAGAGAAAGTTATTGCAGTTTATGTAAAACACTTAGTTGAATTTGAACTTGAATAAGTTTATTGTGTTTCAAAGTTTAATGTTTGCAGTTATTAGTTTTGTTTAACTTGATGTTCCAGCAATTTGACGGTATTGAGCATAGTTTATTGCGGTTTGAAGCATATGTTGAGGGGAAAAATTCTAGAACTGTAATGACGGTAGAATAGGGCAATAGAGTTCCCACGGTGGAAAACGCTAAGTTTTTAGACAGCGGCTTATTTGACTTAAATCCCTCGTTGTGGGAAGATATTCCCATTCATTTCGTACAAAAAGTACTGAATATCATGTTATAAAGTCAGATTAGATAGCTAAAGCCTGACAAAGAACATCCCACGAAGACGGTTATTGCACAATAGTGAGCAATTTCCCACACTGTCTATAAAATTCTATTAAAAGCGTTCAGCATATTCAAACATTAAAACAAGTCTAAAAACATAGAAGTTTTTTACTTAGCTTTTTCATGTTGAGCAGGCTTTGGTTCCTAGTAACCGTTAGCTTTAGAACACAGACATGGCGTCTATTTTAAACATGTCTCATGAAGGCAGGAGACTGGCCCTTGGGAGGGCTCCGAACTGTACACTTGACGACTGGACTAGATGTGAGGACGAGCAAATCCTCACACGAAGGGGTAAGTTAGGCAAGGGGAAGGGGAGGAGAACAAAAGAGTTTATGACAGAATGTGCAACATGAAAAACTGAAAAACCCTTTATACGATAAATTTTCTTCATGGAACAGTGTCTTCAAGGAGATGTTAGCTGGCGACAAGGATTACGCCTGGTGGATTGGTGAGGAAGTCCTAATGAGCTCAGAGAGATTGAGGAACATCAGTTGTTTGCTGCAAGATGCCGCTAGGGTATCCATAGAAGATACACATCTAGAACAGACTCAAAGACACAATACATTCCTGCTCAAAAAAGAAATACAAAGGGATCACTGTTGGTGTCTGCGAAGAGGGGAAGAAAATAAATAAAAGAACTAATCAAAGAGCAGCAAGAGCTAACTCTGACTGAACGTGTATTCGAAGGAATACACCAAAGAGAAGAAGTACGATGTCAGCATTAAGTCATGTAGGAGGAGCCCATGACCGCTGTGGAAATTTTCATGCCACCCATACAATGTGGGAGCATTTAGAAATTAATATAAAAATTTGCTTCGATCGATTCTCAAAAATGGAGAACTTATTTGAGACATTCAAACCATAAGGATTCTGGACATATTTTTTTCCAAGATCGTAGAGTAACTAGTTTGGGAAATAATTTCGAGAAGGAGGGCTTGTCCTAATTTTATTCAGATCTGAATGAATAGCGGGTTAGTCCAGCAGCAACCATACAGTCACCAACGAACGCTTTGTAGCGGTCACGCTGGATCGTAATACAGTTATCAACGAACCTCTGGGAGTAGAGGTGCTGTATCGTCCTACAGTCTTCAGATAACCTCTGTGGAGGAGAGAATCTTCGATAGGCCAGTGTGAGGGTCGTATTGCGTCAAGAAGTCACTAGTTATGGAACCATGTGGGTTGCCGTACCGTGACAGTCAAAGTATATAACCAACGAGAACTTTAAATAATGTTTGTACTGTGCAATAGGAGTAAAAGACAGTGAACATTCGAGAAAGTATTAAGTCTCGCCAGTATCAAGGAAGTCGAAAAACACTAAGAGTGTTCAGTGATCATCAAGCACCAAAGTGGGTCTAATGTAGTAACGATTCTGAATTCCTCCGTGCTTGGAGAATCCGAATCTAAGAATAACGGTAGTTCGGAAGTACAGTACGAATAAGTACCGATAGATATCCGTGAGGTAAGTGTAAGACATCAGAGGAAACTCTAACGCGATAGTCTATTAAGACAATTCCAACGCGGAAGCGAGTGAAGAAACATTGAGGGACAGAGCGCTAGATAAATCTAGAACAGCGACTCTAGGAACAGTGTCGTAAGGAGATACTTAAAGCCGCAATCAGATAGTATCGTGCCAACAATACAAAGTAGGGGCCGATAAAAGGGGAAGCAGAGACACTGATAGAAATATCCGAGGTGAACAGCGACCACGGGTACCTGAAATCAGAGACTTTCAAGCAGATCAAGGGGCGTAGGACCAAGGCAAGACGTCGTTAGGGCCTGCATTCCTTGGAAAAGGTGTTAGGAAGTGTGACCGTGTGAAAAACCACGAGTGTAAAACAAGTGAAAAGTTCAGCTGACTGTAAAGTTTTATATTGCATATATTATTGTTTCTGACTGCAAATTAGGGTTATTCAGTGCATATTTTGCAATCGAATCATGTTGGGAAATCCTCCCAGAGGAAAAATTAGTGTAATCAACATGTGTAAGTTAATGGAAAAGTGTTATGTGAACTGAATGTTATGGGAGAATACTAGACCCAGAATGTGGGCGAAAAGTTCCGGCCAAGAGGTTCGAGATACACCGGATAAAATGTAAGTACCGCTTATAATCATGAGTGTATAAATTTTGGGGGAAGTTCGTGAAAGCCTAAAAATATGGAAAGATCATACAAATATAAATGAGATGTAGAGTGAATATGTGAAATGTTGAAGAATATGAAATACGGGTCTGGACATAGCGCAAATAAGTTGTATTAAGTAAAGAAATGAATAATAATAATTCAAAGAGTGAAATCTCTTTAGAAATAAAATAATAAGTTGCTAGAACCTTAGTGTTCATGTTAATGTGTATTGTAAAATTCATTAATGACAGTGTCTAAGTCATATAATGCCAAATTTAAGGATAATTATGTGTAGTAAAATATGGATTTCGGGAATATAAAAATGATTACGGAAAACTTAACAAGAATATTGTTGTGCATGCGAAGTAAACCTATTATAAGAAGTATGTCTATAGATTGTCATATCTAATATCCAAGATCGTTACTTGTGGTCGGAGTTGTGGTGAGTTCGATAAAAAAGGATCTAAGTTAAGTAATAAAGTAAGCTCTTGTGTATACTAGAGAACCTGGGTTCGATTTCCACTCTAGAAATTGTGAAGTGCGTGAGGGTCTGTACTGGATACCGCCTCACCGGCTCATGAAATATTGAGCTCTTCTGAAAATGGCTTGAAGCCTAGGAATTGACACTATTGTAGACACAGAGGTTTTCATATATGGATGTGTGTGAGTCCCTTAAATAATATTGACAGAATATCGACTGGGACAATGGGGATGATCACCAATTAAAATCATGTCTTGTGACGTAATTACCGGCCGAGAAAATGCTGCTTTTAGAAAAAAATTAATAGGGTCCCATTTTAAGTTTTTCGTATGCTGTATTTTGAACAGCCGGGGAGACCGCTATATGAAAGAAATACCAGCCCAGTGTCCCTGACGTTAGTCTGACAGGCCATAAATATCAGTTAAATCGTTTTAGGGTAGGTCAGTGAACCACTAATTGCCTGGGGGAGCCACGAGACATGTCATGTAAACAGCCCGATTGGTATTGCCCTCGCAAGATATTACTTCTAATAAACTGGACGGGAGGCGTACCCGTAGTCAAATTAGCATGTGATTGTAGGGTGCAAATTTGTTCAGATCTCGTGAATTAAGGGAATTGTTGAGTATATTTGTTAAAAATCTCATTGTGTGACAGATCCAAATAATGGTTTCTTGAGTAGCAGAAATCTTAGACAATCCGAGAGTATTGTTTAACTTGATTCTTTCAATAGTTTTTGAACTCAAGGTGACACGAGCTTCCCGCCAATATAAAGCAGTACGATGAAGAAGAGAGAGAGATAAGATTTCGAACCCACGTGGAATCTTAAGAATTGGTAATTGTTGTCATTATTGTTATAAACCAATGTGCATAAACCTCAAATAATAACCAAGTTAAAGAATAATTCATGTTTTGAATGATAAATGAAGTTATAAAAGGAATCTTGAGCCAAAGCGAGTTCGCCAGATCAATTGGTCACAAGTACCACATGGAAGTAAAACTAGAATGTGGTTCAGTGGAACCTTAGTGATTATGAATTTTTTGATTGAATTAAGTGATTCCTTGTTGTCAGAGAACAAGTGTGAAATATCAATATGATTTTGAGTTGTTTTCATGTTATTTTGAGTATGTAGTAGCGCCTAATTTGGGTATCATTAAATAATGTTTTTATTGTGATTTTAATTTATTTCGAGTGTTGACCTGAAGGTTTTGATCCAAAATTCGTGTGTCATAAAGTGGGAATGAATGTACTAACCCCGACACCACTGAGCTAACGGAAGTATGATCACGTATTAATTGTTCGCAGTGGTCTAAAGTGATTTATAAGTGTTGTACCTGGATCTAAGCTAATGGCAGCACTGAAAGACGGTCTTATGTGAGTAAAAGTAAATATAAAGGTAGGTTAAACTAAATACACACAAATCGTAGATCGCATAGTGTAACAGGAAACTTAAACCGAGCAAGCTCCGTAACATCCCCGTAAACTTAGGGGCTGAGTTTTCCTGAAAAAAAAACGAATTTTCTTTGCAAAAACCCAGAGTTTTATTTTCGAAAAATTTTGGAGTTTTCAATATATTGAATTTTTGATAAGAATTACTTCCATATGAGATGTTGTACTTTTAAGAATTGATGTGTCAAACGGGTTCGGCTTAGCCCGAACCCGTACTGAAAAATGATTATTGTTGGGACACTAAAAAGGGGTCAGATGTTATCTCTCTCATATGTGAACCAATGATGAGACTTATGTAGCCCACTTAATTCTCAGAATATATTGTTAATACAATGGCATTGAGTGAAGATCTTCGAAGCCTCTTAGAGGCTATGAAAGCCCACAGTAGCGAAAAATTTGAGGCTATGAAAGCCGACAGTAGTGGAAAGTTGGAGGCTATAAAAACTGGCAGTAAAAAAAATTTTGAGGCTGTAAAATTGATAATAAATTAGGATTTGAAACTTTGGACAATAGGTTTAAGAATACACTAGAATAGTTCAAAACCGAAATTATTGCGGAGAGTAAAGAGTATATTTAGAGGGCACAAGATGAAGCCGCAGAGAGTGCTCTAAAATTGAGAGATAGTCTTGAAGGAAGCATAGGGGAGGTGAAAGAGAAGGCTGAAACATCCCAAGTTGAGGGTAGGGAAGACTTTGTAAAATTAGACACTAAATTTGATTCTTTAGAGGCTAAGTTTAACACTATGGAAGACAAATTTGGTGAGATACAGAGGGAATGCAAAGCTAATGTAGATGCCTGTAGAACAGATCTTGAAAGCCAGATCCAAGAAAGGCAGGGTCAACTAGACGCGAAATCGAAACTAATATGAGTGTTTGTAAGGAATCCGGGGAAGAAATTAAGGTAAGTTTTGAAAAGTTAGAGATCAAATTCGGTGAAGTGGAAGGAAAATTAGGAAAACCAGAGTCAGGTTTCGAGGTAGTTAAAGTAGACATTGAAGAGATGAAATTGCAAAGTCAGGCGGATGCTGGGAAAAGAGAAAAACAGTTTGAGGAGTTTACTGGACACGTAGATGATAGATTAAAGATTATGAGACAAGCTAGTCAGACAAGTTAGGTAAATACGGAAATAGGTTGAATAAGGAAAGCAAACAGTGGCAAATCGGCTGTAGTGAAGAAGGGAAGGAAATAGGGGAAGTCACGTCAGGCATCAAGGAAATGCAAGAAAAGATGGGTAACCTGAAAATACAAGTAGGGAAAACTAACTCAGAAATAGATCAAGTTAGGAGTGACTTGGTAGTCTTAAACAAACACCAAGGGGAAACTCAAGCAGAATTAAAAACCATCAGGAAAGGTATATTTGAGGGTCAGGAAGAAATCAGCAAGAGAATAAATCAAATCCAGGAAGAACTTGATGCGAGAGGTGAAGTTAAGCAAGAGATGGTGGAAAAACAAGTTCTAGTAATAAAGAAAGAGGTTGACGAGAGATTAAACCAGATCCAAGGGACTTTAAAGGAAGAAACGTTTCAAATTAAATAGGAAAACGAAGCAAGTTTGAAACTGAATTTTGTTCAAGAATGGAACGAACGGAACAAAAGCATAGCCAAATGGAAATTCAAATCATGTCGCAAGAAGAAAGCACATTATGGGATAGAAAATTGAATTTTGGGAGTCAGGAAGACCTCAAGAAAACAATATGAGTAAATTCAGAGACCCAATGCACGGATCAAGGTAAGGAATTAGGAGGGGAGAGCCCTTATAAAATTCCAGGGATACCATTTGCAATGTCAATCCCGCAGGTTAACCAAACCACTGGACAAGTAATTAATATTATTAAAACGAATGAGGATCGACCTGTGAAATTTACAGGGAACAACATGTCAATAACCCATAAATATTGGCTAAAAGAGGTAGCAGAGTTCCTTAACGAAATGAGAATACCACAGGATAGAAGACTAAGAGCAATAGAGAAGCTATTGGCAGGCGATTTTTTGACATGGTATCGGAGCTTCCGATGTACATTCGACACAGTCGAGGGTTTTAGAGAAGCCTTTTTGAAAAGTTATTGGGCAGCTGACGTACAAGAAAACTTACGTCTAGATTTTCACTCAAGGAAGTATAGTACAAATGCTCCTACTAAGTATTCTGAAATTTTCACGGCGCAGTTGTGTAAATTTTGGGAACTAGACGTCGCTCCAGCTTATGCCGATTTATGTGCCGCTATTGCCAGACAACTGTCAAATGAGAACCAAAGGTTGCTAATCTCATCAAAGGCAAAGGACGCAGTGGAAGTGGAGAGTGTGTTGCGTCAATTGGACATGACCACAGCACATGTTATTCCAAGGCAGAGCAGGAACACCGAACAAGTACACATGGTTAGTAGGCAAGATGATAGGGAAAAATCCCCTACTGCTAATAAATCCACGAGCACGAATACATGTGGACTAGGGCGAGAATATGGTTACAATGAGCCTAGAGGAATGCAATCCTATAATAGAGGGGGCTACAGAGGAAGATACATTAAGAATACAGGATATAGAAGGCCTGATTCAAGATATCAGAATAATCAAAGGCAAGATCCTAGGAGGAACTGGGGAAACAACCTTAGAAGGAATGAAAGGCCCGAAGATAGGAGCCAGGAATATCGGGATGAAATCGAAGAACGGTAACAGGAATCGCTACGCTACATGGACGAAAGGACCAATGAACCTGATGATCGGAAAGTGAAATGGAGGGAAGTCATTAAAAATCTCAAGTCACCCGATAGACACGAAGGAGCACAAAGTCTAGAGTTGCAAGTTCAATTGAGGAATGAGGGGAAAAGGGACCCTCAGGATAAAAAACAATTAAAATTTAAATTGGTCAGAAATGAAACATAACAGGTGCTGGGAGGATATTGAAATAGTTAACTGGATAGCAAGACCATATGAACTAATCACAGACGATGCTGAAGGAATTCTACAAATAAGACGAGAGTTACCTATAATAATGATAAGAATAGAAGGATTATTAGTGAGAGCACTTATAGACACAGGGTCAACTGTCAGTTTAATTACACAAGTGTTGGTAAATGGAATTGAAACAAAAGGAAGAGTGTTGAAAATTCCCACATCGAGTGTAAAGATTAAAGGAATCAAACCGGAAAAGACACTCACATGTAAATTTCAGGTGTACATTGATATGTTGATTGGAATCACTGAAATATTTCAATGCTTTTTGCTGGTGAGTCGATTACCTTTGATCCTCCGATATGTGTCGCATGTTTTCAACGTATCCCTCACAGTTTCTCTCAGTCTCGGCCATGTAAAAACTTGACTTCATTGACTTCATCCGTGAGAACCATGTAGTTATAGACCTCGCGCAAAATTGCATTAAAATTCAGAAAGTTGATGTGGATGGGCAAAATATTATATTGCATTAACAAGAGTCAAGAACAGGTGAACAGGTGTGGCATGAAGGAGAAGTGACCGAGGAAGGTTATGAAGCCACAGAGGAGGGATTAGAGATTTTGAATATAGAAATTAAGGAAAGCCTGGAACCTGTATTTGATGTCAACCTCTTGGAAAAATTGAGGAAGCCAAGGTTGGACACTAAGACAAAGAATTGTTGAAGGAATTATTATTGGAGTATAAGGACGTATTTGATTCCTAGCCTAGAAAGATAGAAAATTTCAAATACGCTTTTCAAGTTAATGATTGGGCCCCGTTTAGACAGAAACCGTACCCGGTTGCAGAAAAGCATTGTGCTAAGACGAAGAAGACACTGCAGAATATATTGAACGCAGGTGTAATAGAAAAGATTGCTACGCCTTACGTAAGTCCATTAGTAATTGTGAGCAAACCGGATGGGTCAGTAAGGGTGTGCTTAGATGCAAGAAATTTAAATGCAAATATCATCCCTGAAAATGATTCAACACCACCCATTACAGAGATCTTAAGGAAATTTAAAGAGAAAACCATTTTTAGAAATGTTGATATGACTTCGTCATACCATCACCTCGAACTAGAAGAGAAAACCAGCCTTCTAACTGGATTTCAGTTCGACCAGCAAACATATTGCTTCAAAAGATGTCCGTTTGGACTGAAGACGGCAGGATCAGCATAAATAAGGGCGTTAGATCGAAACCTGTCAGAGGAAGTAAAGGATTGCACTATCCGTTACGTTGATGATATGTTACTTACCTCAGAGAATGTAGAAAAACATCTCAGAAACTATTGGATGATTTAAGGACAGCCAACTTCAAGATAAATTTAAAGAAGTCAAATTTCTGTCAAAGACAAGTCACGTTTTTGGGACACCTGATTGACCAATATGGTATGAGCCCAAACCCATGTAAATTAGAATCCATAAGAAATTTTCCGTGACCGTTGAAAGTGAAAAATGTCCGACAAATCTAAGGATTGATATGATTTTTCTCTGGATATTGCCCGTCGTATACCAGTAGAGTTGCGCCATTGCAAGACCTTGTGAAGAAGGGTGGCAAATGGAGTGGACGGGGGAAGAGGAAAAGGCATTCATTGAGGCCAAGGAAATGCTCTTAATATACGTAAAGTTAGGATTTCCTTATATTAATCAGACCTTTGTCATACAAACAGATGCATTCCAAGTTGGAATTGGAGCAATGCCATATCAGGAGGATCCAGAAAACCCTGAGAAGAAAAACTGCCTAGCTTTTTCAAGTAGAAGACTCAAGCCACATGAAAGAAATTACACAATCAGCGAGATAGAACTACTAGCGATATTGTATGCTTTGTAGTTTTGGCGGAAAATTGTGTACGGTTTTCCAGTTACATTAAGGACTGATCATAAAGCTTTAACCTTTCTTATGAAAACTGACTTATCTAATCAAAGGTTGATGCGATGGGCCTTGTACATTCAACAATTCGATGTAAACATAGAATACTGCCCAGGGAGGGGAACATAGTTCCAGACTACTTAAGTAGACAGCCAGAGTACATAGCAGAGGAAGTAATGGCTATAGAGATGGAAAACAGAGACCAGCGTACGTTGGAAGAATTATGAAACACGGGACAAAGACAACGCGAAGATCCATGGATGAATATGATCATCTCATATTTCGAAAGGAAACTAACCAGAGGAACACCAGCGTATAGGGAAGCTGAGAAGATAGCTCAAGAATATAATTTTTATAATGGTTTACTACATAAGTTTGCGGACTCTAACCATACTCGATTGAGGGTCGTCATACCCGCATGTTTGCAGAGGAAAACGGTATGGTTAGCCAAAAGATCATTCGGACATATGGGAGTCGACAAAACAGTCTCGATGCTTAAGGAAGTTTTACATGGCCGAGACTGAGAGAAACTGTAAGGGATACGTTGAAAACATGCGATACATATAAGATGATCAAACCAAATGCGTTTTTTACCAGACAAAAGCCGATACCACTTTTGCAAGAAATGCCCGGCCAAATTGTATTGAATGACAATTTCGGACCGTTGGCAAAGGCCAGGAGAGGAAATAGACATATAATGGTGGCTATGGTTCTCATCACTAAAATGGTTGTTCTCTCTCCCATACAGAAGACTAGTACGAAACAAGTATTAAAGCGACTCAAAGAAAAAGTAATACCCATTCCGGGGAATTTGTTGTCGGATCACGGAAGTCGCATTACAAGCGTGGAATTCAGAGCGGAATTAGAGAAATTAGGGATACGACAAATACTGTCAAGTATTCGCCATCCTGAGGCAAATCCCTTGGAAAGAGTTATGACAGAAACGGTAAAATATTGTAGAATATGCTGTGAAAAGGAAAATTGGAAGTGGATAGATACTCTCGAGATTATTGAATTTTGTATCCATAATGTGGTACTGTACCCGATAATCCGGAAAGGATCCTGTTGGAATATCCATTGCCCCCGCTGGATTGACTATTTCTAATTGCTCCGGCAAATACAACATTAGAAATCGCTTCCAACATGGTCTTTAGGGATTTACAGACAGCAGTTACAAGAATATTGTGGATCAACAACCAACTACACGGGGCACTCACCTTTACTTACCTCGGGGACTGGGACTTCAGCTTCGCCTACACTACATCCACTATACTCTGCTCCTTATATTTAAAATGAATCACACTCCAACAACAATGGAAAACATCTGAACAAATTTATTAACAAAAAGGTAAACTAATCTACTATAAACAAAATAACAACAAATGAATTTAACAATAGACATTAAAAATTAAAAACACACGCAATCATTCACACCACCTTCCAACTCTACATCTTATTACAATGCCGTGTTAAAATTATGGGCATAATTTCTTGGCGTGTTCTAAGCCTGCACTGCGTAGAAATAAAAACGTTTAATGAAATCTCTTAATGGCATTCCAGACACATGGTTTTCATTCACAAGTCTGCGTAGTAGAACGCACGTGCAGAAACTTGGTTTCATCAATGAAACACTGGCATCACGCCGTACTCAAAACTGGTTTATGCAATAAATAGAAGGCAGTTGGTCTACACCTGCTTAAATATTACGTCATCGCTCTCCAATGCTAACGGTGAATCTTTCTTGCTAGCCCATAGAGACTGCATGTGTGTGCATTTATAAAACACGTAAATATTAACATTTAGTTCTTACAAAAGTTCATATAACTGCTCTGTTCCTTAACCAATCATTCTAAAATTTGTATACACTCTTTCATTCGCACTCCGTTATTGTTCTAGACCAATACTGTTCCACATCTTCTCTTAACAATGAATAATCATTCACACCAAAAACATCCGCTCATAAACACACACTGTTCCAAAACAATTGATTAATAAATCCTACTAAATTATTTAACTAATTAAATCATTTCCACAAAAATTATTTACATGTAATATGTTTATAATAATATCCATTATCTAGTGTTGTTACTGCGACACTTTCGAGATTCTAACTTCTCGGTTACAATATAATTCTTAACTAAATATATACACTGGATTTTCACATAACCACTCTTTCTTTAACGTTCTGTAGTTTTAATATACTGCATACACCTCGTCTTATATAGGTTTCATTACATTATCGGTATAATACAGTCGACTGATTAAGGTGAACAGTACTTAATTACATAAATTCGAGTTTAATAAAATTTAATAATTGTATTATAAACGTGAGTAGACAATTTTTCTCAAGTTGTATTTCCACTGAAACCCTCCTGTTAACACAGCTAAATCGTTACTTCACAAGAACTGAACTACTTGTATACAACGGCTCTTATCCTGTACATGCCCTTTATCAAAGACCAACAATACTTTGACTTCCTTAAAATGAGGAATTCCATCGCCTGAGCACTCCATAGCTCTACATAACCTCATATAACAGTATATATGGCATAAACAATTATCATCTACTATGTTAAACAATAATCAAAAGGGATTAATTGTTATTAACATATCTTATGTAGGAACTTCTCTCAAATAATGGCATGACCCTCTGTATCATTGCACATGACTGCTGGACTACAATTATACATACGTAAGTTCTTAAAACGAAACTTCCAATTGTAATGAACGATATTAGACAGTCGTGATTAACCTCCTAAAGTTTACTCCACAACAAGATAATTAATTGTTAACTCGTATGTCGCAAATACATGTAATAAAAATAATACTCATGTTTCATCTCACTTGTCAAGCTATAAATTGTTAATCGTTGTAATATCATGTCCACAAAATGACTTGATGTTACACAAATAGGATAAAATAACACACATGTTATTTATAGTGTGAGATAGAATTCAATCCTGACCGGGATAAACTAGCTTTGAATTCCTAGCCAAAGATTTTAATAATTTTCTATCAAAAGGTATTTCCTCTAACATATTAAATGAACAAAGCTCTTAGCTTTACAGATAATAAGAAAGGTTTGTCAATGTCTTAATATTCTTCCACTCTACACAAAGAATGTTCATAGGAATTAAGACTTCGGTCTTATCAAACGACTAGTATTTCTTAGATCGTAGATAGTTTATGTACAATAATGATATAACAATATCATTCGATGTTTCTTCTTTTCTTGAAGTTATGTGTTGTTACATTAAAGTGCTCAAATTAAATTTAATAAGAATTTAATTTGAAGCTATGACACAATGTCAGAATACTTGGTTTAAATGAAATTATTAAAATTCGACAGTCGAAACGACTAGTCTCTTATGAGGCAATATGATTCCTCAAACAAAATTTTAATGTCAGTTCCACAACTTATCCGTAGAATAAAATTGAAAAATAGATGAAATGCAATCATCTTCTAAATAATCTTGCAGCATAAAAATCTCAACACACATCTGAAGTGTAAAATACAAAAAGCACTGAAATACATGAAGTGTGAAAACATAGAAATATGGAATAAGATCGCTGAAAATATGGAATAAGATCGCTGGAATTATGGAATAAGATCGCTGGCTCAGCATGTCACTAATCAAGCTCTATATAACAATTGAGATACACTAATACCTTATTTAGACGAAAACTTGAAGATCAATGTAAGTATTGCCACAATACTTTAGATGTTTCCTCAGTACAAGACGCTGATTCTGCATTCGAACCTCGGATCTGCGACCTCAGAGATAAGAAACGTCTCTCTCTGGAATTCACCAACATTTGCCTGTGCTCGAACGACAGCCTTCTGGCAAATTCTTCTGGGTTGCTGGGCTACCTTTCCCTAGCATCTTGACAAATGTCTTCAGTAAAGTCTCCATTCTCCGTCGTAAATATATATCGGCTTCATCATTGGAATATAATTATGGAAATATTCATATAAATAGTGAATGAAATGTTTCCATTGCTAATTGATGTTATATTAGTGTTCGTAGACTGACGAAAATGCACAAGATGGACCGTACACTACGTCTGTATTCAAGAATACGTTGTCTACCGAAGCTCCATTGTTGTATCTTAACTCCTGTTATTGAATATGTCATTGGCGCATGACCGTTTAGTCCATCATATCAACAATATTGACTATGCTGAATGATAATGTTAGAAGAATAATAATAGTCATTCTATTAATGTTGATGTGTTGCGCCAATACTAAAAGTCCTCCGCCACTGTTCATTTGAACTGCGTTCGCCAACCTCACGTTGCAATTTATAATGATATTCAGCTCTGTTTCCAACACATTTGGAAATCTAACTTGGCATGCTGATATTGTCGAAACGGTGAATATTTAAGCGCTCGACTTTCCACACTATATAGTAGGCGACCTGTTCTTAATATGTGTTCACTTATTTAACTTCAAATCTCAACTATATAAGAGATATAATCAACACAATATTCCTCGCAACTTCACGTAGAATGGAAGTGCGGTGATCTCTACCGTTCCACCTAGCTATACTCGCGTCTCCACAAGTCGACAGTCGTCGCACTCGGACTAAGCTTTGGGATCTCTATTAACCCAGTAAAAACACTTCCTCACTCTTCAAAGTCTGCTGGAATAAGAACCTCGATCCTTGGATCTCCCTCTTCAGGTCGTATTTTGGCGGCCATATCAATCTCCCACCATAATTTTAGCGCGTAGATTACCCATGCTTATTACTGCATAGATTAACCGATCTGTGGTTTTAAAGTATCAGACATAATTTCTCTTAATATTCTCATCATTACCAAATAAGAAAATCTTCTTCTAAGGGCCTAAATGCATAATTTCATCTTGTTGTGTAATTAAAGTGGATCCCATCTTCAATAAGACCTGTTCTCATTGGCTGTGGTCTGGGATCCAATAGCATAATTTATAACAATATTTATAATATTAATTTCCAAACTCGCTGTTGCTATGCAAAGAATAGCCTTCTAGAAGCGTCCATTGTGCAATATATCACGTGATCGGGCTCTCCCACAGTCTCGAGCTTGTAACACTACACTCTCGTGTCACACTTCCAGAAATTATATTTGCTAGTTAAATTTTATCATGGGGACGGAAAATACTTTCATTTTGTCCCTAAATAATTCAATTTACGGGGGCAGTACTTGAATCTACTGGGCTGATACCCATAAGCTTACATTGCAATCAAAAGGTGAAGAGACCATGGAGTCAGGTGATACCTAGACCGAAAGATGCTCAACCCGGAAGAGAGGTTTGAGTCAGGAAAGCATTCGAACATCTGCAAGCTCAAGCAGAGACAAGGCAAAGAAGGAACAGGCACAAGAGATATCATCGACCCTTACTTGTAGGAGAAATGGTGCTAGTGAAAAGACCAGCCATTTCAGATGCTGGGAAACGCGTGTACAAGAAAATTCAGAAAATGTACCACGGCCCACATAGAAATATCGGGGATCTAAGGAACAATGCCTACAGGATACAACATTGTGAGACGGGTCATGAACTTACAATGAATTCAGCTAAGTTAAAAGTTTATTACCCTCCAGAAGACTTCGATGAAGTTAATTAACAAGCCCTGGTTATGGAAGTTGAAGGAAACAATGATGAAAAAGAACAGATGTTGACCAATAAAATTGAATGGAAACACGCCAAGGATCGTGAGAGAAGATGGCAGTAACTCAAGTGTGAGTGTGAGCTAAAAGAGACCTTTCATTATTATTTAAAAGAATTGATTGAGATGATTGAGAAAGAAAATTGCAACTTAAGAACTGAGAATGAGGAAATTTGGAAACGGGTAAGGACAGGACGCACCCGTAGCGAATTGAGAATTCGAAGAAAAACGTTGAAGAGGAGAAACGGGTAGGGACAGTACGATCCCATCAAATAGAAGTTCCAAATATGACAAGGACAAAATAAAAGAACCCTTGAGAAACGAACGGTAGGAGACGTTGAGGAGGAAACACGGATTCGACACTGAAATAATTGGAATGAGCCAAGAAGGAAAGGTATAAATAAATTTACTCAAATGTTCAAAAATTTATTTAATAAAGGAGGGGAGATTTGTGCCCTTATTGGAATCGGTACAAGTTCGAATCCATGTTTATATGGAAGAGTGGATATGGTATTTGGAGGATTTATACTACATGACTAGATCTCCAGTAAAAGAAAGAACAGATGTCGCAACGAAACGCAATTAGGCAGCCGCAAGATTGAGTCACGAAATGAGCAACACGCACGTGGTCCAGAGTGCGTCATACCCATAAATTTGATAAGTGAACGGACTCAGCAAGAAAACCGTGAGTCAGGATGCAGGAGGAAGGCAGGGAAGTCCCCTAGACATGACACGTTAGCACATTAACTACCGTAGTTGCAACTAAAATAGTACGCAGTATGGTGAAATAGGTGCGAAATCCGAATCCATGCAAAATTATAAGCATAAGAGAACGGCAATGTGAATTAATTTGGAAATTAGGATTTATCCAAGAGAAAAATCAAGTAATTAATGTACAGGGAAGACGTACGATGTCAGCATTACGTCATATAGGAGGGGCCCATGACCGCTGTGGAATTTTTCATGCCATCCACACAATCTGGGAGCATTTAGAAATTAATATAAAAATTTGCTACGATCGATTCTCAAAAAGGAGAACATTTTTGAGACATTCAAACCATAAGGATTCTGGACATATTTTTTCCAATATCGTAGAGTAACTAGTTTAGGAAATAATTTCGAGAAGAAGGACGAGTCCTAGTTTTATTCGGATATGAATAAATAGCGGGCTAGTCCAGCAGCAATCATATAGTCAACAACGAACCGTTGTAGCAGTCACGCTGTATCGTAATACAGTTATCAACGAACCTCTGTGAGTAGAGGTGCTGTATCGTCATACAGTCTTCAGATAACCTCTGTGGAGGAGAGAATCTTCGATAGGCCAGTGTGAGGGTCGTATTGCGTTAAGAAGTCACTAGTTATGGAACCATGTGGGTTGCCATACCTTGACGGTCAAAGTATATAACAAATGACAACTTTAAATAACGTTTATACTGTGCGATAGGAGTGAAAGACAGTGAATATTCGAGAGAAAGTTTTAAGTCACGCCAGTATCAAGGAAGTCGAAAAACACTAAGAGTGTTCAGTAATCATCAAGGACCAAAGTGGGTATAACGTAGTAACGATTCTGAATTCCTCCGAATCTAAGAATAACGGTAGTTCGGAAGTACAGTACGAATTAGTACCGATAGATATCCGTGAGGTAAGTGTAATACATCAGAGGAAACTCTAACGCGATAGTCTATTAAGACCATTCCAACGCTGAAACGAGCGAAGAAACATTGAGGGACAGAGCGCTAGATAAACCTAGAACAGCGACTCTAGGAACTGTATCGTAAGGAGATACTCGGCAAAGTATCAAATTTAAATCCGCAATCAGATTGTATCGTGCCAACAATACAACGTAGGGCCGATAAAAGAGGAAACAGAGACACTGATAGAAATAACCGAGGTGAACAGCGACCACGGGTAGCTGAAATCAGTGACTTTTAAGCTGTTCAAGGGGACGTAGGACCAAGGCAAGACGTCGTTAGGGCCTGCATTCCTTGGAAAAATGTGTTAGGAAATGTGAACGTGTGAAAATCCACTAGTGTAAAAAAGCGAAAATTTCAGCTTGAGTGTAAAGTTTTATATTGCATTTATTTATGTTTTTGGGAGTAAATTAGGGTTATTCAGTGTATATTTTGTAATTGAATCATATTGGGAAATCCTCCCCGTGGAAAATATAGTGTAATCAACATATGTAAGTTAATGGAAAAGTGTTATGAGAAATGAGTGTTATGGGTAAATACTAGGCACAGAATGTGGTCGAAAAATGTCCGGCCTTGAGGTTCGAGATCCACTGGATAAAATGTAAGTACCGCTTATAATCATGAGTGTATAAATTTTGGGAGAAGTTCGTGAAAGCCTTAAAATATGGATAGATCACACAAATATAAATGAGATACAGAGTGAATATTTGAAATGTTGAAGAATATGAAATACGGGTCTGAACATACCGCAAATAAGTTGTATTAAGTAAAGAAATGAATTATAATAATTCAAAGAGTATAATCTCTTTAGAAATCAAATAATAAGTTGCTCGAACTTTAGTGTTCATGTTAAAGTGTATTGTAAAATTCATTAATGACAGTGAGTAAGTCATATAATGTCAAATTTAAGGATAATTATGGGTAGTAAAAATGGACTTTAGGAATATAAAAAGGATTACGGAAAATTTAACAACAATATTGTTGTGCATGCGAAGTAAATGCATTATAAGAAGTATGTCTATAGATTGTCAAAAATAACATCCAACATCGTTAATTAATTGTGGTCGGAGTTGTGCTGAGTTCGATAAAAAAGGATCTAAGTAAAGTAATAAAGTAAGCTATTGTGTATACTAGAGAAACTGGGTTCGATTCCCAATCGAGAAATAGTGAAGCGCGCGAGGGTCGGCACTGGAAACCGCCTCACCGGCGCATGAAGTGTTGAGCTGAAGATAGCTTAACCCTTTTGCTTTCAAGCTCTCAGCTGATGGATGTGTCAAAACTGACAGCCATATTTACCACACTATGCACACACTTCTTTTAAAATTACATGGAAGAATTACAATGAAGATATCAACATGAAAGTTGATAAATTTATATAGTATATATCACTTATTATTACTGTAGGTAAGTCGTGTCTCCAAACCAAAAGGGTTTAATGTTAATAAAAAATAAATATGAAATCAAAATTACAAGTTTCAGATTTTGAACGTTTGGAAGTAATTCTAGAAAATGGTATATACAACCCAAGTTTGTTATTCATGTCAGTAGGAAGGCTATAATATTGTTTACAAGCATAGTAAATATCAAGATTCTATGTGCATTAGATCCAAGGATAAATTAAAATGTTTAGAATGATGCAACACTGAAAAATGTCTGCCATTTTTGCATAAAATACAGATTTCTTGAAAAGAATATGTATCTCTCACCAATGAAGATATTAGTGGATCATCATTATCCTCTACGCTTTCTGATTCGGACAGAGAATCATCATCATCACTTGAAATATTATCAAGATATTCAGTGATATCATCATCAGCTAAATTAAGTCTATCCGCCATGTCACACACGGCAAATAACTTGGCCTAATCTATCTGAACTATATCTAACACTTCGCTATGCACCTAATTACGTAAGAAAAGTATTTAAATAACGAACTAACACGTTAACTAAATAAATTGCGTACGTTCTAACTTAATTTTGCTATATAATCACGTACGAAACCACAGAGAAAGGAACGCAAGTTTGCCGCCGAATACGATGTAAACAAGACATGGAACTCCAGTGAGCACATGTTTCAGACTCTAAGAATATCGATCAATACGGATAGCCGGAAGTTCCCGCGAAGTATAACGTGAGATACAACTATACTCTTCTTATTCCGTGCAGAAATGCTGCTATCTGGCGCGTAAATAATGAACTAATAATAAAAAGACGGGTAACCTTGGATCGTTACCGTGTCAATTTTCGCAGGACCCGTGGGTACTGATAGATCGTTACCTTGAAAGCCAAAGGGTTAAAGCCTAGGAATTGAGACTATTGTAGACACAAAAGTGTCATATATGGATGTGTGTGAGCCCCTTAAATAACATTGACCGCATATCGACTCGGACAATGTGGATGATCACCAATTAAAATCATGTCTTGTGAAGTAATTACCGGCCGAGAAAGTGCCGCTTTTAGAGTAAAAATGAATAGGGTTTCATGTTATGTTTTTCGTATCCTGTAGTGTGAACAGCCGGGGAGACCGCTGTATGAAGGAAATCCCAGCCTAGTGTGCCAGACGTTAGTCTGACAGGCCATAAATATCAGTTAATCATCTTAGAGTAGGTCAGTGAACCACTAATTGCCTGGGGAAGCAGCGTCACACGTTATGTAGTCAGCCCGAGTGGTATTGCCCTCACAGGATAATTCTTTTAATAAACAGGACGGGAGGCGTACCCGTAGTCAAATTAGCATGTGATTGTAGGGTGCAAGTTTGTTCAGATCTCGTGAATTCAGGGAATTGTTGAGTACATTTGTTAAAAATCTCATTGTGTGACAGATCCAAATAATGGTTTCTTGAGTAGCAGAAATCTTAGACAATCCGAGAGTATTGTTTAACTTGATTCTTTCAGTAGTTTTTGAACTCAAGGTGACACGAGATTCCCGCCAATATAAAGCAGTACGATGAAGAAGAGAGAGAGATAAGATTTTGAACCCACGTGGAATCTTAAGAATTGGTAATTGTTGTTATTATTGTTATAAACCAATGGGCATACACCTCAAATAATAACCAAGTTAAAGAATAATTCATGTTTTGAATGATAAATGATGTTATAAAAGGAATCTGGAGCCAAAGCGAGTTCGCCAGATCAATTGGTCACAAGTACTATATGGAAGTAAAACTAGAATGTGGTTCAGTGGAACCTTAGTGATTATGAATTTTTTGATTGAATTAAGTCATTCCCTGTTGTCAGAGAACAAGTGTGAAATATCAACATGATTATGAGTTGTTTTTATGTTATTTTGAGTATGTTGTAGCGCCTATTTTGAGTACCATTAAATAATGTTGTTATTGTGATTTTTAGTTTATTTCAAGTGATAATCTAAAGCTTTTGATCCAAAATACGTGTGTCATATAGTGGGAATGAATGTACTACCCCCGACACCACTGAGCTAACGGAAGTATGATTACGTATTGATTGTTCGCAAGGGTACAATAGGAAAAAAATAGCCTCTTTCAAGAAGAGACGTATATTCCTCAATTGTATGTGATAAAAGTGAGTGATATCATTGGTTTGTTGATACTTGCGATTAGTTTGCAAACCCACTAAAATGTAGAAAATTCGCTCTGTGTAGCGTGCTGCTGTCACTGACCAACTGTGTGTGTTGGTAGTTGGCAATAGTGGATACTCATGTAGCGCCCTGCTTCTAAATTGAATGGAAAGGTGAATGTCTTTTCCCACAATCATGAGCACGTACAGTTTCTTGTTTTCAGAAAGGGTAACATGGGGTACTTTCTATAGAATATGTTATAGTTGAATTTTCGAATCTATGGGTGTATCATTGAGTCCCTTGAGCGCATTATTATCGCTAGTCTCTCTAACGAGATAAAGCACTTACCTTGCGTTTACCACAAAACGCTCGTGATCTTCGACAAAGCCTAAAATTATTTTCAGTGATAAAAATCCTGTTAACGTTCCATCTGAATTAACCATCCAGTCATCGGTCCAGTCAGGACACCTACCAGCCATGCAAAGTGTTTTACATTCTTCAACACTATAAGAGGGGTACAGTTTCATGACACCTGAAACACCCACATTTCGGATGATATCCACTACAATATCATTAATCACATAGCGTACCTCGGAAAATAGAAAGGCAAAAGCATGGTTAGGTAACTTGGATATCGCGGCTGTAGAGCCATCAGCTTTTGTGAGTCGGCTTTCAATCTGAATGGCACTTTCATGCGGTTGGGTGTAAATATCTTAGTTATTAATAACATATTGCATTTCCTCGTTGTTATTTAATCCCGGTTTCTGGGCTTGATAGGAATGCGGATCAATTCTTAGAATGCCATCTTGCTCCTCGATCCTGTTCACTACCTCTAGGATAGAATTCAACATGTAGGCTTAGGCTGTAAACCAGGTGTTGTAAAATCTGCTTGTCCTTACGTGTGGACGTGTATTAACGTGGCACACAACTGACACCATTCCTAGACGGTGTTGTTGCTGTATACACAAACTTCACAGTGGCTATAAAACTAATTTATACGTCACAGGTGTGCGAGGATCTATTTGAATAAGTTGTCGGTTTCTATTTACCAGTTCTAAAGTATTAATACTAATATTGTTCACCCACAGAATGAAAAAGATCCACTGGAGCGTTTTCACGAATAATACAGACTTTGGGCGATGTCACAATAAAATCGTTGAGCGAATGGGATGGCTCTTGATTTTTATACACGTTGCAAATAATTTTACACCTGACAGACACGTGATTAATTTCACTTCCAGATCCAAATAGTGTATTTCGTTTGGTTCAAGAACTTGCGGTAGAAACCCTCCTAAAGGGCCAATGGAATCTTGTTGTGTTTTAAAATAAATCCTAAATGAGTATACAATACTACAGCGATGAGTTATGGTGTGGCCTGCAAGTTTAATCTTGTGTGTTCCATAAAGAAATGTCCTTAAACCATATTGTGTCACCAGCACCGCGTAATGTGTACTTAAATATTGCCTATGATATATCCACCAGGGGGCAGGGCTAGCATAGAGTCATCATAATCAAACGTGTCATTGACAGTTTCACGTACGTTGCAAATTCTATTGTAAGTTTCAAGAGAAACCAATGCCAAGACGTAAGGTCTTTCGCTCAATTCAATAAAAGGGTAAATGTCTAGCGTAACTACCGGTCCACGTCCTTTCAGTGTAAATGTCTTACTTTCTGATGTCATACTGTTTATGTTTATTCTCACGCAGTGTCTTAAATAGCAATATTAGGCATAAGCGTCCGCACTCGTGTGTGTTGAACTTTTGCTGACGTTTCACAATATAGTATATATTTGTCCTGTTTCCTAAATACGTGAACAGTTCCATGGGTGGAGGGAGATTGCCAAATCTGTCAAAGTACCACACAGTGAGACCATGTTTTACATAGGCCACATAATGTGTTCCTGGACCACGACCGTCATTCAGAATAATTATAGCACGTTTCTGATTCCATGGCCTGGGCGGTAATTGATTGCGCATAAACACACCTCGAAAAGGAAGAATCTTTAACCGTTTAGCATAGCTTGTAACTTCATCATGGGTCGGAGCATGTCTTTGTATGACCGTTGTAATTTTTCTTTTCGGTGATAGGTTAATACCGAGTCCTTGTTTACAGGGTGAAACTTTAATGTTTCCGTTTCTCGCGCCTATAGCAATCGCTTCCAAAGCCTCGTTGTGTCATTAACTCTCCCCCAATTGTTGTTTGGCCTCCTAAGTCGATTTAATGGATCTGGCAACGGCACTGGCACCGCCGAGAAGCGAACACAGGGCCGCGAGACCAGCAAACAAAGCCAGTAAAATCCCTGCTCGTTTTGGGACAGGAATCACTCGACCTTGTTTTAAATACTGTCGTTTACTTTTCGGATTCACATGCAATCGTGAAGCTTGCAGTGCTCTTTTAACAGCCAACACATCATTTCTTTCATCTTGCGAGGCCTTGTGTGCCGCCTGAAGAATAGATTAGATGCCACTCTTTCGCGATGGCACGTCCTTTTTTAGTCTATTCTCCACGTATCTTTGTGTCACCATGATGGACAACCTTTCACTAGAAAGTTTGAGTGACAACTAACACTTTTCTAGGGAAAAACCTATTGATGTTTAATTTCCAGTAGCTGTATATTCGAGTTCTCTATAAAGCGGAAAATCGTTTTAAGTGTTTCCTTCTTGTTTTTCCTCTAATGGTAGAACCAAATGGAAAAATAATGTATCGCCCACTCTTACATCAAGATCACTAAGTAGTGACATGGCGCGATTGTTTAATCGTATCGATTAATATCGTATATCTGGTGTATAGTCCATAATGCGAATACTTCCATTATTCCTGAAGCGGTAACTCGTTGAGCCTGGAGGTAAAACATTGGTAAGTTATTGACTGTCTTTCACAGACCATCGGTTGGTTATGTAAACGAGAAATACGTGGAGTGGCGGTTTAATCATCGAGAATGCCTAGTCTTCCACAAATTGTTTAGTTGTGACCTCATGAGGCTCTATGGGATCTGAAAGGTCAGCTAGTCGTCTTCGCTCCATGTGTAAATTCTTCTCTTTAATTTCACACACGTTATCCATTTCCGATATTAGTAACTATTTTGTACAGACATCTTGCGAGTCCACAGGGTCACTCACGTGGATTATACTGTTATTATTAGCAGTACAGCCATTTACAGTTAAGCTTGGGACCATCTCATATTACCCTTTCACCGTGTTATCCACATACTCTTTTGTAGAGGCATCGGTAGCAACTTGAGGATGTTTCACGTTGGTCAACCGCTTTCCATTAAAGTCATAATCTCCCTCTTTTGTGCATGGCTCCACCGAAATATCTACATAGTGTGAATTAACAGGGTCTGTCTCTTGTTTGGGATTATTTAAAGGGGCGGTTTTGACCTTAGCCATTAATGCGCGTCCAAAGACTTCCATGGTAATACTGTTCCTGTCACTGGGCTTGGTTCTGAGTATTTAGACAGCCTACTAGCATCTTTTACAATTAGTTGATATGTAGATTACTAAGCAGCAAGAGTCGCTCCTCGTGGGTAACATGGTTTCCCATATCTTTCCTACAACATTCAAGCAACATCACGGTTCACTCTTTCCCTCATGTGTTCGCTGTCTCATTGTGAGAAACTCAGGATGTGGAAAGACCAATCTTTTTCTCACCCTCATCACGGCTCCAAATGGGCTGAGTTTTCAAAATATCTATATTTTCGAAAAATCCCTCTACCAACCACTCTATGTGTTCCTGGGTCAGGTCATGTTTAAACTACGAACCGAAAATATCGGTTATTTCACGTTCTCAATGCAAGAAACTGTTATTGCCCCGGATAGAGTAAGGTCTGATTCGCTTATGATTTTCGATGATGTCTCTCCAGAACAGCAAGCTATTATTCAGAGCTATTTCAGCATGGGTCGACTCAAACATATCGACTGCTTCTATATTGGACAAACTTATTCCAAAATGTCCAAACAACTCATTCGTGATAATGCCTATGTCATTGTTTTATTTCGCAAGGATGAGCGGAATATACACCACATTTATAATGAACATGTCAGTCCCGATATGACGTTTCAAACCTGTACACAATTGTGTCCCAAATGTTGGAACACTCAACGGCATGTCTGTCATGTTTATGACAAACAAAGTGATATTAACCAGCGGCGTTATCACTCAGGGATTGATCATTTTATTCATATTTAAGGGGCTGCCTAATTTCCTACTATGCCATTTCCACAGACACCATTGCAACAGCAGGTAGTCAATCGAAAAAGCATATTATTATTGCAAAAATAATATTCGCCAAATGTTTCGTCAATTAAATAGATCACGTGCGGTTAATGCTTTGTTTATTCAATAGCATTTAGCTCCTCCCCCAACAACCTTGTTTAAACCATCTTCCACGTCTCAAAAGTCTATAACAGTTTCAAAAGCAATGTAGACTATGCAAAAGGTCCCTTTGGTAAAGGAACAAAGGAATAGGATAGTGCTAGTGATGTTGAGGAAGAGGCATTTTCACCACCAAGACCAGACGATGAGGTGTTTACTCAGGCAAAACCATCGCCATTTCCACAGTTTCTGAAAACATCAGTGATTGTCAAAACACCTTAAACTTCTAGAGAACCAAATTTGTCGGAAATTTTGTCTACACCCGAGTATGAAACTCAGTTAAAAAGCATTTTGGTAAAGAATTATGTTGCTTTAGTGTCACCCTACCTCAAAGATCTATTTACAAAAACCACCTATGGTGTTCACTATAAAGATATTTGTTTCAGAATTGGTAATACCGATATGGAGTTCGGTCAGCTTGTGGTTATCAATAAAAATATTACCTATAAATTAACACCCGGTCTTATAGAGCTGTTAGAGCTGTTATCTTCACGTACCTAACTTTCCTAAGAGTATACTCGGACTTATCTCCAAACTTATAAATCCATCTTAATGGCATCAATTGCTTATAGACGTAAATATCAACGATCTGAACCAGTCCATGTCAATAAGAGTACCAAGTATAAAACCATAATTTCATAATTATTTCGGCGGTTACATTTAAACCATTAAAACCCCTCGTTGATGTTACCTACTGGCACAATCCCAGTAAGCTAGTCAAACGCTTACAACTCTTGCATGCTTCACGACAGGTTGGTCATACCATTCGCGATTGATAAATCCATGAAATTGAACCTTCGAAATGCCAAACGTTTTGTTTAAACCTTCACCAATCAAAGTGGAAATAATTCGCGAGTTGCAAACCCCTGCCAGGCGTAACTATCAGCGGCTGAAAGTTATTTCACGTGGTGTGGATGAGCAGTGCCAGCCTGATTTAGTTGACGATGGTGTACGCTATATGCTCGTTGTCATGATTATTCCAAAATGGTCTTTGTTCAACCTGTGAGTCGCAAGTCAGGCCCTCTGGTGACCAATGCATTCAAAACTATTATTCAACAATCTTAACGTCAACCCAAGTTTATACAAACTGACCAGGGCAAATAATTTTTCAACAAGGTTTTCTCCAACTTCCTCCAATCTTTCAATCTTCACCATTACACCACGTACACCAATCTAAAAGCTAGTGTGATAGAGCGTTTTAATCGCACACTAAAATCAAATATGTGGAAAGAGTTCACGGCTCGGGGGCCCTATCGGTGGAAGGACTTAATACCTGAGCTAGTGTTACGTTACAATGATACCAAACACCGAACTATTGGAACAAAGCCGCGACTTGAAAAAAAGTAGTCCGTGGCTGGATAAACTCTTTAATCCCATCAAAACTGCCGATCCTAAACGCCACCGTCTTAAACTCAGCGATTAAGTACGTTTCAGCAAGTTCAAGTCTGTTTTCGACATAGGATATACGCTGAATTGGGGTACAAAAATATGTTGTTTTCGTCAAGTCAAACTCGACAGCTCGGCAACGTATTTAGAGAAAGACCTCAACAATCCGTCCATAAAAGGACGGTTTTATCCCCAAGAACTACAAAAAAAAGCGCTTCCGAAACATAATCTTCTCGACAACGTGTTAAAAACAAATGGAAACAAATTGTATGTTAAATGGTTCGGGTTTGGCCCTAACTTTAATTCTTGCATCAATAAATCGAATTTAGTGTAAACCATTCGTCTTTTATTAACCAGCGACTACTATCCATAATCCCTGAATTAGGAAATGTGGTCGCCCGTGGCCTCTCTTGTACTGTACTCTCACCTACAAACGTGTTAATATATTCAAAGACTTGCCAGTCACAATAATTGTAGCCTGTAATAATTATTTCCCTGCCTGGCTATGCTACATCACTTACAGTAAACAAGTCTTTGTCTGTCTGTAACCTAACACCCCTACTATCTCACAGTCTCGGGCGACAGGTTTTCCACGGCCTCAAGACAGGATTATTCTTGTATTAGCGGTTGCGTCATAGCCTTGAGCCATTCCCGCGTGTCGCCACATCCATGGCCGTGCGCACTAAGTAAATATTCAATAATTAGCTGGTAGTCATCCACCCATTAACACTTTTCCTTCCACCATTCTTCCCGCCTCAATACTCGTTATCGCCACCAATCAATCATTATCCAATAATCATTATCGGTTATGCCCTTTTGCAACAAATCATAAATAAACAATCCAACCACTGTAAAACGAGCTTCGGCCCTAGTCCCGTGGCTCAACGAGGTACCGTCGCGTAAAAATAAAAGTAGCACCCTCACATGTCGTTTAGCACTTTCAGCAAATTTGTAAAATTCAATGATCCATAACAAAAGAGAGTGTCATCCCAAGTAAAACAAGTCCTAACACGTCCTTCTAACATTAGGGGTTCCAAGGATATTAAGGGGGTAAAATCAATCAACTTTTAGTTTTAGGTGTTTTGGGAAAATGAGTAGACCATAGGAAAGGGGACTTCACCCCGAGTAATGGGACACCTCACATGTCCCTCTTCGATTATTGATACGCGAGATATAAATAAATTAATTAATTTAACATGGACCCTCCGCATCGCTTTTTGGGCACAGCCGCATCGGGTTAAGCAGACCCTGTGTCATATCACTACCAATTTTTACATATTACGTGTTTGCCATGACAGATATTTGTGCACATTGTTATTCCTACCTGCTACCTAATACCTCTCCCTGGATATATGAGTCGTAGAATCTCAACATCTCAAAATCCATGTTAGGAAACAATTTCGAGCATACTGTACTGGTCTATTAGGCAACTCAATAATGCAAATCTTAAGAAATTATTGTAATACCAGTGCTACTAGTATTTTATAGTGTGCTTATTAGAGGAGTACCGATTAAATCCTAAATTTTAAGAAGAGTAGATTCTTTAGCACGTCACAAAACTACTTTTCATAAGGAAGCTTGTAGTTTAACGTGACCGTTAATCTCGAGATCATGAGCCACGGGACCTCCTTTTTACGTGGAATCCGAACCACAGGACATGGCATTTCACTTCGAAAATCTCACATGCAATGACCGGGAATCGAACCCGGACCGCCTTGGTGAGAGGCATACAGCTAGACCACTGAGCCACCACGCCCCCACTACTTTTCATATTGACGTTTTATTTTGTCTTTTGTTAAAGTAATTTCATTCAGTCGTCCAGTTACCAGAATTCAAACTTAATTGGAATGTTTTGTAAGTTAGATAACTGTAGTTAGACTTCCTTCACTTCTACGATTCTAGGAGGTTTGGGAAATTCCCATGCTAGAGCCGCGAGCTTTCATAATTCCCGTAGTCGTGCAGAGATCAAGACGAGCCATTGTGTTTTATTAAGATAATTTTATTTATTTGAAAGTTATTTTTATAATTTAATTGAAATTAAGATTGACGCCCATATTTGGAGGCAATTATTACACATATTATATTTTTGTAATTTAAAGTAAAGGTGATTTCCTGGCATCCCGCTGGTTCCTTTCAGACTACCCCATGAGTGAGTCAAAATCACTGGGGGTGGTATAAATTCTCTCTAATTCTTCTGCTGAAAATTGTGTGTAGTGCGTACAGTCGTGATCTACATTCACTCACGCTCAACGGGGAAACAATTGAACGGCATTATATGCCAGTATATGTATATATAAATAAATATTTTCTGTGCCAAGTTTAATTAACGGGATAGATTTTGAGATGGAAATGAGCAGTAAAACATTTGAATAGGCTTTATTGGTTCTTCAGGGATCTATTAATTAGGTGGGACATTTAAATAGCATTTAAGATATGTATTTTCACCTAGGTTGTATATTAGGTAATTGCAACTAACACACCACCCGTTTGAAATAGATAATGCCATAGGTGGAAACCTGGCAGTGCTTCTTAACCAACTTCAGCAAAACAATATTGGATATATGATAGAGTTTCTCAGCTTTATCCTATATTGAGAAATTATTCATATATTGTATCATGTTGCCCTCAACCTGTCGTCAACCATATCATTACTTCATTCTTCCCTGTATTCGTAAATGTGTTCACCGATGTGAAGGAAGTCATTGTTCTCTTCTCTTAATTATTAGAGTGCCTTGCTTATTCTCAGTATTTGAACATATTTAACTCGCCCAACAATAACACAATTACCGCAAAACGTCACCACCGTTAATTATAAGAATATCACACTTAATTTAGCGTGAGCGGACATCTTGAAAATATAATATATACAAACAATGTCTATATATTTTGTAGATACAATATTTAAAATTAGCAAGAGATTAGAACCGAATATGGGCTTTCAATGCCCAAGGTAAAAGAACATCCACGCCATATGTACAAGTTGCTGCCTGATGATACCAAGCAAAACTTCAAAATCAATATCGCATGTTCCAGTTTTCGTATTTAACACGATGCTTTGCAACAGGGAAAGAAACAGATAAGATACGTCACTCGCATTGGTCATCCGACTATCACACTACATAATTATAGCACGCAGCCATCATCTTGAATACATAAGACATTAGTATCCACAATACCCTATTTATTACATTAAAATGACGAAACGCAGAAAATATAGTCTCACATGAGAGGCTTTCTCTGCAGAAGGCGCAAGATACGATTCCATACATTCTAGGTGGTATATGAACGTAATTTTCTGATGTTCCAATTAATTCCTCTGGGCTGACTGGCGAAATTACAACGAAACTTAGTAAACGAGCAGTACAACACTTGACGTTCAACAGAATTAATTCATTTATACTGTCTAATAAAGACAGAGAGTTACAACAACCACACATTTCAGAGAAAGTAAGCGACATGTTCTTTACTGAATATCTTGCATTGAATCGTGAATGTGGTTTATTTCGGGATGAACAACTACCCCCTCTAATGTTCTCACTCAGACAGTCCATCCACTGCTTATTAAGCCAGCCTCTGATCGCCTCATGGTGTAGTGGCTAGCGTCATTTGCTGTCATCCCAGATGACCCTGTTCGATTTCCAAATCTGCCAAGAAATTCAATAGTGGTCTAAGGGCTGGGAATGGGTACACTGAGCCATGTGAGGAAAAAACTTAAAATGTGTAGATTGAATTCCCACGTCACCCATTCTAGAAGGGGTTTTCCATGGTTTCCCACTTTTACTTGGAACAATTACCGCAATAGTTTCTAACTTAGGGCATGGGCGCTTCCTACATGATACACAACTCAATTACAGATTCTCACACTGCCTATGAAACAACAATGACTCAGGTTATGAGATAAAGTATACATGCACCCAAGTAAACGTTGCTGAAATTACCATCCAAGCCCCCGAATGAAACAACATCAACAACAACTTTGGTCTCGTTGTCATTGTCAAACTGGGCTGAGTGTAAGGCTATAGCCAAACTTGGGACTTTGCTGTAGCATCAGAATCGCATAGTCTTGGTTTTTCCTACCAGTGACTAATCTCACTGCCAAGCTAGATTGACTCTCGGCGACTTCATGGCCTTCCACTTCAAATGGCGTAGTGGAGTATTAAGGATGCCGTGGTCAAAATCAAAGTAATGGTTACCTCACTACTGGTATTTCATGTAGTGGGGCGTTTACATCTTAGCGCGAGGAGGACTTTGCGAAAAAACAAGAGTGACTTTTTAAATTTGTTGCGCGATGTAATCAAGAGAGTTTTTAGATACCGTACTGATGCACCGTTATCGATAAGTAACCAATGCAATCTTTTGCCAAATATTTTATTTAGAATGAATTTCTCTCAATATTAATGATGTCGATAAAGAAGACTTGTGCTGCGCCAAAGAATTCCCTCTTGGACCTCAAATTAAACACCACCTACTTATCGATGTTAAGCACCCAAAATATTCATCAATTAAATATTTTAATCTAGGAGCTATAGCTGAACGATGCTTGGGTGGTCTTGTGGGTTATTTTGGAGTATGTGGTTCAAAATGGTCATTAAATTTTCTGTAATTGTAGATCCATGATTTTTATTGTGAATCTGGAATGTATGAACGGATGGTTGATATAATGTGTCCCGTGACGCCCTAGCATGCTCGAGTCAATCTGATACTACGTTGAGCGGCTTTATCGCTGCTTCGAGAAAACGCCCTCCGGGGCTTCTTTGTTGCCATGTTCACCAAACATGATTATCTACATATGCATATACGTAACTTGCTGTTGCGGCTGGACTGTGGCGCTTCTGACACGGCTAGACAGTTGCACGTTTGGCCCTAGCGTAAATTACTGCTTTGAAATAGGGTCGGCGTCAGGGTTGGCCATTTGACCATACCACATCAGACAAGCTTCTCTCATTTTGTCGGGAACTGATGCAATCCTAAGAGTGTTCCTGACTCCTTTGTTACTAATACGGTATAGTCATTTGATTTCTTGCGTCCATCAAAGCATACAAATTTATGTTACGTGCAGGATCGCTCGAGTCGCTTTGTCGCTAGCCAACATTCCATCCCATACAGTATAACTGAGTGGATGACTGAGTGGTAGACATTCAATATGAGGCACAGTGGGATCTTTAGGTCATTATGGACACCCGTGGCCTGTAACTTTTCACTTCAACCAGACTGCGTTAACTCGTCATTGAGCGTCTAAAATTGTATAGCGTGGAAGCTAAGACAAAGGAATTCAGATATCTTTGGTACTGAAATATTGTCGATCTATATTGTGCCATTGTCTGGGTACTGCACGTAAGCTATTCTGTTACGGAAAGGTTTAGTTCTTCATGGAACTACTTGGCTAACTGCAATGTTAAAAGTTACCGCTACAAAACTGACCACTTCAAGAATTATATTTGCAAAATTACTATACAGGTGTAATTGATATAATGGAAGTCATTTACACTGGTGATAGAAGAGGCTATTTTAAGCTTCCAAGGTAAAAATTTTGCCACCCATCATTAAATTGAAAATTAATCATTAAAAAGTCAATGCTTTTTGGTTTTTCAGAAACTCTGCAAACATAAGGTGAGGCAAGCAGTCTGGGGGAAACGGGGCGGGGCAAGGTGGGACGATGCGCGGAGGGAAGTTGTTACGTAATCGGAGCATTGACCTTACCGGTTGAAGGGTGGCATGAGCAGCTATGAGGATAGCGAGCGATACCCGTCAGTAGGATAAATAAGCCGGTTCTGGCACAGGGGCTAATGGGCAAGATGGCCGCCGCGCGCAATCACTCTATGTTATTCTTATGGAGGTTTCATTCAGAGCTGGCACAGGGGCTATTGGGCAAAATGGTCGCCACGGCCTGAGACCGTGGATTACGTCACAGGGAGAGGTCGGCCGTGTAGTTGCCAAATGGAATATTTATTATTATTATTATTATTATTATTAGGTAATTGTTAATTGATCATGTATAATCAAGACCAGCCTTATATTGTCAACCACTTGGTGTAGTGACTAGCATTCTTGGAGGTCATTCCTGAGGTTCGAATCCCGGCTCTGCCAAGAAATTTAATTTCTGGTCTCATGAGTGGAACGGGGTACACTCAGCCTTGTGAGGCAAAACTGACAGGATCTGGCTTTTGATTCATACCTCAACCATTCTGCCTAACCCAACTTCACCTAACCTAACCTAACCTAACCTAACCTAACCTAACTTCAAAGTCAGAGCAAATATGAGAGCAAATGTGAGAGCACACATAATAACCTAAGTTATAACCTAACCTAACTTCACCTAACCTAACCTCACCTAACCTATCCTAACCTAACCTAACGTAACCTACCTAATTTAAAATTGCAAGCGAAAAAAAATTAGCAAAAAGTGAGAGCAAATGTGAGAGCACAAATAATAAACTTAGTTATAACCTAACCACACCTAACCTAACCTAACCTAACCTAAACTAACTTAACCTAACCTAACCTAACCCAACTTAACCTAACCTAACCTAACCTAACTTCAAAGTGCAAGCAAAAAAAATGAGAGCAAAAATTGTAATGAAAAAATTAAGACCAAATGTAAGAACACAAATAATAAACTTAGTTATAACCTACCCTAACCTAACCTAACCTAACCTAACCAAGCATTTCCTCACCTAATTTCACCTAACCTAACTTCAAAGTAAGTGCAAATATAAGAGCAAAAAGTGACAGCAAAAAGTAATATCAAATAGTGTATGCAAGAAAGTAAGAACAAATGAGAGAGCACAAATAATAAACTTAGTTATAACCTAACCTAACCTAACCTAACCCCCAGAAACCTCATTTTAAGATTTTAGATTTTACATTTTAACATTTTACATTTTAACATTATAGATTTTTGATTTTTTCATTTTACTTTTTTAGATTTCACTTTTTTGATTTTTTGTATTTCAGTTTTAATTTTTTTTTATTTTACATTTTAAATTTAATATTTTTTGATTTTAGATTTTACAATTTCCATTTTCCGAAAAAAGTCACTTACCTAACCTCACTAAACCTAACTTTACCAAACCTAACTTAAGCTAATCCAAAGGGCTAATGCACATACACAAAGTATATAAGGACACATGCAACTCTCCTTATGCTAGTCTTATTGGCTACTGTACAACATGATCACTACCCAACCGTTTTTTTTCATTTTGTTGTTTACTCATTTGTCAATTTTCCAATTTCCCATTTTCAGTTTTTTTAAATGTCAGTTTTAAGTTTTTTTTAATTTCATAATATGGAAACATGGATTTTGCATTTTGTTGTTTACACATTTGTCAATTTTCCAATTTCCCATTTTCATTTTTTTTAAATGTCAATTTAAAGTTTTTCAATTTCATGATATGGAAACATGGATTTTGCATTTTGTTGTTTACACATTTGTCAATTTACCAAATTCCCATTTACAGTTTTTAAAATTTTAGTTCAATGTTTTTTCTATTTTGTCAATATGGAAACATGGATTTTCCAATTCGTGTTTTACATGTTCATTTTGCATTAGGAGTGGAGAGAGGTGGGTAGTAATTAAAAATGTACAAGCAGTGTCCATACAATATTTTTTATTTGAAATACATGTACACTATTTACACTTAAATACATTTTTATATATAGTCTATTTTTTTTTATAAATTGTACAGTTGTTTTTATTTTGTTTTCTATTTTATTTATTTTTGATTATGAATACTATTTTTTTATTTTTGTAGTGCTATTGTTTTATTTCCTAAATTGTTTTGTTTTATGTATTTGCTAGTTGCAGGCAGAAGATTTTGATATTCATAACTTAACTCTTTAAGCATGGTCAATGATTGAGTAATGACCATAGGCATGTGTACCTATACCATTAGCATCAATCACTCTTTTATCATCACCAGGACACAAAGCAATTTTGTTTAGCCTTATAGATGATATGTCATGTTGTTTAGAAGCGATAATGTTCATGGGTATTCTTTTTACATTGTTTTTCATGACACAATCCTTATAATCTTGAAAGCTTATACAATTTTTGACAACACCTCTGCTAATACCTTTAATCTTTTTGATTTCTTTACCATTTATGTCTAAAGCATACATTTTAGCTCTAAGTCCAACAAATGCTTTTATAATTTGTCCACAAGCCTCGTCTTTAAATTTCCCCAACGTTTTCTTGTTTGATGTAGAGTAACATATGTGATTAGTAGGATAATCTGATGTGTCCAGGTGTTCTAGGAAATCCAACTTGTCTTGATATACATCTTGGGTGTTAACCAAATAAATGAACGAGTCGGTATCCATATACATGAGTTTAAGATTGTCCATGCCATAATAGGGTAGCAGGACATCATAGTGGTGGGAATACATGAGAGTTTTTGAAATATCCAGTATACACCTTCCAATATATATAGGCTTATTGAATACAATGTTACGTTTAGCCATGTGGAAAGCAGCTAGGTTAGGACCATAAATGGTTCTGTCAATAAATGTCGGCTTTGCTATTAGCTTTTCTGCCTTTTTGCTGTCAGTCACAAGACGTATGTCTATTCTTTTACGGATATTTTCCATTGTTTTTCCAAAAATGGCATTGTTGAATAATTTGTACAGATTTTTCTCAAACTCATTTTTGGCTTGTTTTCGAAGGTTGTTATTAAAATCAACGTATGCCTTTAACCAAGGTCTTTGCTTAAACTTTAACACACGATGAATTTTTATCAATTTTATTCCATGATCTAAAGCCTGTTTTAATGCCATGTAGTGAACAACATATCGCCTTCGATTTCCAAGATGAGGAATTAGTTTTTTCAGATACGAATCCTTAGGTTGTGTACACTCTGGTAGGAAAGGTAAATCGTTGTGTAGATCATGAAGGTCAGATGGGTAATCAACATCAACGTCTAGAATGTATCCCACAGGATCGTCTTTCTTCAGTTTTTCTAGATCAGCGGTATCTGGAGAAACCCACTGAAATCCGCCATAAGGAAGAGAGTGACACATAGCCCACCCGTATTGGTTGTTGGCATCATCATAGGTTATAAACTGTGATGGTTTCTCAGAATCATAGGTTTCCATGTATTTATTGTTAGCTTCAGCATACCGATGAGACACCTGGCATATGCCTCCACGTATTCCAGACTCGATTAAAAGAATCTGATCGTAATCCTGTAGCAATTCCAGTTCAATGCCTGTGTAAAGGAGCATTGCCTCAAAACTTAAACCAGGCGAAGTGAAAAAGTGTGCAGCATCCACTCGGTGTGTTTCTAGTGTTTTGTTTCTAAACGTTTCAAAGCTGTCTGCAAGAAGGAGTACATCTGAAGTTAGGTAGAGGTCACTATATTCCCCTAGAGTTTTAATGTTGAACTGATTCCACACATTTTTAGCATGTTCATAGTCTTTTTGACTAACATTTTCTTGACTTAATTTGTTAAAGAATACCTCTTTTGGAGGTAAACACGTTTCACTTAACTTTTCCCATGAGTCAATGTAGTCATAACAAAATACCCCTTTACGAGTCATGAGCATTGCATTTTCTTTTCCAAAGTACTTGTCTGTTTCAGGGTATGATGTTAAGTTGGAAACTAAGTTTTCCAAACTACTCGGCATTAACCGAAACGTATCCACAAATCTAAGCTTAACATTTCCTACATATTTGGTAAAGGAAATGTACTTTTCTTTGGAGTTAGCGATAACATCCACTCTCTCAGTAGTACACCCCAATTGCTTTACAATGAAATTTGCGTCGTAGCCACTCATATTATGTAGAAACACAGGAACGGGGTTTCGTGTTTTACACCTCAAATTACAGTTATTGTGAGCACTTCCACGGTATTCCCATGTAATATGACAATGGTCTCGAACTTTCCAGTCCTCTTTGGTAAATGGTTTATGACACAAATAACAGGTTTCAGAAGATTGGAACTCTGCTTCTTGATGCTCAGTTAAAGCTTTTGAAACATTTAAGCTGTAAAGGCGATCAATTTCATTTGCTATTGAGATCAAACAGTCCATAAACTTTTCTGCAGCGTCAGGTCCACGATAAATAATAGGTTGGCTCGGAAGGTTTGTCTTTATGTGTTCCACAGCAGGTGAGGGTTTAACATATATACCAAAGCTCATAGGAACATGACTCTGGTATGGCACTGTATAACTTGCCTCAGGATTAGGTAGACATGTTTGATAGGATAACAGTATACTTTCAAAATCAGCATAGATAACGTAAGGTATTCTCAGCATTTTTTCCACATTTACGAATTTGACAATGGGGTTTTTAATAGGCATTTCAACCCTAGCAATGTCATGCTGGACACACAAAGCTCTATGTTCTTTTAATTTTTCCATTCCTTGTTGCCCATATTGATTATCAAAGTGAGTAAAACACCGTTTACACGTATATATCTTATGTCCATGGCGGGTAATCTGATGTCCTACTAGTTTATCAAAATCTTTGATAAAGACGTAGTGGTTCTGGCCGGATGAAGAACTTAGCAGAAGGAGGTCGCGATGGTCTTGCAGCTCTTGATCCACAACCTTTAGAGGGAACAATTTGTTGTCTTGTTCCAATCCAAATACATTAATGGATATATCGTTGGCTTTTTCAAATTTGGGAATGTCAGCTAGCGATGTAGGAAATGATATTACTGAAAAATCATACTTGTTTTCCAGATCCTTGTATTTACTAACGCGTTTAGCATCAGTTTTAACCAGTTTTGCTAAAATGGCATACATAAAACACCTCTCGTCCTTAAAGTTTTGAGGATTAATGCAGGCTTTTCTTGCTTGTATAGCTGCTGGTAATGGAATATATGTGCTACCACGCAAGGGATTGTACTTATTTATTTTCAATCGTACTCCTTCCACTGCTAACAAAGCCCAATTACTGCCTTTTAGCTCAGATTCTTCCATTTCCGTAGTTAACTTTGTAAATTGTGTTTCCAAGAAACTACTTAAGTCCGTTTCCAAAAATAGGGCCTGATTTCGTGTTTTAAAAGCACGATCTGTAATTTCATTGGTAGATGTATGAATGAATCTACATTCAGCCACAAGATTAACTTTTATCGACTTGTGCATTGCTAGTTCTTTCTGCATAGCTTGTATTATTTGCTGTTTGGACTCTTTAAGGTATGAATTTAAATCCCTACACGTATCACAACGAATGAAATAGGATTTAAGTCGACCTTCAAAAGATGTCTCATATTCAATAAGTCCACTTTCGTCAGGGACCAATGACAGTAGGTAATGTTTTGTAGGCTCTGCTTTTTGTCTTTTAGCTGCCGACACAACATTACAACATTCTTCATGCCGACGTCCATTGTACACATTGTTGAATGTACTACCACAGGTCTTGCACTCATGGAATTCACCACACGATACTTCATGTCGCTTCCTATGATAGTCTCGAAGAAAAGTCTTCCCACACTCTTTACACATATAGCTAGGAATGGCTTCTTCCATTATGAATGTTGATTTCTGCAAACAGCTGCTTACTGCGTATCACAAGGCTAGAGGTTGGTCAGTGAGACGGTCTTTCACGATGTGAACACCGTGAGAGGTAGTAGTCAACTGGTGATATTCTTGTGAAGGGTCCTCTAATATACCCCTAGTCTAGACCAACAGCTCTTTACAGCGTATGACAAGGCTGTATACTGGACAGTGAGACGGTCTTTCACGATGTGAACACTGTAACAAGTAGTAGTCAACTGATTATATACTTGCTAAGGGTTCTCTAATATACAATAGTCGAGACCAACAGCTACTTACTGAGTAGTACAAGGCTGTACAATAGTTGTTTTGACAGTCTTTCACGATGTGGTCACTGTGAATGGTAGTAGTCAACTGATGATATTCTTGATAAGGGTCCTCTAATGTACCCTGGTTAAGGGTAACAGCTGCTCACTGCTTATGACAAGGCTAAAGACTGGTTGCTTCAACGGTCTTTCACAATGTAAACACTGTGACAGGTAGTAGTCAACTGAAAATATTCTTATGGCCTACTCAAGGTTATCAGGTACTTACTGCATATCAAAAGGCTGTACACTCATGTGTGTTAGGCACTCTTTCTTGCTAAGGACCCCAATATTCCCTACACAAGGCTATACATGTTAGTTCTAAACACTTAGTGGTTAATTGTATATTCAATTTTTGTACAAAGCATATACGAGCACGTTTTTATGAGGTAAAACTTTACCAAATAGTCAAATGCGACACGCAAAGTATGTTGCCGCTATCTAGCGGTGACTATGAGAACTACTTGACCGACCAGCATTCTACCTAGCGCTCCATTTCAATACTCGCTCACTGAACGAACAGCATACTATCTAGCGGTCAATATCAATACTCACTCAACTACCAGCCTGCTACCTA